>JALMGF010000109.1:3112500-3435858 GCA_023333645.1 Sceloporus occidentalis
TTACGTACGTTAATCCTTTTTAGTAATTTTCGCTCTCCCTATTGTAATAGCGCTACAGATTCTACTGGCGCTCTATAAATAAAATCTAATGGAATGTAAATTGCCATATAGGAATTTTAGCGAGTTGTTTTATAAGATATAGTTAAAGTTCTGGATTTTTTTATTTCTTTTGTTGTAATAAATTTGTGAATGCAATTTATACCATATTGTACTGCATACCGAGGTTTTATTTTCAACAATGTTATCAAACACGCACCTTCACAATGACATATTGCACCAGCAAAGCAAATTAATCCCACAGAAACAATGCTGCCTTCAATTATTGTCTGTAGGAGCCATGATATGTGCTATAAATTGTTATGGGGGAAAAAAAAACATCAAGAAAATTTTGCGTGGGTTTGTTTATACATAAATTTGATCGTGATGGGAAATAAAAAATACATAGAAACAAATTAAAGTTTACTTTTAATATTACAGTAAAAAAATAAAAGTAGATATATCAACAAAAATCTAAATGTCAAAATGATTAATTAGCTAAAAATAACATATTAATAAAATATGGAAATTCAAGGAGCAAAACATTTCGCAATCTGCCTGTATAATCACTTAGGGTTATAAAGTGTAAGATTTACACTTTATGGTGGAACTTGAATGATTCTGGAGACACCATAATGTTATATTTCAATAAGGGACTTCATGGTCCCAGAATAGGAGTGGGGGTGGATAAACCATTTTTAATACAAATTTGCTTCGGGAGCTTGTGTGAACCCGAGACAGAGAGATAGTGCCCGAAAATCAGGACTGTTGGGAGGTATCCCGATGTCATGCCGTTAGGCTCACCCTCTCAGAATATTAAATTGGTCAATAGAGTTGTGTATGAATGGTGTCAACCAATAGGAGACAGCATACCTGTAGCCATCTCCAAAGGCACAATTAGTAGTCTTGATGCAGTTCTAGGTTTTAACACTGGGGGCGCTGTTAATGGATACTCTCCATGTTAATAACCAGGACTAGTATATACACTAACTGACTAATTATCCGTTGGTTTCAATGAGAGGACATGTAGGTAAAAGTTAGTTATTTAAATCAATTAATTTTTTTTAGATGGAATTTGCTGTTGGACAGTCAATTAGAAGGACAGAGGCTATGAATACAATGCACACTCAAAGATTAAATTAGCTCATTAAATATTTATTTTGTTTGCCAAAGTTTTGGCCACACAGGGCCTTCGTCAGGGCAAAAAGCATTTTTAAAGGCCTTTACAAAATGTTTTTACCATGACATTGGCCGTGTGTCACTGAAACATTGGCAAAAAAATACTTCTAATTTAATCTTTGAGTATGCATGGTATTTATATTACATTTGCATCTGTATTAGAACGTTTTATTTAGAATTTGTATTTATTTTTCAGCTAATTTGTTTTGATGATGTGTAGCTAGATAGATGAATAGATAGACAGATAGATAGATAGATAGATAATTTTTTTTTACATTTCATTTCCAGTTGGCTACAAGTGCATTACCTTGTTTTTCTTTGCCATCTACTCTGCCACTCGAAGGGTTAAGAGGAAACCCAGGGATGCGATAATCATGGGAGGAGAAATATGCCTTAGAATGTTATTGTAAACACCTCTGTACATTGCAGCAGAAAAAAAAAACACAACTCCTTTCCATTGAGTGTTAAAAGGCCAGGGGTTGTCAAAGAGAAGACATGTAAACAATGAAATAAAAACACCTACCTCTGCTGTTATGTTGCAAATGTTGTTTAAGTTTAACCTCTTATTTCCCATGAACATCTTGAATCAGTAATTGTATTATATAGTTAGTCATTGAATGTGGGAGTATTCTTTGACTTAAACCTAAGATGATAAAATGTCTCTTTTCTTATATTTTTTTACACACTGTAATATGCATAAAGCATTTTTTTTATTATCAACGAGGAACTTGCTTTATGCATGTTACATATATGATATATATATATAAAAAACACAACATAAAGCATTCTCTGTGCATGTGGGCGACACAATACAACAATTTTATTGTTTGGATAAATTACATCACTAGGTCCTTTTGCATATAAATAGGAGACAAAGTACATTAATCTCTAGAAATGGACCAGCTTGGTTCACTCGCTTTTATTTACAGGGCTCCCTTAAGATATAGATACAAAATGAACTGTAGAGTGTTGTTTTTTAACTGTTTATGTGCTGGTGGGGGGACATTTCAAGGTAGTTGCACTGCTACTGCTAAGCAGACCAAGTTTTGCCCTAAGAAACTACAGATCCACAGACGGAAAACTAAAAATCATAGGAATTAGCCAAAACTGTGCTCTTTCGGTTGTCTAAATCATTAAAATCTGCAACAATAAAGCCAATAGCATTGAGTGTGACATCTCAGTGAAAAGACGCCTGGAAAAGCGTTACTGTTGCTCGAAAAAACGAGCGGAGCTTCCAAGAAAATCAATGAAAATAAGATATGTGCCAGTAGCCAAAGCATTCATTGGACTTGGCATGAAAATGAGTGTTATCGTGATGTTAATGTGTGAAACCCAAACAGAAATCCAAATAATAACAGGCTGCATTCTCTGCAAACTGTAAGTGGCAAAAGATCCACTCTACCAAGAACACAAAGAACAAATGGGTATATAATAAACTTTCAAGCATGCGTTGTGTGAGGGACGCTGTTGTAAAATGAACAGTGTTGCCAGGGTCACCCATGGTATATAAACCCTAGTCCAAGGAGGTTACCTCTGTTCGGACATCTTGGATTAACCCTCAGTAGCCCTTGGATTACTAGACCTCATGGTCCACGCACCTGGCATTCATCAGCCTGTCATCAGCCAGATATCTTGTGGGCTACGTCCTTGTACTACAGTCCTTTCTAAATTCTTTTGGCTCCTTGGTGTTCCTTGGTCCTTGTGTTTCTACGTTTAGTGTCTTTCTGACTTTGGCTGTCTGGCTACGTTTTTTTTTTGGTCTGCCTACATAAATCCAAGCTCCTGGCCTCTCGACAACGGACGTAGCTCTGTTTTTCCTTGCCTACATTGTTTCTGGACTACTGGTCTCCTACCCTTGGCTTGTATGACTATACACTCTTTGTGACTGTGGCAACAGGGGAGGAAGAAGGAGGGACACGGGGGGGTTGGACCTAAAGAGATCAGACTGATAGTATAGATTTGTTCACCTATAGTCTTCTACAGATACAATGTTTCGGATTTAACAATTTTAAGCATCTTGGAGTTTTTCCACAATTTGTGACATCATTTTAAGAAATCCAGAATTGTTGATATAATTATTTGGAAATACTTATTAACACTCGTGGAAATTAGTACTTATCTGATTATCTGAAAATTATTATTTACTTCAAGTGTACGCTTCCTTTCTCCTACTTTTCTAGAGTGGCTTATGAAGACTATAATTGAGTACTATTTTATAAAAAGAAGCACATTTTTCCTCATTTGCTTGATTTTTATTAAAACTGTACTAATGAATGTGTTTTGAAAATACGCATCCACACTCAATGTGGAGTAATCACTATGGAAACCAATAGGATGCACCTGCTGGTTGCCTAATTTATTGCACCCACCCTTAAGTTTCCCCATTCAAGAGATAAACCATTGTATTATGATTTCATTTTTTGCTACATGTACATGTACTTTTCTTACAGTGACATTTATTGACTTCTGATGCAGCATGATTGCTTCTGATAAGGGATAATTTAAAAAAGATAAATTGCAATGCAAAGTTCAAAAAAAATGTGGTCGCCATGGCAACTAATGGAACAGTCCCAACACGGTCATTCCATTGGTTGCTATGGCAATATGACAATTTTTTTTTTTACAACTTTACTCCAGAATTCTTTATTAATAATCCATATTATAACTAATGTAACCGTAATATATAATTTATATAAAATGTTCCCAAATTGGGTAGCAGTCATCCATATACGTTCTCTGAGCAACAAAAATCCATCGTAATACACCAAGTGTTATTTGTGGGTTTGTGTTCCATTTTCAGGGTATCTTAAAGAGGATGATCAAATGTGGAAAATAAAATAATGATAAAGAAAAGAGAAGTAAGTGTAGTCCTATCAACTCAAGTGATCTTAAAGACTAATTGAGCAAATTCTAAACGTAGGTCCAATTAGAGCTTGTTTCTTGTTTCATATTTCTTCATAAATAAATTGATTGTGTATAGAATCCATACTTGTATTAATGAAACGTTCTAGCGCTTTTATAGATTCTTCCCCGTGCTATGACATGTCCCATTATGGAGACCTCAAGGTCTTTCTGTTCCAGTTGGGCCGAGCAAATTCCTGATAGAAAACATGTTATTTATTTTGTTACGTTTATAGTTATTCAGTAACGTATATCTTCTACTGCACAGCCTCCATAGCGTAAATGGGCTGGTTGGCGAGATCTCCCTTGTAACCAACCCATTGAGCATTGGGGGGGCCTGATCTCCCAAGAGCACGGCTTGTCACGTTTCGCGCCAGAAGGACTGCCGAGGCCCCCCTGACCCGTCACTGATCACTCCTTTACATCCTAAAGACTCGGCTACAGGCCGTGGAACCCATTCTGCTACGTTTGTCTCAAGGATATATAGTATGAATAACCACAGTCAAAGACCAATAGCGTGAGCGGCCAAAAAAATTATTCGAAAGGACTGGAAATTTATCAGCTGCTTCTCTAAAGCGTAATGCATTGTATTGTGTAGTCACAGAAGGTTTAACTCAAACGATTATGGAGCATTGAATCACAGCCGAAGAGTAAATCAAGGAAGCACATAGAGACTTTTACTGCTGAGCTACATTTGCCGTAGATTAAGTCACAAGCAAAAGTGATGACTTAATACCCACCTTCTTCATTACAGGATCAGCATTAATTTTATGTTTCAAATTTAAGACCACAATACGTACCAACGTCAAGTCTAAGTACAAAACTATTTTTCTGCAAGACCATATTTTTATTTTCCTGTGAACAAACTTGTTAAATAGCCTTAGCTGTACTGTGCCTGAAAAATAATAAGTAGTTATAATAATCAATATGTTATATATATATATATTTAGCCCCCAGCAGACTACAGGTAATCTGTCTGATCATAATGAATTGCCAGCATGGAGTAATATTATTGATAGCCTGTAATATTATTAACAAGGCTTAAGCGTCTAATATTATGCCAATATTGCTATCAGACTGATAGAAAAATCATGTTTATGATGTTCTGGTCAGGGCTTTGTAATTATAATTATATATTTATTAAGATGGATTCTATTAGGCCATGGTGGGTCCTTTCGGGCAAGCGCATGTGTCTAAAAAGAGGGAAATTACTTTTATCCTCACTTGTCTACCTTCTATGGTCCCAGACTGAGGACATCTTAAAGGTCTTTTGGGTATTCTGTCCACTCTCTCCAGCTAACACAAACCTTAGATTATTCATTATCTGTCATGGTAGAAAGTTTAAATTCACCAGGTAAACTCTAGATATACATGGAAACAGACTAAAGCTTTACAGCTAACATAATAACGATAAACAGAGAGAAACAAAATGGTGGATTTTTATGAAACTTCTTCATAATGTCCTCCTTACTCTTAGGTTAAAGGCCCATCCTCTCTAGTTATTGAACGGTGTCTTCTTCACTGAGAGGGTACTGGATAAGTGGAACGGCATTCCTGTATAAATGGTAAAGGTTAATACAGTGAGGGTATTAAACATACATGGGGTAGACATACGGCTCCTGAATCTAAGACGAGACCAACGACTGATTAAGGTTTGATATTTTACATCAGGAAAAAGTAGATGGGCCTAATGGGTCTGATCTGTTGTCAAATTCTATGTTCCTATGTAACAAACAGTAATTGCGATCCATATGTGGGAAGTGACAACTAGATAAAGTGTATTTGGATTATCAGGTCTCTATGAAGCCTGTTTGTGTCTGAAACAACACATTAACAGAGAAGTCAACTGATTGTAATAGCTTCATTTACCTTCACAAATACAAATGTTGAGAAAGGTCACAATTTTACATTTTTTTTTTTCAAAAAAAAGAAAATATAAAAATATCATTAACCTAATTCTTAATAACCTCAATAACCATCCTTAACTTAAAAGCAAGAATAGGGTAATACAGGGCTGGCCTGGCGATCACAAAGCAACTCTGGCACTTTAAGGCCAGCGGCCACCTGATGACGTAAGTGCAGCCGACGGCACCGATGTCCAGCCGCCCAATGGGCATTTGACCCCTAGTCCAGGCCTGGGGTGATATACATACCTGGGAACTTTTGGCCTCCGGCTACCCTGAGCCTTCCCTTGCGGGACACAGCCAGGACTGCCCGCTGACGTCAATGGATTCAAGGGAAAATGGGCACTCCTGCGACCCGGAGGATTCGGGTCTCGGCCAGGAGGATTTGGGTCTTGACCCGGAGAAGCGGTGCTTCACCTGGCAATCTCCGGGTCAAACCCGGAAAGTTCCCAAGTATGGTGATATACGAAACCCATGTATTTTTCAGAATTAAAATAAGGTAAAATTAGGACAGTATTGGCATTGTACTAACGCTTAAAAAGTTAAATTCTCATACTTCAAACAACAAATTGTAATTTAACGTTATCAGTAATGTAATAATACTTCTCGGGTCTCTTTCAAACCTAGTATTTTTTTTCCCTTTCATTTTCCGATATTTTTAATCCGTAGATTAAAGCTGGCCCACTTTGCAATTTGTCATTATACTGTGAGAATTTATACGCTATAAGTCCTACCACCCTCATACTTTCTCTCAGTAGCCTTAAAAGATTATACAAAATTATGTACCAAGGAGATACCAGTATCCAAAAATAGAATGTTTAATGGCCACGAGGATTAAGCATTCTGAAATGCAGAAAAGATGTTTGGGAAAAGACAGGATTAACTCAAGAGAATGCTGGTTTTTTTTCTCTCTCCTCCTAAAGAACATTATTTGCCTGTGGCTTGTATGTATTAGTTACATAAATTGGTGTATGCATGGACCGCATAAAATAAAAAGCAACACGAATGTTAATTTGCGTGACATTTATTTTTCTATGGGGAATGTAGATGACGCCGACGATATTATTGCAAAAGGTTGTTGGTTTTTTTTTGTTTGTTTTTTTAGAGCCAATAAAATAACAAATATTGTAAATGCGTTGGGTAAAATGCAAATATCGTCTAGGACGGCCGCAATCTTTAATGGCTTTGCTCGGTAATCTAAAATGATCTGGATACTAAAGTTTGAGGGCAGATTAAAGGGAAAGTATTGTATATTGTGTGGTTTATTAACTTTGGACATCCACCCGGCATCAAATGCTGTGTATTGGGATAATAATAATAATACATAAAAAAAATAAAAAATAATAATAATAATTTAAAATAAATAAATAATAATAATATAATATTATTGGTTAAAAATAACTATTGATTATTGTTGGTGTCCAACAAAATACAGAAATCATAAACTATTTAATTTTTTTATGTTAGAAAAAGAACTATTGTTTCGAGCAGGTTTGACCATGTTTTTTCAGGATGGGTAAAGTTACTTCAATTTACCAAACTATGGAAAAATTGACTGGATTGATCTAATCAGGTCAGACGCTGTTCTACATGCAAAAAGCTAATGGTTCACTTTTCCTCTTAAATGGACAGTTTAATGTTCTTTACACTATAGAACTAACCCCAATTCTCTGTAAGTACTTTAATATGCATTCTTTAAACCTAAAAAATAAATAAATTAAAAACCTTAACTGAGCTGGAGCTGCAGCTGATTTTTCAACTTTTCTTGTCACTGATTGGCGGAATTTATAGTTCTGTAAAAAAGTTACAAACATAATAACAATAAAAAGTTAACATTTTTTTTATTTATTTTTCTAGAATAGTATAGCACCTTCATTGTGTTTAAATTAAATTACATATTTAAAAACGTTTCTCTTTTTCTGAAAGCTTTTCCTGTAGATTTCCCAACAAACAATTATTTTGCGATTTTTATTATTTTTTCAACAAAAAAAAACCAATTAGGCATAATAGCATTAAAAGCTATATCTGCCATTACCAATGCTCAAGTATAATTAAACACACATCAACAGGGCTATAACATAAAAGTAAATTATGTTGTAATTCTTGAGTTATTAATTTGTTTTTAAATTATAAGTCTGAAGTTGAAAATATAATGAAATGCCATTAAAGACACCAAGTGTGCCTCGGTTTGTTAAGTTATTTTTTCTCAACATAAAGCATTGTTTATATGGGCTGGATTAGGGAAACCTGGAGTTTTCGTAAATTAACTTTCTTGTTAATGCAATTTAATAATATAATATTGATGTATTTCACGGAGTCTTTAAAATGTAGCTGTGAAATTTTTCCGATAATTGTGTTTTTCCTCCATAAAAAAACAAATACCTATTAAGTAGGAAAAGATTTATTGTACTCTTTTCTTAAATGCGGAACTTTTACAGTTATGTAAACTGGAATAAAAGTAAGTTTCATCTTAGTATAAAACTACATTCTATTTAACTTAGAGACACATTCTCAGTTTAGGCCTATGGATCCATTTGTCCATCATTGAAAATTATGATTATTAAGACTATACTTCTTTTTGCACATGGTACTGATGGTATGGTATTGGAACATGTTCAGTGACACAGTTTCTTCTATGTTAGCTACTTTTTTTTACTTTGGACACCTTTAAATGCAGTTTATGTTTCACTCATCACTAGTATTTGCAGTATCTTTTTAATCTTCTCTTGAAAGTATACTTATTTGCGTGTTATTTCAACATTTAGGGAAACAGCTGAGATTAGCCTTTATTTTTCCTTTCCTTTTTTCCTTTCCATTTTTCCTTCCTTCCTTCCTTCCATACTTCCTTCCATATGCCTTTCCTCTCCTTCCACCCTACCTTTCTTCCTCATTCCTTCCTTCCCTCCTTCCTTCCTTCCCTCCCTCCCTCCTCTTTTCCATTCAGCTGCATAATACTACTGAGATATGTTTAATAGTTTTCCGCTGACATGACAACAGTGCTTGCAGCCTATAACTGCTCTGTACCAATGACACAAAAGACCTAAAATATGTTGTTGTTCTAGCCCATGGCATAGAAATGGTTGCAATTTGTTTGCTTTACTTTGGGCAGATTCAATATGCATTTTTAATATTATTTAACAGATCGCTTTACCAAGTCTGGCAGCCCATAGAATAAATTCTAAAAGAATATTTGTGACTATATAGATTCGGTTTGTGGCATAGTCGGTTTAATTTTCCTATTAAAAAAAATAAATAGAAGTCCGTTTGCCAATAATTCACTACAAGAGTTACGAGTTACGTCTTTTGTCCTCATTTAATTTAAAATGTGATAAGTAACTAAAGAAAATGAAGAAAGTATGGAGGGCAGTCCCCATAGTGTCACTGAGTCAGTTGGGGAGATCAGAGATCAGCCCTTTGACTAGAGATGCCTGGACCTAGTTGGCCTATAGGCCAGAATATGCCAAGGCCAGGCTCACCAGAAGTGGAAGGGCATTATCAGGAGCCTGACCAGAGCCTTAAATAAATAATCTACCCCTTGTTAAATACTCTAATAAACATTTGCATTTTGGAGAAGGATAGTATACTTTGGAACTTGCCTTGGTAGATGATAAGACTATTAAACCTTCATTTGAAAATATGATTCAGGTCAACCTTGAGGCTTTCTTGGAGCCTTTCCAATGAAAAAGATCATCAGTAGAACAAACTTAATCCATGATAAGTAGAACGGAACCAAATATAATGCATAGAAGAAGATTTAGATATATAATTTAATATATTCTTGGGGAAAAAAACTGTTCTCCTGAAAGTCCGTCGCGTTAGGCAATGTCCTTTTGCATAAAATAAACTAAGTCATAGTTATCAATATTAAATGTATTATAAAGCTTGCATGAAGGTTGGTCGAGGGCTATTATTATTTTATGACTGTAGGCAAGCGGCCAGTTTCAAATTGCTCAAACATCTTACTCCTGAAAAATGATGTCATCTATTTTTATATTATAATATTTACAAAAAGTGTTTATTGAGAAAATACAGAAGAGAGAGAATAAAAGTCAAGGTTCAGGAATTCTAGGGAGAACAATGCCGTCTGATTCGATCATGTAAATTTCATTTAGTTGGTAAGTAATTCTTAAGACGTGATAAAGGAAAATGGTACCCAATTATTATTATTATACTCTGCAGCGCTCAAAACGTATAATGTCACACGCCGGGAATAGAACATTTTCAAACTCACTATTATGGAATTGGGGAAAAAAAATATTTATATATTATATTGTTAATATAGTTGAGAACAGTTATACCCAGAATTGCTCTTTTTTTTCATTGGGGGGGGCATGGATTGGAATGATTATAGGCAGGTAGGGAGTGGAGATGTGTCAACACGCACATAGCCGTTATATACATCACCAAATGTAATATTCATCACCTATTAGGTTATATTTTATATAAAAAAGTAATTGATGACGACGGGTTTTGCCTCTCATTCCATTCGGCGCATCTGGAAGTGTATTTTATTTTTTTTAATTACCGTATTTTCTCATGTATAAGACGCACCTTTTTTAGAAAAAAATGGGGTCTAAAAATTGGGTGCGTCTTATACAGTGGTGATAGATTTTTTATTTTTTTTAACTAACGGCTGCTTACCTTCATCTGCCGCGGCTGCACAGGAACCCAGTGGAGTCACATGAATGCACATCGCATCACATGACTCCGCTCAGTTCCTGTTCCTGTGCAGCCGCGTCTAGCAAGGCAGAGGGGAAACAGCGGCCCCCACGGAAGTTGGCGAGCGGCAGCAGAAGATCTGCAGTTCAGGTAAGGTTGGGGACTAAATGTAAATATGTATGTATGTATGTTAGCATGGATCCGTGTGTAGTGATGTGAAAGTGATGTGCATGTACTGGCTGCCTGAGCATGATAGGAGTGCGACTGCTAACAGTTGCTAGCAGCCAACATCAATCACAGTCATATCATGCCCAGGCAGCCAGTACAATAACTTTATGTTATATTTTTTTATTTTGGCGTCTTATACAAGGGAGCGTCCTATACTTGGGGAAATACGGTATACTGAAATCCGCAGCTCTGACTGCCTTCCGCATGTGCTAAATTCTCGACCGTATCTTAATTATCAATAAGATGGAAGCGCATCCTCTGATCGTTCACAACACAGGAGTGACAAACTCCTACAAATATTGAATTAATCTAAATAAAATAGAAATCACATGCTACTTAACCATGCTAATTTAAGAAAATGCTAATAATATTACATTCCCAGAACAGAATGTCGCTCTGCAGGATATCTTATAAATCAACGCAGCGATAATTTCATATATATATATATTTTTTTTATTTTTTTTATTTGTCTGTTTATGGGTTTTTGATTTTTTTTTCTTTTATGTTACAGTTTTGGAAAGATTTGAAAACATCTGTTTCATATGAGGTTGTTACGATACAGAAGAAGCAAAATTTGGGTGCTGGTAATTTAGTATTAAAGAAGTGTATGGATTTATATATATATATATATATATATATATAACTTTTGGGAAGTTTATGGGTACTTCATGGTACTCCATGAGTCATTCATGGGAGGGAAGGTCAGGGAATTAGGAAAGCGTGTTATTATATACCCCTAGGCTGCTGTGATCTGATAGATGGTGGTAGATATATGGAACGGATTCCCAGAAGAACTGGTATAAGCTAATATAGTAAGGGAATCCAAAGATGAGTGGGATAGGCGTGTGGCGTCTTCATCTAAGACGAGGCCAAGGACTGATTAAGGTTTGAGTTTGAGGTTAGTCATCAGGACTAGATGGACCTAATGGGGCTGATCTGCCATCAAATTCTATGGTTTTTTTTTACAATGCAGCATATATCAAAAACATGAGTAAAAAATAAAAGGCAGTTATATCCTTTACGCAGCATCTTATACCAAAAAAAGGTTACTTCTTAGGCTTTAGGAACATCTTAGACATTTTTATATATGGTCCTTTTCGGCTTTAGAGCAAAGGCATTGGGTTGATTGTAAGAATCATGAAACATGAGCTATGCCGCCAATCTCCCAGCAGGACGTCTCACCATCTCAACATTCGCTAGGGTGGATATTCACTTACAAAAGGTCTTGTGCTGTATAACACAGATATTTCGCCATTGAAAGGATAGCTTCAAATACTTTAATGACAATATAAGTGACATTAAATTATAGTACTTGAGAATGACTTAGATCTTTGAAGCTATAGTAATTTTGATACTTTAAGTGCAAGTATTCCATGATTTTATTTATTTATTTATTTACTTACTTACTGACTGTGGCAAAAACATATTTTTTAAAGGGGAATCCATATAATAAATAATATTAATAATAAATATAAATAATAATAGTTAATAATTGTAATATATTTATATACAATAAGTAATACAAGAAGATTTATTTTTATACACCATAAAGGGATGGTTATATATTCATGAACACAATAAAACATTTTCTATTTTTTTATTAAAATATGTTATATATTATTATTATTTTTTATTATTATTGTTATTATTATTATTACAAAGATACTGAACACAAAGAGTGGAGAAATGGGGTGCAACAATGTTTCAAATGTGCCAGGGTTTTTTTCTTTTGTTTCATTTTCACTTGTTTTTGACAAAAACACAAATTCTTGCAAGAGTAAAAGACAAAAAAAAGCCATGTTTCACAAACTTTAGACACATATTTGAACTTCTCTAATTGTGCTTTTCAGTGTTAAATCATATTTTATTCAAGGATTCCTAACACTCTAAATATCAGCGAAGAAGGAGACCTATAGAGATGTTGAGAGTCTGTTGTGGTGGAGGTTAGAGAGGAGGTTAGAGAGATTGGCAGAATTGTCGAAAAATTGAAAGGAAGAGGAATACTTGTCCTTGGTTTCATAAAAGGATCTCTTTGCTAGAAGGGGGTTTTGGCTGCCAAATTCAAAACGTTAAATAATCTCCGCATTAATTGGGTCGTTTCAAGTTTATAAGATATCAACAGAAGAGTTTATTTTGCTAAGAGGCTGATCATAATTCTGAAATTAGCTATTTAAAAAGACCCGGGTTGTAAAAGACCACAAAAAATATCCTTTAAAAAAAAAAAAAAAAGTGTATTTTTTTATAAATAAAAGTAAAAATCTAGGTTGTTAAACTGAAGAAATATGCATAGCTGTCTCTAATGTTGTCTATACTAAGACAAGAATGTTTATTACAATGACATTTTGGAAAAGCAGTTCAATCATATGTAAGATTTGACAAATAACGGGCAGAATTACGATCACCCAAGCAGGATCCAATCTTATCCATTAAGAAAAACAAACTTTGGTTATTCCTTAAAATATGAAGCATACATTTTTTTGGATGACGTAAAAGAATATAACCTAGACGGCTCCCCGTGTCACCAATAAAAAGTAGCTGTCTAAACCTCTCTTCGTACCCTTCTTTTTGATCATTGTCTGTGGTTACAGTTGACTGTAGCTCTTCTATTTCATCAAATAATTAATTTTAATTAGATACTGTATTGTTAAACTACTGTGATCGGGGTGAAACCCTTTTCGTTTTCTCCAAGGGGAGCAGAAGTTTGCCGATAACTTCTATTTATTAAATAAGGGAAATTCCTCTATTTTGTGGTGGCACCATTTAAAAAATAATATTTTATAGGGTAAAAAAGACTGCTTTCATCTCAAGGAGCCATTCTGTATCCCTCGGAGATAAAATATCGATTTGCTCTTTGTTCTAAGCTGCTGTTTTACACTGCTTGGAGCTCGTCATAGATTTGATGATCATCAACTCTCACTCCCCCTGCTGAGAATGTTGAGAAGGTATCGAGTTAGCTCTCACGATCACCAAACCCATCTCGTATTAATGGATGTTACAATGAAATGGTAGCCTGGGAAGCCATCAACAGCCAGTTTGACATGGTACCAGCAGATAAAGTTATATCATGGCCCTCAGAAATGTCTTTGGTTATTCGACGAAACACCAAACAAGAGTCAACCGCCGTCGTTCCTACATGACTTGTTTAAGCATGATTTAAATTTCAGATATTAACCTGACGTATTACACTTATACGTAGGGAGGGCTGGCAACTTTCCTATCAAGGCACAAATTAAACCCAATAATTTACTAACCCACAGAGAAGGTCAATGCAGTCCAATCCAACACCCCAATGGATCTAGTAATGATGTAAAAGTTACATGTCCATGTCACCTAGCTAGATGGAAAATTTCAAGTAAAAAAAACACACAAAATAAAAAAAATCTTCTGGTAGCGGCACACAATTTTCAGATTAACACAGCTCTTTAGCAATCATCCACTGTTGGCTTGGCCAGCCTTCTTCTTGCCTTCAGGTCATCTTTACTAATATGTATTCTATATATTCAACTACAAGACATTACACTGCACCTTACACATAAAATAACACAACACTAAATACCCAAACGAACCAACAAATGTAAAAAAATTATATTCCGAGCTGTCTTCTGTGTTTTAATTTGTTTAGTTGAGTGTCCCTCCTCATTTTCCGACCTTCGTATGAATCCACAAATTCAGCAAAATCCAAATCTAATCGATACCATGTTATCAGTCTTAAAAGATGGAAGCAAAGACTGTTGATGATGGATTTATAAATATTGTATGAATACCGTCGAGTAGATCATCATAAATTGTCAACAGTTTGCGAGGTGAATAGCTAAATCATACACGAAGAATGTGAACGGTTCGTCTTGCAAGCAGTTTTAATTAGATTCTGAATACACCTGCGCAAATCAGGACCCAGGAGGCTCCAGGTTTAGTTTATCCATTGGGAATGCGGGTTTGGGGAAAATAATCATAAAACATAAAACATTGCATCTATGATGTAAAGAAAAAATCCGATCAGGAAACAAATCACATGCAGTCGGTAAAAGGTAAGCAGAATTTGGGCGACCATCTGCTTTTATAATTACTTCTCTGCAACTGTAAGGTTTTTCAATGGAAGGATTTTTTTTTTGATGAAACAGCATGTTTACAAACTCAACAAAAGGTAGAATCTCGGGCCGGTAAACTATTATTCTACTTTTGTTCGTTGGGCAGCCATTTTTCTTATTAAAGGTGAATGTAAGGAAAAAATTTCTACAACAGGGACAATTAGCTTAATGTTGAATAGTAAAAGACGCGACCTCCGATTTGAATATATTCAACTTTAGTGAATGAATTCTAGTGACCAAGGAACAAGCCAGCTCAATTTTCACTTTAAATTTATGTTGGGGACTATTTTGGGTGGACAAAGCATTTTACTGCATGCAAATAAATATTGGAGTTAAAAAATGAGACTCCTCCCCCAGTGGACCGTTACTGAAAGCAGGAAGCATATCTGTGTACACTTCTTGCACATGCTCAGTAGCACCCCTATTCTAGTCAACAGGAGCTTACCTCCCCTATATACCAGATAGAGTAACAGCAGCCAATCACATTTGTGAAAGCAAGACAATTATGTTTTGTTAGCATACAAGCAATTGGCTGCTGCTTCCATTACTGTAATTTGGAGTGCTACCAACCATGCGCAAGTGGTTTACATACCCATGCTTTCAGGTTTGAGTAGAGACAGATGGGGAAGAATTAAGTCCCACTTTTATTAACTCTATTAATAAGGAATGCAATCATCCACAGAATTTTCTTTTTTATATATAATTTTTATGACGATTTAACAATGACTGGATGAAAAGATGTCGCTTTTAATATATTCCATATAAGACATTGTTATGACATAATGGTGGGCTCCCTACCAATGATGATCTGGAATACCCTTTAAGTGTTTGGGATTTAAGTATAAATATATATATATTTTTTTTTATTATTATTTTTTTGTTTCCCCCCCCCCCATCTGTATTATGAATGTAGGACATCACTAATAGTTAATGACACTTTTCAGGACTGGACTGTTCCTTTAAATGTTCCCTTTTTCTTCAGCCATGGGTCTTAGTATTAGTTCCACTGGGTCAAGTGCCAGTTCAATGAGCTGGTCCAGATTAGGAAATGCTTGGGCTCCCAATGTCTAGGATATAAAGTTTTTTTGGGGGGTGGGGGATGGGCATTGCTACCCCCCCAATTACCAGACCTATAATAAAGCATAGAGAGGCTCACGCTAAAAGATCCACTAAAATACAATTTGTGCCTGTATCCTGTTATCTTGATATTTATAGTGTCAGCTTTTTTTACACAAATCAATAAGTGCAGACAGGTAAGATTTATAGCAGATTAATCATCATATATTTTTTCACTGTCAAACTCTCCACTTAGTAACAATATCTAGCTTTAGTGAAACATATGATTTTGACGTGAGCTATGGAACAATCTGTAATAAAGTTAATTGATCTGCAGTTACTTAATTGAAAACATTAATGTAATAGATAAACTACTAAACACATAAACCAATTAAGAAAAATGTCCTTAATGGACAAAATTTAATTTTGATTTCTACCTAAAGCCATTTAAATTCTTTTAGAAGTGAAAAGATTCAAAAAAAAATAATTAACCTTGAACCAAAGCTAATAAAGGGGCAAATATTAAGTTAGACAGTAACACAGTAATTTGGTAAGTCCATCAAGTTAATAATTTAAATGTAATAATATAAATATCAATATGAAATATGATATAAAATAAATTTGAAATGTAAATGATTTGTAAATATAGATCTATTGATTAACAAAAAAGAGATCCTGTAGAAATTATTATATCTATTTGTTTAATTGATTTTCTACTTCTTTTTAACTCTGCATTGTAAAAGAAAGACAGATTCTATCCAGCCATTTATTGAATCCCTGTAAAGGTGAAACTTATTATGTTTTTTTACAAATACAGGGGAGGGCAGATACTTTCACGTTTTTACGATGTGTTTTGTCCGTGCATTGATCCTAGAATTACACAAATTTAAAATACTTAAACAAGTAAAAAAAAAAATTGATTGTTTTCCAGGAAGGGGAGGAGTCTATGGCCATGCCCAATCCCCGCCAACTTTCCCTCCCACAAAAGGTGGCACATGAATAGCCCTGCCCCTTCACCAAGCCACTCCTCCCGAAGAAGGAGAGGTCCAGGTAACCTACACAGGGAAGTTCCCTGGAATGGTTATAGGACTGCCACATTTTTCTCGATATTGTCATTGAAATAAATAGAATAGAGATATTTTATATAAAAAATCTATTTTAAGCATCAGCTTTGGAAAGGTATATGCAGCGTAGGTGTCTAGAAAGGTCACGCTAAAATCCATAGTATCACAATGTTATCCAGATATGTATAGGTCCATAAATCCACATTATTACAATAATTACAATTCCCTCTTTATTGTCACAACGTTCAATTTCATAGAAAAGGGAATTATTTTATGTATTGCTGTTGTTTTAAGGATAGACCTTCATAATGCTTATTTGATTTTGAATTAAACGCAAAGGGCTTCTATCTGAAATAAAATTGGGGGGGGGGGAATCTACTTTATTACATCGTATTTTATGTTTTAAAACTCATCCAAAGTGAAACACTTAATTTCCACCATTGTAAAACTGAGGCTTTTATTAGCGTTGACTTAATAAAATTATGAGATTCCAGGAAAACATTTAAGAAGACTGCACTGCATTTTTTGGCTCGGAACTCTGCTCGATTGTCTTAGTAGGATTTTGGAAGATAACAAGTCTCCAAACACAATAAATGAACATATTAAGTCATTAATCCAGACATTGCCCTGTCTAGATTACCAGCGTGGAGGACATGTCTAGATTACCACGTTTTCAGGGACAGTACAGGAGAGAAATGCAACCTTTTAGCGTATTTCACCACGTTTGGCACCTCTGGCCTACGGTTAGAGGTTGGAGAAAGCTTTCGCCCATTATCACAAAATGGTGGACAGTAGCAATTTCCTCCCCACAGAACCTAAAAAAGTTATTCCGCGGCCAGTGACATCATGTTCACGTTATATGATGCATGTGACATTTGAGGACTTAAATAGAACAATCACATGAAATAAGCCAAGTGGGTGTTTAATAAGTTTCCACCAGCTTTCGTAGACATCAACATTCCAACAGTCGATAAACCTAAGCCTAGTCGTTCCTTACATGGATAACCCTTCACTTATTTCTAGGGAGATCATTCCATAGTAATTGTAATACTTTGAATATAAAGCCCGGTTCAATGAGTGATCCTACATAACCCGCTTACCCACTGCATTCATTGTCCTGTTCATGCAATCAAGAGATCTCTTTGAAACCTAGTCAATATTCTGTATTATTATGAGTTTATCTTGAAAGTTCCGGCACGTTCCGCGGTACTTTACAATGGGCAGGTGGGGACATTAGTACGGAGACAGGAAGAAAAGCTATGGGCGGCTTTGATCCAATGAATTAAGTGAATGTGCAATAATATGACATGTTCCAGCCAAATGGCCACCATCGTAATACGAATCCATGTTATTTATATGTAATCGAAAAATACCTCTCGCCGATGAACAAAGCTCCCTTTGCTTTAACTCTTTAAGAGCCAGAAGGCTACTGCTTAAGTAGTTAAAAAAAAAAAAAAAAAACACTTTGGAATTAAAAGTGTTTTATGGTCTCAGAGGCATTTTGGCCATGCGGGCCATTGCAAGAAATCATTTGCAGATGTATATTTGCTATGCAGATCGTTCTAAGCCCTGGAACGGCATTGATATTTTGTAACTGGCAGGGACCCAAGCTTTTTTTTTCAACACGCAAAGCATTCTCATCAAAGATTCCAGGAATGCGAAACGCATATAATTCAACTGTAAATCATCACTTTTTACCAATATTGAGATTCACATTTCTTTCTGTGAATTTTGCAATTTGCCGCACTAACATTAATCTGTGATGGGGGGGGGGGCAGCTGCAAAGTGCATGCGGGTTTGATGATTAAGCCAGAAATGAGAAGGCTTTCTTATTTGCTTCTGATCAATTTCCCTTTGATAAAATTGTTCTATAGCCGCTTTCCGTGCTTCCTACAAGCAATAAAATTCTACCCAGATCTCTCTGCTTGCACAGTCAGAAATAACAGTATTTTCGCCGCTTATACTGGCAGGAGACACTCCCCACATGATTACTGAGGGTTGGGGCGAAGATAGAACATTTTTTTTTAGGTTGCGGCAAAAGCCAAAAAAAACCTCTGAATATTTTTATACAATTTAATGCAATTTTCAGCATTTCATATTTTAAGATTGTATAGTTATAATACTTGCCGATATCATGCACATTAAACTGGAATTATAAAAGAATAATTTTTTTGCACATAATTACGGTATAAGAATAAAATGTGTGATGTTTTCAGCCATGTTTTTTTTTTATGTCCACAGTTGGATACGGAATGGCCATTTGCCACACAGTGCAATTGCCCCATTGGATCAATGGCACCACACACTCACCCGAGTTGGTGCTGCAGTGAGTGGCCAGCATGATACCTTTAGCATAAAAACACAGTGTGCGGCAGAGCAAATCCAGCTGTCGGTCACACTAATGTTATTGGGCGACCGCTGGCCTTAAAGCGCCAAGACCACCTTGTCATTGCCGGTCCGGCCCTGGATGCTGCGATATGTATGTAAAATCCTCACGATTATGTTAATCAGTGCCAGCAAACTACATGAAAACTCGAGTTTTAAATGACAAGCTAGAAAGTTTGAATTGGGAGGCAGATAGGAGCTATTTGGCCCATCTAGTTGTGCCAAAACTAGAACTGACAGCCTAAGACCCCAGCTTACAATCTAGAGGATGTATTAATATGCTTTGTGTGACATATTTTATAATGCATGCGTGGGATATTATCTCAATAAAACTACATTCGAAAATCATAAATTCATGATATAATAGCCATCTAACCGCCATATAAATACCTTAATCAGTATCTTCTGCTGGGTTCTCCTATGTTTGCATGGTCAGTTTCCGTTATGAATTTGTTGGCTAATCCTATTGTGCTACCACCATATCATTGCATTAACCCTAGAACCAGTTGCATTAACCCTAAAAAAAAAAGACCAAGTTTGGTTAATTCTTCTGGAACCCGACTCTAGAGTAATGCACAACCATATTCCACCTGAAATGGGTACAAATCATATTTTCTCTTGTTCAAAAATCCTAGTGTTTCCATATTTTAGAAGCGATAGGAAAACCAGTTACTATATGGGTCAAATGATAATTGAACCATACACGGGCATCGATGAATTGCTGACTCCCGTCCACTGAATATAAAGTCCTCCATGAATGTACAGTCATTATTATGACTATTTGTTAGCTCAATATTGATTACGCATGTTCTTTAATATCCCAGGAGAGAGAAGATGTGACCTGGAAGGGTCATATTTTTAGCATATCCCTGATTTTAATGCCTCATTCAATACCACAGTCCATTAACTATGACCTTGTTTGGGAACAGTTGTTTGGAGATATCCGTCTTGGGTTTAAAATGAACCAACTGGCCAAATTTACAAAATGTTTCTAATCGACGATGAATCGACTGATTCACTTTGTAAATTTGTATTAGCAAGAAGTATGCTGCCCTGGGTTGGCTACCAAAAGGTCCATCGAATTGATGTTAAGAATGAGAGAATCGATTTGATTCTAGAATGCTCCGGTTAACCAGTGTGCACTAACTAGGCCAGTGAACATTCAGTACATGTTAACGTGATGGCTCGGGAGGCTCGTTGCCTTCTGTTTAAGCGAATGGGTTACAGATGGTGATACCGTACATTTCCTAAGAAATTAGAAAAAAATAAACTTTTGAAGGTTTTATAAAAAAAAAAATCTTTTATGTTTTGTTTGTGGGAACGAGAGTCTTCTTTCACGTTGAGTTTTCCTTTATGTAAAGGCACATAAGGTGTTAAATTTCCATTCTATATGCCCAGAACATTCTATAAAGATATCTGCCAGGTTTTGTTTTATTGTATTATTATTATGAAATATATCAAAATGAATAACACTTATAATTCTTACTTGTCGCTCGTAGAATAATCCTGTTTGCCATTGTACTTCCCAGGATGCACATGTTGAAATAGAAATCTTCACTCATTAAATGACTTGTCTGTTCAATGAATGATATGCCCCATAAAATGTCAAGGTTGGACCTAATACTTCTCTTGGTGTATTGCATTGTTTTGTAACTGGGTATATAAACACTTATGTAAAGGTCTGATTACAAATGTAACCCTTACTTCTGTAAAATGAATACTGTTTTGTAGGAAATAATGACTTTGCTGAAAGAATGGTGGATACTTGGAATAGCTTTCCAGTGTTAGAGGTTAATTTGAGGAAGGAATTTAAAAGCACGTGGTTTACGTGTAAAGCTGGGCTCCTAAATATAAGATAAAACCAAGGATTGGGTAAAAAAAGGAACAGCACATGGACCAAGTGGCCCTTACTTTGCAACAAATTCTCCAGCATTTACCAGACTTGTAAAGTGTAAAGCATAGTCATAGTTTTTAAAAAATATTTCTCGTATTCTATATAATTGACAGATATTATAATGTTACATAATTGATGCTCAGAGTGTTAAGTTGTATGTATCATTATAGGATATATGACTGTTCACTGAATTAACAAACCCCCGACTCTGAAGGTGTCAGACTTATGCTCATATCCCAGAGCTACATTGAGCTAAAAAAAAATCCTCCTAAAACTATCAGCCTAGTGCAGTTCATTAAGTAGACGTGACTGCACAATCATTCCATCTCAGCTGGTTCTAATGACCCCGAAGCATTTGGTAACTTTCATTATAAATAATCACAGCATTGAAAATAGTTCCATCATACTTTTTTTGTGTGTATATACTTTAAAAATGAAACATTTCATCAACATTGTGGCAAAGCCACCTTCATAAACAGGGCCGTAGGAAGGGAAGGCAAGAGAGGCATAGCTGCGAGGGGGCGCACAGCGTTCTAGGGGCCCAGTGGTGAATCACATTGATTCACCACGAAGACCCTAAAATAAACAGTAGTGTATCTATAGGGGAGGGGCGAGCAGAGATGGGGTGTAAGGGCTGTGTATATGTGTGTGTTTGTAAGCTGGTGTGTGTATGTGCAGTGTGTGTGTGTGTGTGTTTGTATGGGCTGTGTTTGTGTATAGGCTGTGTTTGTGTACGGGCAGTGTAGGCATTTGTGTGTTTGTAAGCTGGTGTATGTGTATATGTATGTGTAAAGGCAGGGGAGTGTGAGGGGAGTGTATGTGTATATATGTTTGTATAGACAAGCTTGTGTAGGTGTGAAAATGGTCAGGTGTGTGTAAAGGGAGTGTTTAAGGGCAGTCGTGTGTAAGGGCAGTGTATGTGTATATATGTGTGTGTGGTTTTTTAAGCTGGTGTGTGTTTGGGCAGTGTATGTGTATGGGCAGTGTGTGTGTAAGGGCAGTGTTGGTATTTGTATGTTTGTAAGCTGGTGTGTTTATATGTGTGTGTAAAGGTAGGGTTGTGTAAGGGCAGTGTATGTGTATATGCGAGTTAATGGGGAGGTGTGTGTAAAGGCAGTGTGTAAGGGCAGCCGTGTGTAAGGGCAGTGTGTGTTTATGTATTTAGTTTGGATGTGGGAAAAAAGGCAAATTATTATCTGTGAGGAATCGTTTTGATGGTTGGGGGAAAGTTTATTCTTGTTATGCCTTTCTAAGCTGCTTGCATTTCTTTATTTTTAATGATCAAAAACGTATAGCTTCTGTAGATTACAGAGTTAATTAGGAAGTAATTAAAAAGAAGTGCAAAATTGCACCAAGACAATTAATGGTTCTTTCTGTAACGAAAACTAGCATTTTGTAAGGATTGGAGGACTAAAGTAATTCAAATGAACTAAAAAAGTAACTACACACTACATCAACTTTATAAAACTTTGTAAACCAAAAGATTCACAGGTCATCTTTTTAGATCGATATTAATATTTCATACTGTTTTAGCTCTTGTTTGGGAAAATATGGATTTTAGAAACTTAAAACAAGTAATGTAACAGAAATTCCAAAACAGATATTTACATTAGATTTTTATATAATACTTTTATTTTATACATACAGTGTATCCCAGATGCATGAATCTATAAAAGATACAACATTGTCCATAGTGTTAATATTTTTTTAAAAACATTTTTTAAGCGTAACCATGGACAACCATTCTTTTTTAATATAAATAATACAATAACATTTTTAATATAAATAAATTAAGCATTAAGATCTAGAAATTGTATAATTTGATAAGAACCATTTGGCCTATCTAGTCTACCCATAAAATGTATTTTTTATTAATATAAATACAATTTTCCCTAATGGTGTCATTGATTAAAAAAACAAAAACATTTTCTTTATTTATTTCTAGTTATTACATAGTGAGGCATCTCTTAGAGATGTTTGCTTGCTGTTGTTCATTTTAATGGGTATTCTCAATCATACCAGGGACAGGGTTTATAGTTAGATTTTATATTATGACTTCCACAGTATATTTTATCATATATGAAGACGGGTTCATGGAGAACGAGAAGCGTTTCTGCACTTCTCTTTCTCCGCAAATCTATTTGCAAATTAAATGGGCCAATTGGACAATATAGATTTATTGCAAAATATATGCCTTTATAGCATTAAAAAATAAATATATATATATATATATATCTATATATCTATAGATATATATATATATATATATATATATATAGATATAGATATATATATATATATATCTATATATATATATATATATATATATATATATTTAACCTTATAGGCATGCCTGGGAACATGTAACCAATTAAAATGAGTGATCATTGTGGTGTACATCAAGGGGTATAATAAAAGTTAAATATTTACTATGTTTTGGATAATTTTACAATATTCTGGGCATATTCACTAGTGTGCCTGTGCCCTCTCGTTGCACTTCTGCAAAAGGGTGGAGCCACAGGGACAACCTCTCCCCTTCCACCAATCAAGAGAGAGGGTTTCCCCCGGAGGCTCCGGCCTTTTTCAGAAGTGCTCCGGGAGCCCTAGTTCACGGAGAAGCGGACAAATCGGAATACACAAGTCTACTAATAGATAAGAGAACTGCGTTTTAAGAATAATAGAGATGGCATTGCTTCTGAAAATCTTTACACAAGGATAAAGCATAAAGTTTAAATATATCTATTGAAGTTAATGAGAACAGTGTATACCCTTTAGCAAAAAAAATAAAATAGGCAAAAGGACGTCTACTACCACTAGGTATTCAAATCATTAAAATATTCTGCATGAAAGTCAAGTAATATATTTTCGACCTGCGGGGCTTGAGAAGTAAAAAGACATTAAACCAAGGAATAAAAACAGCAAATGATACAAAGTGATTTGCCAAATAATCTAAGAATAGCAAATGACACATTTTAGGGATACTATAAACATTCTTTCAAGGGGAAAAGAACAATGGAATAAAAAAGCTGAATTCCTGCCTGAAATGCCAAGTTTTTCGAAATAACTGATAAACAAAATTAGCTTTGTAACATTTAATTTACGCGTAGCTTAAACCGATATTGTGATAATGATGAGAAAAAGACTTTATTAGGCATTTAGCATGGTTTGAAGCCATGCCTAGGAACCGTCGTCTACTTTTGTCTGTGTGACTTTTTACGCATAATGACTGGATATTGTTTGTTTTCTCACCTTGTTGGTGATTTGTTCGGCATTCGATGAATTCATTAAAGAGATGGAACAGAAAACTGAAATTCAGCTATTTTTTTATAGTAACATCTGTTTTGTTTTAGGTGATGATTTTGATCACTGAATATTATGTTTGGGAAACTTTTAATTGCATATTAATGGTAATGTTTTAGAAAGTCATTGCTCAGCAAAAGTGTCACTATGTAACACTAACACAATATTACGCACGTAGGTTCCACATACACAGTTACTAGAACCTTAGGTCCTGCCCTAGGCCTGGCCCAGTGCATCCCAGCCACCGGTCCATGACTGCCCTCCTCACCGAGGAGAGCCAGGATATGACATCATTTCCTGTTGCTCCTTAAAATCACTCTTTTTAAAGCAGTGTAAATTGGACAATTGGAGAGATCAGATCACTTGTAACGAGCCTACTGAGAAACAGCAAACCGGGGAGGCCTTATTGCCCAAGAGGGAGATCTGTGCCCAGTATTTTTGTGGCAGAGGAAAGCCAACCCTATGCCACAATATGCCCCTGATTACTAGCTTACAAATCCTATGTAATGTTACATAGTAACATAGTTACGTACGCTAAAAAAAGACATGCGTCCATCTCCACATCTCCACATCTGCTAATTGCTGTTGCTGTTGATCCAAAAGAAGGCAAAAAAAAATCCAGTTTGTTGCTCTTTCCAATTTTGGAACTAGGAAAAAAAACATAGAATTTGACCCCTTTGGCTCATCTTGCCCACTTGTTCTTTTCTTGCCGTAAAGACTCAGAACTTAGTCAGTCTCGTGTTAGATTCTGGAGCCGTATGTCTGTCCTATACTTATATTTCATCTAAGCCTCTGACCATCTAGTGTTAAATTATGGCCTCTTGTTCTTATAGTGGTCCTTCTCTCCTCTCCTGTACTTTGTTAAATCCTTAAGTATTTAAATGTTTTTATCCCATCCCCCTCTTTCTCTCTCTCCCTCTCTCTTCTGTTCTCTCCTCTCATGCTGTCCTGCATTGAGTTATCAAATGAGAGTTATGATGTCATGATTCACAGCATTCTTCTTCTTAACTGCCGTGTGCATATACTGTATAATGGTTCAAAGTATCCAGATTGTTTTCAAGATAAGTTCTTGTTAAAATCAGATATTCAGCAACGTTCGCTCTCATGTCCATCAAAATACCGCCAGGATTCCCTCCTCACATATCTGACTTCTCGAGATTATTGTCTGAATCTTTAAACTGACTTAAGCTTCTTGCAGCTTACAAAGATACTGTGATTGATGGTAAAACATTAAAATCTCTGGAGCGACAATATCATATGTTTGTGTTTCCTTGCATTGTGTTAAGTTGACTCCTATAAACTCCAGGGTCTTACTGGCAACACTTTTTTATCCTGGTCAAAATAGCAATCAGTAGCCCTAACACGGCTTTTGTATATGTAATTGTTTGATACAACTAAAGTACTAGTATTAGTATTGTTAACCTTTTAACCCTCCACAATTGTATTGCCCTTTAAAATTATAGCATATTCTAAAACACCATAAAATGTTTTTTTAAGATCATTACAGATGTCAGGTCTCTTTTAAATGTAATTATATTTGCAAATGTCATATGCTTTTTATCATTTTTATCTTTGTTGAAAAAGCTCTTGTTAATTAACCGTCTTAATTGCTGTCAACACTTAGAAGCAGGGATAGTTTTCAGCAGAAGTAAACCATGAATGGGATGTGGTTGAATATGGAGGAACATATACTGTACAAATTATTATTATTATTATTATTAATAACAGAGAGAAACATGTACAGAATATTATTATTATTATTATTATTATTAATAACAGAGAGGAACATATACAGATTATTATTATTATTATTATTATTTTTATTTTATTTTTTTAACAGAGAGGAACATATACAGATTATTATTATTATTATTATTATTATTTTTAACAGAGAGGAACATATACAGATTATTATTATTATTATTATTGTTGTTATTATTATTATTATTATTGTTGTTGTTATTATTTATTATTTTTTTATATATATTAGCATGTTTTACTTATATAGCACAATGTACATACGGTTTATATATTTAACCAGTCTGACAAAACTAGAATTCACGGACTTAGTGAATACATTAGGCAAGGAGTTGCAATCTTATATATCACATACATGCGTAGGTAGAACAGACTTGTATATTAAAACAAAAACAATACTTTTATAATGCTCTACTAATCGACTGTATGCTATTAAATATTTACAAGTATGAAAGAAAGGATGTATTATAATTTTTCTTTTAACTTGTAGTTGCCTAAAAAAATATTTGTAGCCTCTTCCTGTGCTCTCCATTTGAGAAATTATTCCAGAACTATTCTGTAACTGTATTGAATTAATGTTGTAATGAACAACAGGGGGTTATGTTTAACAGTTTTTCATGTGTTTCTTAAAAATAAGAAGGCAAATATATATATTTTGCTTTTTTACATACATTAGGCAGTTACTTTGTGTCATGTCAAGTGAGGATAAAATGATATATTGTTAAAAACAATTTAAAGGGAATAATGCATATTACTATATTGAGTTTTATACTTTGTTAAAAAACATTCTTTGGTAGATTATAAAAGTACTAACTTAACCTTAAGGAGAAGCTGCAGCAGAACACCTTCTTCGTCGTGTGTTGTTTCACTCTACTGATTGGGTGCTTCCATCAGCCAATCGGTGGCAGGAAACAATTTAAATACCTCTCCCCTCGTGTACAATGTCCGCCAAGCCAGAGCTGGAGCTGACCGTCAGTAAATATGTTATGTGTCAGGAAAATAGCTGGAGGTGTGAGTAAATGGGGCAAATAAATATGGGGCGATTCTGCAGAATCCTCCATGCAATTGCAAAGGGGGCATCACATAAAGGGACCTCTCGGCTTTGAAATGCATTAATCTAGGTTCTTCACACTCATTGATCACCTGTTTGATGGCGATGGAATTGTATGCAATGCGGCGAAACCACTACTGTATCCAGAGCTGCGATAACTGTGATTGTAAAATCACAGGGGTGAAAAAAAACATTGTAGTAAATGTGGGAGATGGATTAAGTGTCTTGCTGCACACTGTATTTGTAAGATACCTGTACATGCGCAATTGTGATTTCCTAGTACCTGAACAAGATATATACATTGATTGCACCCTGTGTTTTAGATATAGATTTGTGTTGTCCTGCTGCACAGCTGTAGACCGGTATCTCTTTACATGAGAAGTGTTAACAATGGGCAGACAGTACTGATCATAGAGCCGAGCGGAACTCATAAAGAATATTAGGTTCCTTGGGTCAAAGGTGCTTTCTGGAAATCCAAAATCTAGCAATTCTAAGAGACGAAAACATATATTAGAAATAGTGTAAAAAAAACCTATTAATCTGGTGGGAGTGTATAGAGAATATCTGCAGAGAGTATGGCCCTCTCTACAATATAGGCAAATTAGGGGTCTTCCAAGTGCATGGCTATGAAGCTCTTCCTTGTGTTAGCAAGTAAATCTATGGAGGTCATAGTTTGCCAAGGACATCTAGAATCCCAGGGCATCTAAGAATCCTAGGGCATCTAGAACCCTAGAGCTAGACCTTGCTTGGCTACTGAGAATAGAATGGAAATATGTAGAGCTCCAGCCATCCATAGGTCTGTATGCTGTTTACTATAAGTATACTATAAATCATTTATACCATAAATATATTATAAGTATTCTTGGATTATCCCAGCACCGGCAACTCTAGATCACAGCTTTCTGTAAAAAATAATAAACTTAGGCACATCGATGAGGACATTTTAGCACTTCTTGAACTGAATTATGAAGACACCAGAAAGCCAAGGAGTAGGTGGGCCATTCGTCAAGTATCTACTGATCACTTGCTAGTTTATTTGTTTTAATCAGATTCCAAAGCGTCACATTAAATAAAAATTAGATTTACTGCCAATTTTCCAACATAGCCTTGAAAAATAATTAAAATTTGAGAAATTTGTACACATTTTTATTTCAAATTCTAAATAGTTCCTTGTGTTTTGTTTTTTTGGTTACTAAGGCTTATTCAGTATTTCCCAAAAGGTAGCTGAGCTTCCATGTTCAAAAACATTATTATTTTTTTTTTTTTTAAGAGAACTGAAAATAAACATTTCTGATTCTTAGGCGAAACACATATTTTCATGTGACACGCAAACTGCAGATGATCAATGATTTCCACCGGGGTTTATACACACAATTCTTCCTATACTAAAGAATGATTATACCTCTTGAGGCAAACATATTGTTTTATAGGGAAAAAATATAGAGACTATGAATCCAATGAGTCTCTAGAGAGCATTATGGTGTCTAGATTAATAACAACCCTAACCCCATCTTTGCGCTGTTTTTTTATGAAGTGTGCGTGGCTTTATGCATATATATCTCGGGTTTAATGGAATTTCCACAACTCCCTTGGTGAATATTATATGATGAATTTTCCACGGACTCTCGTGCTACGAGCAACAGCTCCGTGCGGTAAACAAATTGCTACTCCTGCTTTTGATAAAGTAATCTAACCTGCCGGCAGAAAATGGTTTATAAAACCGAGCTACTAACATGATATTGAGATGAGAAAATACAAAAAAGGTTAGATTAGAGTCAACACCTTTCATTTAGAAAAGAAAAAAAAAAAATTGTTTTGGTAAATTTCCCGGCTTATTTCTTTTGTTTGATACTTTATTAGGCTAGAATTATAACAAGAGCAATACAATTATATTAGAATTTAGTTCCATATGCTTAATTCCTTTTCATACAAGTCGGGGCCTCTGATTAGACCTTGTGGAAATGTTGAAACATTGTTACTCCATACAATGATGTATTAAATGTTGTATGTGTCATGATGTCATAACATGAATGATCGTGTGATGTAAAGGGCATGACTTTTGTAACACAAAAGAGTGGAAACAAACCCCGATTGCTTGTGCTGATCAAGATTAGATCAGACTCTAGAACACTGTTGGCTGTAATAATGCTGTGTGCTAGACGTCCTCTAATGGCTTGTTGGATCAGAGCCTAGAACGTTTCTGGGTTGCAGACTAGTGGTTGGAATAATACTTTGGCCTAGACATGTCCATGAACTTATGTGTGTCAGAATAATAGTAAATTTAGTGATGTGTGCCACCGGAACCTGGGCCATTGATGTGTTCCAGAACAGTACTTGGACCAACGTTGTGGCCTGCCAAAAAGTCCATGAAGAATTTTATTACCCAGAATTTCAATGATCGTTTCTTCCTCCCTGCTCGAATATAATGGATATATTCATTTATTTTCATCTGCATTTTAGAAAAACACCCTTGAAAAAAATGAAATAACAAAGATAAAATAACGCGCCATATTGTTTTATTCCTCCATTCTAAAAAAAAATAGTTCTATGGAATATATACATTAGATAAAAACGAGAATACTTACATACATATTGCGTATTGTGTTTATACTACTAATAAGATACATTTATAGGTTGGTGATGAAGAACAGGAACATTCTGTCAGCGAGAAATTGTAACTATAAAGTCATTTTACGGCTGAGTTTGTTTTGCAATATAACACTGCGGGTACTAGTAATATATAGACGCGGTACTATAATGAAAGACTAGTGACATGACATCAATAGAACACATTTACTGCTGTATAAACCTGTGTACATTTTATTTGTATGATTACAGTTGTTTATAGTATCTGAAAACATAGAAGAACATTTTATGGTGGTAGAAAAAAAAAACAACCATTTAGTTACAAGATGGAGACTGAGCAGACAAATTAGAAGTGATAAGAGTTTATTTTGAGTGTTTCGGGGCAGGAAAGGGTTGTAAAACTCTTAAAATGTAACCTCATCCATCTCGTTCTGGGAACAGTGGCTTTTATCTTCATCATACCCACGCTTCAACCACAGATTCTTTAAAATTAGGTTTTTTTTGGGTGGATGGGTTAATTTGTGCATAAATCCATCTGGTGTATACATTGTTTTCTGTATAATTATTATTGTACATGTTCTAAGGTCTGTTGAACCAGTTGACTCCATATTCTTCCAGTTTTATTAGAAGCCAATCTCCTTTCCATTACCAATAGAATGTCCATTCTTCGGAGGACAAGCTTTTACAAGTTAGCCAAGCCCTCTAACTCTCTAGGTTCCCCATTCTGCATGTTGTGATCACATGTTCTAAGGTCTGTTGAACAAGTTGACTCCATGTTCTTCCACTCTTGAGTTTGATTAGAAGCCAATCTCCTTTCCATTAACAATAGAATGTCCATTCTTCAGAGGACAAGCTTTTACAAGTTAGCCAAGCCCTCTAACTCTCTAGGTTCCCCATTCTGGATGTTGTGATCACATGTTCTAAGGTCTATTGAACCAGTTGACTCCATGTTCTTCCATTCTAGAGTTTTGATTATAAGACAAGTTAGCCATCCCTGTATCCAATAAATATTCAAGAATCAGTTCACGTCAAAGGGGAGCGGAGATACTTCTCAACCTGTGTCTTTCATTTTTTTCTTTTAGTATTGTATTTTAGAACTGTTCTTTTATGTTAAGCAAGAACTGAAAACGTCTACCTTTGCTTGACAACTGAATCGAAGGAGATTATGTTTCATGTTTACTGTTTTAACTACTCGTCTTGTATGGAACATGGAATATAAACACATCTGTTGTTTGCAGTGCCTTTATGGTACATTAGCTAGATTGTTTACACGTATATGATTCTAATCTACTTTCCTCAGTGTAAATATGGTTGTAGCCACAATATTTGCACTAAATCTTTCACCTCATTCAGCATTTTTCAGGGAATGCTTCATTTCTACGTGACACAAAAGCAAGCACTTAGCCTCAATATTTCCCCCACCTAACCTGCTAATATTAACACATTTGCTCTATGCCTAAACCTTTCCTAGAAATAATTATTTAATCATGTAAAATGTAGTCTAATTCTTTCTTTTCGAGAAAAACGTAATTTTCATGTGACACAAAAGAAGTCATAAAAGTCTTTCTATGCTTGACCCGGAACTGCTCTTTATAATACCTGCTTGGTGTATCTTATATACACATTTAATCAAACATCATCCCTTTCTTTTTTTTCCTATAATATTTTATAATCATTTTTTTTTTATAATTTTTCATTATGCTTGATTTTGGCAGCTCCACCCACCGTGCGGATAATTCACTCGGGTCTGGCTTGCAATATCGAAGAAGAACGGTATTCAGAAAGGGTGTACACGATACGGGAAGGAGAGACGCTGGAATTGACTTGCTTGGTGACCGGACATCCAAGACCACAGGTGAGTTCATTTACCCTGTTGACAAAACTACCTTAACAGGTGTATTCACTAACCTGAGAGTTTCCAGGAGAACACACACACGCCTCCCAATGTTTTACGAAGGGCAAACCCAACTGAGTCTTCTTCTACAGTGAGGTCTGAACTGGTCCTGCTGAATCCATAAAGAATTATGTATAATGACTTCTGTGATTACAAATAGGTAAGGAAAGGTCAGCACACCAATACCATATGGTAAATATATCAATAAATATACTCAAATAACATGTCCGCCCAGCATGAGACATATGATGAACACAGATCTTTAAATCCCTTGACAAAAGGAGTTTTCGCCGAAGCATTGGGAAAGGACCTCATGCCTATACTATTGTATTTATCAGATGTCTCGTGTTGGGCTGACATGTTATTTATTAATATATGATTGATATATTTATAATATATTTAACAATCTTTCTTTACTTTTTGCACCGTTTATATTCATTGGTGGGTGAGGAAAAGGGTAAATGCGTATGTGAGAATCCTGCCGTATCCCCTCCCCATGCGTTTTCAAGGGGGGCACTTGGTAAATATAAAGGGACCTTTCAGCTATCCTATGCATTAAACTGTATTTAAAGTTTCAATGTTAAACACCTAGTTGACTGGATACATTTAATTCCATGTTGACTCAAGGATTTATAATTGTTATATTTAATTTTGTGTACCTTTTTTTTTTTCTAAATACCCTAAGCACACATTTGTTATCCGTTAGCTACCTACCTAAACAGATCAATGTTAAATTGAGGCTTTTATTGTATTAGTATTTATAGCACCGGGATTACTTAGAATAATAGCAATCTCGCCATACATAAAATAAAAAGTCAACAATAAACCACACATATATATATATTTTTTTTTTTTTGGCCGAATTCTATATTTTCCAAGAAAAAAAAACAAAGATTGATTTCAAAGTATCTGTTTACACACAATAAAAATTCTAATTGCCTGGCAGTTAATGAGGTTGTTTTTCAGGAGGTGCTATGTATTCACAACACTAGATGCTTTTAAAGAATCCTGAATGTTAATCACATTTGTGACTCTATAGTGGAAGGATGTGTGTCACCATTACTGACCGCAATTATGCCATATAGCCAGAGTCTGTATAAAAGTGATTTACGTCAATGGGGACAGCCCTGGAGTTTCTAGCTCGACAAGTAAATTGCGTCCCATGTCCCTTTCTGCAAACACTTGCCTACTAACATAGGAGATGACCATATGACACTGGCTTATATAGCTTTGCTTGCCTGCTTGCAAGCAAACATTATTGATACATTTGTATCGAGTTGAATCCTCTTCCGTTATGGAAAGGCGGTAATAGTACATGGGAGGCTCTAGACAGTTGCATCATTTTCTTTTATGAAGCTCCTCCCACAAGGTTTGGGGTAAAAAGCTTAAAAAAAAAAACAACAGTAGCAAAAGCCAACCCGGGCGTTTGGCAGATAAGTGGAACAGCTTCCAAGAAGAAGTGGTAGAGGGTAATACAGTGAGGGTATTAAACACGCATGGGATAGGAATACGGCTCCTGAATCTAAGACGAGATGGGCTGAATGGGTCTTATCTACCGTCAAATTCCTTGTTATATTGATTAAAATACAAAAATCACAAGCTATAGGCACTTTAGGGAATTAATTGAATGATGCTAAAAGCCGTGCGGGGGTGGAGGCCCCCCCTCTTAAAAAGGGTTATTTTGTTAATAATGTTGTTATGATTTTTTTTTTCTTTTTTTAAATTTAGTCAACAAAGTAACTTTTCCTCTCTCCGCAACGAGCCTTTTGACTTCTATCCAATTAAGTTACGCGGTTCACTGCTTGCTTCCCGGGAGCAATCAACTTTGATAGTGATAAGGCAATCAGCTTTCTGCCAATGGCAAAGGGCTCGACCCGAGTGACAGCTCTGATTTGGTGAATCGTCCTAGGGGAAAAGAAAGGTGTCGTACATACCGCTACGAGGCCAGTGAGTTATCCTGATACGAATCCTTTAGGTTCCCCTAACAGCAATCCTCCAGATACACGGTCGGTCCACCTCTGCCTGTTCAAATTAAATTTAGCTGACTGCACATACAAAAAGACTTTTTAAATGGATGTGCTTTTTTATTTCTAAAGATTTTAGTGTTTATTCTTCTGCTACATTGTCTACTCCTTTTCTTCGCAAAAAGATTGATTTGTTCAGTGGGTTTACCCGAAAAGTCTTCTATTGCTACGTATTTCATTTTCTTTGAATTTGCGTAATTCTTTTTTAATTTAAATCTGCTAGAGCAGAATGAGATTGACGTGTACAGTTACTACATTTCCATCAAACCACGAAAGCAAAAGAAAACACCTTTTATGCATCATGAGCCTGGTGGGAAATTTTACCTTTAATCTTTTTTTTAAAGTAGAAATAATTAATAATTTGATTAATTGATAGATTATTTTGCGGCGTTCTAGCCAGTTAATTTTTTTATTGGAAATATAATTCCTCTAAAAAAATAAATTGTGTTATTAAACACATTATTGCTTAATAAACATGTTGCTTTCAATTCTTGTACCTGTTATAATCTTTATTAACCCCTTAAGGACAATGGGCGGTCCCTAAACCCATTGAAAACAATGCATTTTGAGCCCGTACATGTACGGCTTTGTCATTAAAGGGTTAAAAAAAAGAAATACACACATCGGGCTTAACATGGTGACCCTTCTACAATCCAGACCTGAAGATTGCACAACAAAATCATTTCCAAAAAACATTTACGAGCCCCTTAAATGCATATAAACATTTGAGGAGCGTATGTCACAAGATCACACTACAAATGTAATATGATTAGATCAAAGGGAAACTTCTAAATAATGTTAGTGCAGGTCATTGCCACAGCAGAAGCTCATTGCAGCTAATGTGGTACAGCCAGTAGTTGTAGCTGATGTTTGTTTACTCCTCTGTTTAACATATTTGTTTTGCTTTTGCAGCTATGTGTACAGTCTGGTTTTGTTATGGTCTAGAATGCCATTGTCACTATTTATTAGCGGTCATAGTCTAGAACCCACGCTCAATATTTGACACTTAATCAAGGTCTGCGTGCTATACTCAACGCCAGTGCTGGCTAACATGAGAGTTCCAAAAGGGTCCAACCAGACCCTCTACGCACAGGTCCAGAAAGTGTTCCCATTGGTTTAAATTGGAGTTCCGTCCTGCCACTCATTAGCTGCTTCTAGCAGCCAAAAGTGGAGTGAAAACTTTACCACAGAAGGGGGTACCCTGCAGCCCTGGAGCTGTAGCTTCTCCCGAAGGTAAGTCCCCTACATGATAAAGTACTTAAAAGAGTTCTTGAATATACAGTCTTCTTTGGTGTGGCTGTCGGGCACATTAGACTGTCCCTTTAAAAACAGCTCTTTTGTGCAGTTTACGAATCTTCGCTTCTAGCAACTCAATCTTTGTAAAGATTGCAATCTGGCGTGTCTGTTCTGGAGCAAAATCCTGTGATACTTTGAGCTTGTGATAACATGTGTAACCACACGCAGACTAAGCTGGTCACGACGAGAGCTGAAATACACCATAGCAACACTAAGATTGCTCAGTGGGCATAACTGTGAAATAGATTAACTTTAACCAGTATGCTGTTTATAAACGTTCCCATCCAACGACCAATTTTTCCTCTAATCCATCGCTCCCATAATAGTATATGCGGCACAGCGTGCCAATACATTTTTTTTTTTGTGAATTTCTTTGTTTAGGAAGATTTTTTTTTATACCTTAGCTGTATCGTCTCTAAATATGTAATTTGCTCTGAAACTTTTTTTTAATCATATGAATTGATGTCACTATTTTTTTTTTTTATGATTTGCAAGATAAACCGAAAAGGCACAATATATAGAGTTATTATTATTATAATATGATGTTAGAGTAATAACTCCAGTTTTGGTAAGTTGTGACATAGATTCCTGCACCATGCATCCGAAGTGTCCGTGTTTAGGGGCAGTCAATCTGCCCCCTTTTGTCCCCGGGGCTCGCTCTTTTCTAGGAGCTCATAAACGTCAGAATATGGGTTTATAAGTAAAAATGCGCATATAAAATCTGTCAGTAGGTCAAACGGGCACATGTGTGATCATTTTACATGTTTCAGAGCACCAGATACCCCTGCGAGATGCCATCTTTACTGGGCATCAGAATATATAACTATACCTGGGAACTTGTGGGCTCTGGCTACACAGAGCTTACCCTTGCGGGACGCGTGAGGTCTGCCCACTGACTTCAGTGGGCTTTCCTTGTCGACATCAGTGGGTGTTCCCGCTGACATCATAGGAAGCACCCCCATTTTGATGAGGAGTGGGGTGTGTAAAGACCCCATGACCTGGAGGAAGCAGCACTTCTCCCGGATTTCTCCGGGTCAAACCCAGAGAATTCCCAGTATGGATATAACATTATATCCTAATGTTACTCTTTTTAATAAACCTTGACATGGGTGGAAGTAAGCAATGGAGGTTTGGCCAACTCAGCGTGGTCCTCCATAGTGTTAATAGTCAGGTTGGGTCTCCCTTTTGACCGGTCCATTGGATAATTGACTCCCTGTTATGCAGCAGAGTTGTTCCCAACCCCCTAGACCTGCCCCCCCAAGACCTACGCTGAGGCATTCTATTTAATAATCTTCAAGGCTAAAAACTGAGAAGTTTGCTGAGTTCTTTAAATATGTTTTCATTTGATCAGTGTACAAATAGCTTGCTCTTCTTGATATACCATTGAGTAAACTGTTCTTGTTCCTTCATGACACTCATGGATACCAGCATTCACTTTGTCTGATGTCTCTCTTTTCTCACCCCTTTATTAATTTTGCCATATTATTACTTTACTTGGATTTTTAGGCATATATGGCATTCTTACGGAATATATCACTTATGCGATTTTATCGAGCATATCTGAGCTTTCCCCTTGGCTATCTCTGTATATGTTTCTTAGCCCACCATGACATCTCAGCGTCTTAGCAGTGAAACCTGAGACTAAGCCGAATGCCTTAAGGGGACGTCCGTGGCATGTTGGAAATTTCCAGTGAAGGTTACTCGGGTGAAAAACCCTGACATAGCTTGCGGAAAAATCATTTGAAGAGATAGAGGCAAATTTTATTAGGTGACACTCTTTTTTTATCCCCAAAAGCACATGGAATTCTCATTTGAGTAACTTTAATTGCATGGGACATTATTTAAAAAAAAATATATATATATAATTATATATATAATTTAGAAATATATTTTCTAGTCATCATATTTGCTAAAGAATGGAATGCAATTTATTGATAAGCAATGGATTAATAATTACCATATTTGCTTGATTATAAGACGACCCCCAGATATTCCTTTTAACCCCCTATATGCCACTCTGCCTCCCTGATATTCCTTTTAACCCCCTATTTGCCACTCTGTCTCCAGAAACCCCCCATATATATGCCACTCTAACCCTCCCCCGACATACCAGTGCTTCCCTAGACTTCTCCCCGTGCTTCAGATTCCTTGGTGTCTAGTGGGGCAGCCGGTGGAGGTCTGTGCAATGCGGCAGACAACCTCCACGGCTGCTGCCAGTACTTCCACTGGGGCTTCTATGAATGAGCACCGGAAGGTCATGTGATGCCGGTGCTCCGTCATAGAAGCCCCGGCGGACGTGCTCGCATCGCACAGACCTCCACAGGCTGCCGGAGAGGAGGATCCGGGTCCCCTGGTCTATTTGAGGTCTGATTAGAAGACGACCTCGAGCATTTGCTCTGAGAAAAAAACCTTGTCGTATAATCGAGCAAATATGGTAATTAATAATAATTATTATTAATAATGATATAAGTATTATTAGTCTTGTGATTTATTTGTCATCTGTAGGATAATTATGAACAGTGTGATCTTCTAAATAAAATATGACATTTAGTACATTTAAATGTTTAATTTTTGTGTGCCACATTCAAATGGGAATATCGTGGATAAATGGAGTGTTTTGTTTAGGGAAGGCCCCCCCTTTTTTTTTTATTAACCTCTGTTTTAATAAAACCCGAGAATTTGGGTCCTTGTCCAGTTTGAAACAGCTGTTCCATTATTAACCGTGTTCTTGTTATGAAAATTGAGAATGATTTAGGGTGACATTATTCAGCTCACTGAAACATTTTACAAATGTTCACTGAGCAACTGACAAAACTCAACTTGACTCATGCCTAAATTAGAATCACGCATTATCTGCCGGACAAAAAAAATGTCTCTGTTCATACATTTTTCACAGTAGAAAGATTTAAATGTATGTGTGAATGGCATTCGCCGGTCTCATTATGCACCAAAATTCTATGATTAAATATGGATGTTTCTTCAAATTCCATAAATTGAAATTGATTTCTTTTTTTGGGGGGGGGGGCAAAAATAAGTTAAAAAATGAAAGCAAAATGAATGTAAAAAAAATTATAAAATTCAAATTTATCAAAATAGGATTTTTTGGGAAACTATGACTATGGCAAAAAAATACTCCTGCGAGGGTTAATGGTTAAATCACTTCCTGACATACATCAGATTTTTTTTTTTTCTGCAAAAAGTATTTTTTTTTAATCAAAGCTTGCCAAAATGTTAAGTGGAAATAGCATGATTTTTGACTAAATCAATTTCAATTTTTTACGGCGTAGTTAAACTAGAGGAATTCTCGGTACTGAATTTTGAAGTCGCAATAGATTTTTTCCTTGTGGAATTCTAACTGCTTTGTCTATAGCCATAGTTTTGTGTGCTTGGAAAATGCAATCAAAGATATCTATTAAAAGGGTGAGATCCAATAGATATCTTATTTTTTTTTTTCTTCAATCTTCCAAAATATGTAATTTGACAATGTTATCCATTTTCAAGAAGTTTCATCAAACCCGTGATATTTCCTGGGTGGATACGCAATCCGTGAAAAAACAGAAGGCGTTAGACAACGAGGCTCTTAAAGCAACCATGGTAATGATGATTATGGGGCACACAGAGATATAGTGTAAAGAAATGCATAAAATCAGTTAAGTTATGCCTTTCTTAAAGATAAATAATGTATTTTTGCTTTTTTTTTTAATATTGCATTGTGACATTTTTTTTTGTTCTTTAACCATTTACGTGGTAACCAATCCATGGCACAGAAAGGGTTATCTTTTTAATCACAAGCTATAAAATTTCAATCAGAGCGTGAAAAATGTGGTGATTCACTCACTATTTGACACATTTAACGAAACCATTGTAATTTTCAAGTCATTTAACGTTCCAAGGATACTTGAGTTTTTGGTGCTTCTCCCATCACAGACTATGACAAACTTTTGCTCATAGGTTAATTTTTTAATAATTTCAACAAATAAAAAATATTAAAAATTAAAAATAATTGATGGATTAGCTAAATGCAGGATAGGAAACAATTCCCAGTACTTTTGAATGCCCAAACCCTCCCCAAAAAATAATAATTTAATAAGGCAAATGTTGTTTTCATAATTTTCTAGGAAACACTAAATTGTCATGTGACACTAAACAGACGCCATTGTAAATAAAAAAGGTTCTTTAAGGCTTTTGTGTGGCTTTTATATTAAAGCAGTAAAAGATATTATAGTTTTGTAATTTTTTTTATTCTAAACTATTGAAATTAAGATAATTAACACATTTGGAAACACAAAGTATATAATTTAATAAACTTTTTTTATGGCTTGGAATAAGATGGTTGGCCATGTTTTGTTGCATTTGGGGTGGTGGGAAAAGGTTTTAAATAACATTAAATAACAGGTCCAGATCTAAGTCAATTTACTTATCACCAGAGTGCTTTAATTCTATTTTAGTTCCTTTAAGTAACGCTTTGATAAATTTTAATGTAATTTGTTAGCATTCTTTGGAATTCCAACTTTATTATTAAATCAGATTGAATTAGATGATGGCTAATGGCCTAAACGTACATGACCACCGGTGGCTCCAAAGTGTGTAGGTGGGATGGTCCTGCTCCTGATGGTGCCCCATTCCGTGGTTGACCATGATGTTCCAACTTGGACACCTTAAATGATGGAGGATATATAGTAAATGGGTTTTTTATTTTTGCTTCAGGTGTACTTGAATATTTTTTTTCCTTAATTCAACAGTTAGGTCAGATTGTTTTTGCAATCATATAAAGGACCTGTATAAGGTTTGGATATAAATATTATTATTATTATTACTATTATTATTATTATTATTACTATTAATATTATTATTAATATTATTGAGACAGAAAAACAAAAATTATACTATGTATTTTGATATTAATTGTAATACCTTTTTTTGTGATACTTGTCCATATTTTATACAAGGAAACTAACAATGTTTTCTGATGCTTGCTCAGATCAGGTGGACCAAAACAGCAGGAAGTGCATCTGATAGATTTCAAGACTCCAGTGTATTCAACGAGACATTGAGGATTACAAATATCCAGAGACACCAAGGGGGCCGATACTACTGTAAAGCAGAGAATGGACTGGGCTCTCCAGCAATAAAGTCCATACGAGTGGACGTGTACTGTAAGTAAACAGCATGATTACAATCTACTTTTACCAGCCATATAGCTTTCCACTAGTGGTGGATGGGATTGAATTGACCAATAATCTGTGCCAGCTCGGTACGAGACATTCGACCAAATATCCCCACATAGCCAAGTAGAGATATTTGAATTCTCTGAAACAGAAGTGAAATATGTGCTTTCATTGTAGGGTCATCAGAAGGCAGTGTAAATTAATCAACCATGTGTAATATGTTTAATGAAATATTGGTCAACAGATGGGCAAACCCATTCCTACATTTAATTTGAATGATCTCCTGGTTTTTACCCCCAAAATATAAAAGAAAATAATTTGGCAGATAGGGGAAAACAATATTTCCGCGTCTTTAAATATAGGGGACACGCATATAGCCATGAGCATTTTAATGAAACATTTCCCAAAAGGTAGTGTGGTTACTTTGTTTATAGTCAAGATAGGAAATGATATTGCGTAAACTATGTAATAAAGTAATTGTTAATGGATAGAGAATTCTCAATTGTTGAAGTTAAAAGTTGTTGGGCAGAAATCTATTATCAATGACCGTTGATGTCACTAGCGTTGACCTAGTCAATACAAGTAGAGTAAGAGGAAGACACACAATTAAGGTTCCATATGGAAGTCTGATGAACAGAAGATTCATAGATGGAGATAGAAGAAGTCAAATGAAAGAAGTGGAGGACTATCCATAGGCAGTTCTCCAAAACAACAAAATTGGGATATGTAACTACCGTATTTGCTCTGAAAAATACCCCTCGTTTTATAATCGGGGTCGTCTTATAATCAGACCTCAAATAGGTCTGACTATGAGACGACTAAGATCCAGATCCCCCGCAGCTGCAGGGGACCTGGATCCTACTGTCTCCCCCCGCCCGCCCCACTTACCGGTACTTCTGAGTCCCCGGTGTGTAGCTGGGGCAGCGTGTAGATGTCTACGCAGAGTTCCCCGCGCTGGTGCCGGTGCCGGTGCCGGTGCCGCACCGGTGCGGGGAACTCTGATCTCTGACAGTTGGGGAAGGCCTGCGCGATGGACGCAGACAACCCCCGCTGCTAGCCACACCTCCTTCCGGCTGCAGCGTAAGTGCGTGGAATCTACACGCTGCCCCGGCTACATGAAGCACCGGTAAGTTTGGGGGGGGAGTGTTAAATGGGGGGCATAAGGCATAAGGCCTCCAGAAATGCCTTTTTAACCCTCTATATGCCACTCTGCCTCCTGTGGGGCAGATGTGCATAACTGGGGGGCAGGTTGGAAAATAGAAGGAAATAAAACCAAAATATTTTTCTCAATCATAGCTTTTATTAAAAAAAAATAGTTTAGATGAATTAACATTTACTGGTAAAACTTTTTTTCTATAGGGTCGTCTTATATTCAGGCTTTTTCTTTTTTTTCCTAAATTAATATTCAGATTTGGGGGGTCGTCTTATAATCAGGGTCGTCTTATAATCGAGCAAATACGGTATTTGTAGATTTATGATATATCCACTTAAAAATCATACGGAAATCAAAAAAGCGAGACCCACGAAATCTTAAGTTTGCCAAAGGTTTGCTAGCCAAAAAGTGTTCACTACTTACCTTGATATTCATTATAAAAAACATGATTTTTTTTTTATTTTAACAATATTTCAACACTATATGCTCTATATGTATTTTTTGAAAAGAGGAAAAATTATTGTAATGATAGTAGTTAGTTTTTCCATTAGTATTTAAATATAAAAAATTTTTAAAAATTAAATGTTATTTACAACCTGCATTTTTCCAAGGATTGCTGCACCTTAACCTTGGAACATACAATATTTTATTTTATTGACAGCAGGAAAAAAGGCAAACTCACTCAAAAAATCTTTCAAAAGTAGAAATATGTCTTTGCTGAAATGTCATTAAATTCACCGGTTCAGAAATATTCTAAGTATTGGCCAACAGGGCAAAAAGAAGTTTAATGTTATGTATTTTGTTGGCTTAATGACCTGAGTATAGAAATCACGCGTGGTTGCCTTAAATTTTGTTGATTGAGCAAACATAAGTGTCAGTGGAATGAGCGAAAGTATAATATAAATGGGGTGAATGATGGGAGTTGGCAGACGAGCGGAATTCAAGAGAGGTAATCTAACGCCTGACATTTTAGTGGAGACCAAGAGCGAAGCCTCATTATTCCTTTCATTTCAGTGCATGGGTTCCTTTCAGCCATTAATTGCAGCCATGTCATTCTCAAAGACTTATAGAAGACTTTCTTTTCTTTTTCACAAATGGAGGTCTTGTGTATTAACTGACAAGTTGACAGAACAGCTTTGTTCAAACATTGAAGTGGAAAGGGAAGAATGTCAAGATTTCCAAGGGTCTTCGATAGAAGAGTTATGTTAGGGCTTGGAAGATCATTCTTTACATGGTTACATGGCGCTAGTCGAGCTGAGGGCAAAGCCTGACGCAGAGGCCAAGTTCATTGAGCCAAGTCTGACCAGCCCCAACATAAAGATGGTCTTCGTGAACATATGTACGGATGCTGATGTGGACCAAAAACGCTCTACAATAAAAATGTGAGCTTTCTTGACTCCCAATCTTAGTCCTTTTCTCTAGTTAAGCAAGGTTGAGCCTAGCGTTGGGCTCAGGCCAACACCAGCTTAAATTCTTTCTACTTCTTTGGCCTGGGATAAACCATTAAAATAGTTTGTATAATAATTAGTCATCTTATTTCCGAGATGGAGATCCCTATAGATTTCAAAATGTCATAGTATACAAATGTTGAACATGTGCATTGCATTCACATTATAACTCATCATTCTCCCTGCAAGGAAAGAGACATTTCTATAGAATTCACATGTATTACTGAAAAATGTAATTTTCATTTGTGCGCAGTTTACCTAATAATTTATATATTCATTTAGATACAATGACTTTTTTGTTTTCAACAAGGCTGCCTAAACCAATCAGCAGCAATCAGCAACTTAACAACAGGGGAGAGATAACTTGTCTATTGTACGTGTATAACAATGTTGCCAATAGACTGTATTATAGAAACTCTTGGTGTCCCCCCTTCTTGAAGACGAATGGAAATGTTTTACTGGCAAATCTCCTTTCCCACGGGAATTCCTTAAAACAATTTCTTTGCCCTTCTTAACACAGTAATAAGATTGTTATGGACTCTTAGCAAATAGCACTTTGAAACTTAGAGCATAACTGCAAATTCCTCTTCCCGATGGAGCGAAGTAGCAAAGCTTGTTTAACGTGGCTTCAGTATATCACTAGTTAGTTTTACTGTACTGAGAGGGTGTTAGGTAAGTGCCGCAGCCTCCCAGCAGAAGTGGTAGAGGTTAATAGAGTGGGGGAAATGAAACATGCATGGAATAGGCATATAGCTTTTATATACACATGCATACACACACCTATACATACACACACCTATACATACACACACCCACATACATACTCACACACGCACACACACATACACATATATGTATTATATATGTATATATATATACTGTACATACACCAGTGAAAGAAATAAGTATTTTTATACTTTAATTTAAAAATTATTAACATTTATGTATAAAAATGCATTTACCTAATGTTTTCAACAAATACATTTAGAGAATAAACGCTTGGTCACGCCCTTTTTGTTTTTTATTTATAAATTAAACTCCGTCGGGCCAATACGAAGAAAACGAACTATACTAAATTTAGAACGGAATCTGATTTTGCTGGATATATATAGGTAATTTTAGGAAGTATTTTGCAACTCTAGCTGAATGAGGCAATCAAGTCTCCTTTCAGCGCCTGAACACACTCATTTTAGGTAGGAGAGAAAAAATAAATTATCGTATAAACATCGCCACAATCTGGCGCAAACATTTTGTGCCATTACGACTGAAAGCATTGCTTAGCAAACAATTTTGGTGATTTCAGCTCATCAGTTTAAAGTTGGCTTCAGGATTTGCCTTTCTATAACGAAAAATGTGATTTGAATCTCAATGTCTTATTTTCTTCTGTTAAAACAGGCAGCAATGTCACATATCATGGGACTCGACAATTTTTATTTTTTTTTAAATCAAACCGAAATGCGTAGCCTTATGTATAAACAGCAATCTTCGTATAAATATTCATCAAGCGATCATCAACAAGTCTTTTTTTTGCTACTAAAAACTCCTGCCAAATAACTATATTTAATGCCGACTGGATCAATTAGGCTTAATTACTCTAAAAAGGCCTGTTTTCTTCTGCCACTGATAATTAATACGCTGCAAAATATACTCATTTTTTATTAGGAAATATGAGGTTCAATGGGGCAGCCGCTCTCTGTTCACCTGCGGCAATCCTTGTTCTTCCTTTTAATAAATTTGAGTATTTTCCTTTCTTACTGAAGTTATTTTGATCATCTATGTTTCCCCAATTTTTCACGTTATTTTCAAGTGTTCTTATTCAAAATAGATTAAAAGGGACGTTTTTGGACATTGTATTTGTTGCCGAACGATTGAGTTGACTTTTGCGGGAGAAGCAACTATGCGGAATCTGTCGGCGTTTTATGAATAAAGTATAATAATAATAATAATAATAATAATAATAATGTAATTAAGGGTTTGTGACTCGCATAGCACATAATGTAATTCCAACAATGGCCATATGGCATACAAGGCAAATGCCCGATGGGCCCGATGCCCGATGGTGGCATACTTTTGCCGCTGTGGCATAGCTGCTTCAGGCTGGGGACGCAAGGCTATACATTGGGAACCTATAAGAATGTAAGAAATGGCAGCTGGCCTTAAAGTGCCAGGGTGGTTTAGTCTTCACCAATCCGGCGCTGAATGTTGGCAGCTTCAGGTACGGATTTACAGTTGTGAGTTCCTCTTTTAGCCCAGGGAAATAAGAAAAACAAGATTAAACCGATGGCCTTGAAACAGGAACAGGTGGCTGTGTCACAAATGTCAATGACAAAGCTAAGACAGATCTGAACAAGAATAGGAAAAATGATTGAGTGCGCTTACCCACACCGCCATAAAAATATATGACCCACCAGTACAGGAATTTCACCCAAATTGGTGAAGGAGGGATCACATCTTAATAATAAGGAACAAACAGAAAGGGACTCCAATAGTGTAATGATGTAGTATAGCTTCAGGATATGTACTGTATAAAGTAATCTTATACAGTACATTACTTATGTTTTCCTGATCAGAACCTGCTCAGTTACATATCTGAAAAATTTGCTATTATAAAAAAGTCCTTACATTCAATATAAAGGTTCCAGCGCCCTGTCCTGCACAAGAACCTCATGGCGATGGGTCCTAGAAACTCAGCATCCTATTTTCTCCATGTGGTAGAGACAACTAGGCCTAGGGTAGCTGGTCCTCTTGGGCGATTAGGCTCCCTGTTGGACCAGTTGAAAGGGAGATCATATCCCGGTGCTCAGCAGTAATGATGGCGCTTGTGACGCTGCCCTGGTTTAGGCTTCGGGCAGCACCACTGGATAAAGTGATATCTTAAGGCAAAGTGAAACGGTAAAAACAATGGTATTAGGTCATTGCCAAATGCCTTGTTGGCTAACCCAGTACTGGTGGAAGTTTGGCCTGTACAGCCGGCTACATCTTATTTTATATCTTCCTCGTTGTTTAGCTTAGTTTTTGGTTCAAAGAAAACTTTCATAATAGTAAACCTGCTTGCCTTGTTAATACTGGTGGTAAAAATTGGGAATTATTGCGTGCAAAATAGCAAAACAGTCATTTCTAAGTAAAATTCACAGATCCCATTTCCTAAACGTCATACATCAGACTCTGAGTGTCAATCAAAGTGTTTGAGAGCATCTGTTGCCACGCTTCCATCATTCGCAGCTCCTTCTGTAGTTGCCAAAATGCTTTTTGACATTGAGTGCATCACCAACGTACAAGCCTTTTTCTTTAACAGACTTTTTTATTAAAATCCTGTCGATATTACAGTATGATGGTTACATTTTATTTTAATTTGTCAAGCAATAACCGTAGATGATGTGCAAACATCTATCCAGAGGAGTATTCCTGTTGACCTTATCACTGGAACGTCAAACATCAAATGCCCTTTTGTTGCAAAAATAGTCATGTTTAATAACATTTCACTTAGCTTAATTTAATCACTGTGACTGTTTACATTTCAAGGTTCTTTGAGACACATTTTTAAATGGTAATAAGGTTATTCCAGGCAGGGCAAGACAAAATAGCTAAAATATTTAAGCAGACGGCCTAACTCAGGGTAGCACCACCAGCCGCCCTCGCCGTGTTACCTTCATTACGGTTGAGAATGGGGATATGACATCATATCTTGGCTCTCCAGTTTTTATAGAATGGGTCAAGGGGGCGACGTTGTGGCACCCGCTTCCCCATTTAGTGGCAGAGGGGCTGCCGTTTAGTGGCCTATGGCTGGATATGTCACTGTATGTAGGTTATCTAAGCAAATGGTGAAAGAAATGCTCCTCCAGAAGTTATCACACTCTTTCATGGGAGCGTTGAGAAGTGTGAATAAAGCTGGAGAACCTATGATGTTCCCTGAAACCTTGCGTGTGCTGGAAAATCATGAGCGATCACATCACATATACGTCACATCGTTCATTACTTGGTTTCCACAAGTGGTACTTATGCTATCATGCTAAGTGTCAGGAGCTCCAGGGATTTTTCTAGTTTTGTTTCTAGGCATCGACGGAGAAAATCGTTTCCCCGCTCACCTGTTCTTGAAAACATAATATATGTCGAATAATTTGATGTTACTATAAAAGTCTCACAATTTGCAAGAAAAAATATTAGAATGAAAAAAAAAAGTCTTATAGATAAAAAAAAATACCCTGTGTCTGCTATAATAAGCCAAATACACTTTTGATATTAAATATTGAAGGAAAAAAATTATATAATATTAAAAATATTAAAAAAATATGTAAATAAAATAACAATATTTAGATATTTTTTATATTAATATTCACTGCACAATGCAAGGTACAGAGGCTGACAATTCCACACCATGCTAAAATTTTCTTTGGTTGTATTTGCCAGCTGTTTAATTGTTTCACACTGTCATTATCTACAAAGCAATTATACATACATAAAGACTTCTGAATTAGCTGTCAAGGAAATATTGACCACTGGAACATTTAATTAACGTACACTCTGGCAATCTCTTTTAAATCAAGAAGATGAACATCAGGCAACAGACAGCCGCTTAACAACAGTTATATACTTCTGCTGTAAAACTCTATATAAAACTAATTTTTCTAGTTTTTAAATATCAACGTCTACATTCTGTAGTGTTACATACAAGTAGTGGGCGGCATCGGATGTTAAGACGAAGAAGTCTCTTGCATGTTCTCAAAGTCTAAGGAAAGAAGACAATGGAAATATTAACGCCCCTTATTCCGTCCCCTATTCTCTGGGGTACAATAGTCATCTATGGTCATTGCCATTGGCCTTCATATGCATTTAAATTACGATAGGGAAGGATCCAGGGATTTTTCTGACGGCCGTTGGACCCATGAAAGCTTTTCTTTTCTCAAAAAAAAGAAGTCATCCCAAGAACAGAATTTGTTGGCCTTCATCTATCTTAATGCAATTCTGAGCATTTTAGAACAGCTGAAGTCAATGGATTTGGGTCTTTATTGGGTCTGATTATGCAATTTATATGTGACTTCCTATAAATTTATAGAAAACTATTTTTCCTGGTCAACTAGTCAGAGATTAGGAAGATTTTGTTTCTATGAACATAGATCTACCTTCTCCTACCCCTCGGGTGCAACTATTGGTAAGGTCACCAGTTCCTCAAATCAAAATATATTACCCTATCAATATGGTGACCAGTACGGAGCTAGAGAAGATGAGACTGAAAGAGACACTGGACATGGGACACAACAACATTGGGAATGAACTACAATATTTAGGGTCAATTGATCAAAAGAAGAGGAGAACAAAATATTTGGAAATGAGACCCCTGACCCGTAGGTGCATTACATAGTAACATAGTTCATAAGGTTGAAAAAAGACCAAAGTCCATCAAGTTCAACCTATATACATATTGTGTCCCTACTGTGTTGATCCAGAGGAAGGCAAAAAAACCCTTATGAAGCAGATGCCAATTGCCCCATACCAGGGGGAAAATTCCTTCCCGACTCCAAATATGGCAATCAGAATAAATCCCTGGATCAACGTTCTGTCCCTATTAATCTAATATCCATAACTTGTAATATTATTGCTTTCAAGAAACACGTCCAGGCTCCTTTTGAACTCTTTTATTGAGTTTACCATAACCACTTCCTCTGGCAGAGAGTTCCATAATCTCACCGCTCTTACTGTAAAGAACCCCCGTCTGTGGTGGTGTAGAAACCTTCTTTCCTCCAGCCGTAGAGGATGTCCCCTTGTTATAGATACAGTCCTGGGTATAAATAGGTCCTGGGAGTGATCTCTGTACTGCCCCCTTATATATTTATACATAGTTATTAAATCCCCCCTAAACCGTCTTTTTTCCAAACTAAATAACCCTAATTCTGATCATCTTTCTGGGTACTGTAGTCCTCCCATTCCCCTTATTACTCTGGTTGCCCGTCTTTGAACCCTCTCCAGCTCCACTATATCTTTCTTGTACACTGGTGCCCAGTACTGTACACAGTATTCCACAGTATTACGAGCCTGTTATCTTGAGTGTTGCCCTGCCACCTTCGAGACATTGTCATTGGTATAGTAAAAATGGAAAAAAATGCTATGAGTAAAAAAAGAAAGCAAAATGTTTGGTTAAGTAAAATATTGGACAACAGTTCAGGGGTTTATCACAATTAAAGAGATGGATAAATCCATTATGCCAATTTTACCAACACATTCTCAAAAAAAGTATTTTTTGAGAATACTTGGGAATTATCCAAATTTTTTAAATTCCCTTGCATTATAGAGAAACATTATTTATACATCATTTTATTGCTTGTTACATTAAAATTACTTAATATGACAGTATAAGTCAACTTTTTTTTAATCAACAATTTGTGAAAAGGGATAATAAAAAAAACACACGAAATACATGAACACACTTTAATCCAAACACAGTATCTACAAATATATTTTTACTATGTTAAAAAATGTAATGTTTTGCTTTTTTTGCAGAGTTCACAAAAAACACACGGACAGAATTTAATGGCTGCCATAACCTAGAAGTCATCTCGGTTCAGCACATAGTTTAAAAACACACTTTAAGCTTTCAGCAGGTTAAAAAAAAAAGTTTTTCCTCTTCAACAACTTTGATAATGTTATGTTCTTGGAAAAATTACTTTAAGGTTTGACAACAGCACAACCCTTGCTTTTAGATGGTGGGTATATAGCTGATAAAACGGAATGGAGATGACTTAGCTCATGCTTTTGTGAAAATTGTCTTCTAAGCCTTCGATACAGAACGCTGACGACACCTTAAAAAATGTTCTTTTGGAGATATTTAGTTTAAAAACCCACGTCATGAAACTGTGACTTGAGATTATTATTTTTTATGAATGAAGACAAATATAAGAAACTTCTGTTTTACAGAGAGAGTGGTGGATCTCAGCTGATCGCCATACCTAGAAACTTTCCAGGGTGAGCCACCTGGAGTGCTTCCTCTGTGAGGGGCGTGGTTTTGCATGAAGGCAGGGCTATCTCTGTAAGGGGTGGGGCTGGCTGCACAAGGGGCTGTGCAGAGGCGGAGCTAGGACCATAATGGAATGCAACACATTTTTTTTTCAATTAATTAAATAGCGATATTCCCATATATTGCAATGAAATTAAAGGAAAAAAAGACACAGATATCATGACCTAGTCATTTATAAACCGGGTTAAAATGTGTCACTGCTTTTATCTGTGTTTTTTTTTTTCATTGCAATATATGGGAATATTGCTATTTAATTACTTGTGATTGGCAAATGAAACAGGCTCCCAGCAGAAGTGGTAGAGGGTAATACAGCGAGAGAATGTAAACATGCATGGGATAGACATACGGCTCCTGAATCTAAGACGAGACCAACGACTGATTAAAGTTTGAGTCTTTACAGCAGGAGAAACTGGCAGACTAGACGGGGGGCCAGATGGGTCTGATCTGCCGGTAAATTCTATGTTTCTTTGTTTTATCTTTTTTGTTTTCTTATTGCAATTTGTATTATAATTGCTATTTAATTATCAATTATCTATGATACATTTATCGTTGAATCCAATTCAATTTCTTTGAAACATGCATGTTTTCAAGATCATTACGAACAATGTTATATATAGGATTAGTTGTATTAAAAACAAATTAACATATTGTCATTGATCCCATCAGCTAAAAGAGAAAAAAATGCTTCTTTTTAATGGAATATTATTTTTTTTCACCACGTAATAGAATTATTGAAAGACCCATGGGGCGATACTGGTAAAGTGGTTCATTTTATATAATTTGCATAGACAGAGAAATAATACATTTCTTGTTCCTCTTTTTTTTATCTTTCTGTATTACATAATAACATTTTCATACTCTTTTATAAAATATTTTTAGATAAGGAACTTAACCTTCACCGATACAGCTACTGTTATACTAGACATTCATCTTCCTATGTCTCCTTTTGCAACCTGGGAATGCTATAACCGTGTTACCTTGGAAACTGCAAAAAGTAATTGATAAAAAAGTATTGCTATGCTATTGGTGCAACCCTGACTACCACCTTCTACAATTATTTCCCCGTTATATTTTATAAAGCTAAAAAAAGACACAAAAGAGAAATAATAATAACAATACAAATAATAATAATAATAATAATACAGAAACAAAGTGTTTTTTTTCTTGACGGCCATCCATATTTAATTCGATTTTTCATTTTCGCAAAAAACTTTTGTTTTCATAAAATTGATCTGTAGTTTTTTTTTTACAGTAAAATCCGGATTGACAAATGAAATAGCTGAAAAAAAGCACAGCTTTAGAAAATTGAGAATGTTCTGCATTGCATAATATAGGCAGAGGCTCTTTGGACCTTTGCTTTAAGTGGGCTCGTTGTCGATTACATTAAGATTGTATTTATATATAGTATGCAAAAGAAAAATATTGACTATGGAAACTAATGAATTTCCTGATTTCCATTTATGGGTAGAAAATACAACACACTTCACATTTATTCTCCTATCTTTCTCTGGAAATATGTGTATCTATATAAGATTACTAATGGATCATCTATTACACCAAAAAACGACAAATGTATTGTTTCATTTTTTGGTCCATTTGTTTTCGAATTTCGTTTCCTGATCTTTAGGTTCAGATGAAATTCGGAAGACTTTTTTATTTGGATATAAAAAATGTTGTCACTCACACTCTCTCAAACACTCTCACTTTCCCACACTCTCATCCACTGTCTCTCTCACATTTTCATTCATTCTCTCACGTTCTCGGTCTCCGCCAACTGATTCCATGTTCCTGTCTCCTTTTCCTCAGCTCTGCTATTCCTCTTGCCTCTTAATGCTACAGAAAAACAAGAAAAGGCAAGAAAAGAAGCAGAGCTTTGGAAAAGGAGATGGGGACACTGAAGCAGTGAACGGAGAAAGCGCAAGAGTGTGCGTAAGAGTGAGTGAGAGTGCTTATTTTTTTGTTGAGGTCCCTTCTCTAATTGACAAAATTGGCAAATTTCTTTAAAATTACATTTCATATGAATCCAAATGCTCAAGTCTAGCGTTTATGGTCTGGGCGGCTATTGTAGTGTGTTGGAGATTGAAGGGCAATATATTATTGCCCTGGAGGATCAGGGTCAACAGCTGAATACCAGTCCTCTGGGGCAACCCTTTATATATGAATGGGGGTATAGCATTTGGTTTACCCAACCCACTGCCTAATCTGCCCAGTGTCTGCCCCCTTCTATCTTAATAAGGAGCAGTCAAATCTATGCACAGCTATCTCTATCTTCATACTCAAGTTCCACCTCCCATATGTAATTTGGGCAAATATAAAAAACTACTGTTTTATAGAAAGGTGGTGGATCTTGGCTTTTTCTCCCCACAGCACAAGAACTTTAAACAAACACTTTAAATAAAATGGAAACAAGATGAATTCCTATATTAGCCAACTTTCTTACTACTCATCTATTCCAGTTTCCAAATGAAGTAAGAACTTAAGGTCAGCCATCTTTGAAGGCCTATGACATGGTGCTAAATGACGGACCTCTCGAACACATAAGTCAACAATAACAATCCTGGTTTTGTCTTTTCTAGTTTTACATATATTTTATGACACCCAGGGTAATCTCTAATACTTCTCAATATTTAATAAAATATAATGTGTATTTTATACATTCTTTATAGACCAGATGCATTGGCAGCACGTGAAGGTAGTTTTAATGCTGCAGCTGTCAGTTCTGTCTGCCAGCAAACAAGGATTTGCAAACATTCATAACCTTTTTTTTTTTGTAAACCACAAAATCCCACCTGAGTGTTTTATTGATATTATATGAATATTATCACCATAATAAAATAAATACTAATAAATCGAGTAAACAAAAAAAACACAACATTCATATAACTGATTTCTTATATTATATTGCCTAGTTTGAAAATATATTTATCCATTTAATATATCATGTAATAAGACTAAAATGTTGGGTTGGAAGATGTTGTGTGATGGAATGTGATGGCTTTTATTGTCATTTTTATACAATATGGAATAGAGTTAATCATGAAAAAAAATATTATTTTCCATCATTTTCTGCCAACAAATTAACATAACATATCTAATAAATATTACTTTTTCAAGTTATCTTTTCTTCCTTCTTCTTCACTTACGGGGATGTATGACGTATTAGAGACGTCTCAACGATATTCCTAGAAGCAAATAGTCTGTGTATATTTAAATAAGAAAAATAAATAACTTTATATTATTTGTTAATCTTAAGCAAAATAAATATGGTGTCAGAAGAACTAAAATGTTAGTGAACAGTGTAATTCCACATTTTGTTGTGTGCTCGGAAGCCTACTTGTCACTAGTATTTGCCATATTTTGGAACATAATTGTGAGACAAAGCATGAAAGGTGTAAGGCTTAAACATTGTTAAATGTATTTATTTAGCCTTGCAGAAAGACGACTTGCTATGAGGCATACACAGTACAGCATGATGGGGGTTTTTTTTCTCATTTCTCCCTTTTAGCGTACTCTTTAATATAAAAGAATAAACAAAATAATAAATAAAATAATTGAAAGGGATATCTACAATGAAGCTCGTATATATTTAAATATTTTTATCTTTAATATAGTCCAGTATCGCCAACATCTACGTAAAAAAAATAAAAAATAAAGCCTTAAATTTATTTATTTTCTTTTCCATTTATTATTTGAATTTAAAATTATTTTTTTTTACAAATTTGAAGTTTTCTGTTATTTTTACAGAGAAGGTTTCCTTCAGTTCCCTTTACATGCTTCTTGTATTATATGTATTAGGTGGTGCAATCAGGCATTAGTTTGAAAAGGTCATCCACAATGACTTGAAGATTCAAAAGATTCAGCTGATGTTTATTAACATGGGTTTCGGAGGATTATATTGGGAGGACCGGATTCAGGGGGCAGAAAGGGTATACCCCGGTGATGGTAGGTTTAGCATATATACCCCAAACCCTTAGAGGATAGAGAGGTATAGCCGTTCCTCCGAATACCCTGTAATTGTGCCAGACGAGAGCGAGAAATGATCCATGTAGCCTCAGCCTTCACAGATCGCTATGCTGTGTTCACTCTCGTCTCTGTAGGACCTCCTTGAGCAAAGCAGTAATGACTGCAGACTCAGTCAGGCTAACAGAATGAATCCTAAAAAGACCATGAACAAATTTAACCTTGAACTGTATAGTTTATAAATGTATAACAGTATATAGAATGTATATATATATAGTAAATTGTATTGGAAATACATGAGATAAAACAGAGATATTATGGCCCAGATAAATGACTTAGACTTATCTCCTTACATTTCTTTGAAATTTTCACTATCCGGTTCCGTCCGAGACACATTTACCCAAAGAAAATAAACCTATGGTAAGAGCACAGAAAGGAGCTGGTCAGGGACAGAATGGGGATTAAAATAAGTCCTGGTACTTTAAGGCCAGCAGCCGATGAATGACAAATGTGAGGCCATGTCTGCACTCTGGAGGACCGATCCACACAAGGGGCAATAAAGGCAAGTGAGGGGCGGCACTGGGCATTGGCCAATGGGCATTTCCCCAGTACTGGACCAGTCATCGTGTATCTGTTCAGGTTGTGGCATTATATCTTCATTTGCAAGCAGACCAGGGTGGAAGTTTACCCCTGCCTACCTCCCCTGGGTACATAGGTTCAACAGCTGAAATACTCTTTGAAACTTCGATACAAGACTTTTCTCAAAATACCTGCCATGAGCATCCCACGGCTTTCTCTAGTCTCAGTCATGTTCCGAAGGCTCCTTTACATATAAACAGCCACCACATGGTTACTTGTAGTTGAGTTCTATAAACTTTAAAAACCTATTGTATTTGACTTTGTTTATGTTTTTTTTAGCCGTTTCCACTGATAACAAAGTGCGTTCAAATCACTTCTGAGCCAATGCATTCTTTTGTAGTTTTACAAAGAAGCCCCGGTGAGGGAGTTAGTTCCTTAGAACCGTATACATAAAATGATAGAAATGTCCCTAAGTTCTACTTTTCTTCCACAAAATTCTGCTATGGATACATTTCTAGTCTGACTGCATTTCCTTAAGGAATATGGATGCTGTATGTCAGACTGGCAGCATTCAGATAGCGGACAGGGATCGTGCTAACAGATTCATTTGTTGCATTTTGTAGAATTCTTTTTTGAAACTGGTTCTTTTTTCAGATTTGGATGATCCCATTGTGACCGTACATCAAAGTATTGGTGAAGCAAAGGAACAATTTTACTATGAGAGAACCGTTTTCTTACGATGCATTGCTAACTCAAATCCACCAGTGCGTTATACCTGGAAACGTGGGGAAGAGATCCTGTTGCAAGGGTCCGATAAAGGAGTAGAAATCTACGAGCCATTCTTCACCCAGGTAGGAATTAAGGTATCAATCTCCTTTCTGATATTATCTTCTTCCATGTTGTGGTTATTTGATGCTAAATCTGTCTAAATCCATGTGTCCCACTTTCATCAAAACTTGAATGGCATGATTTGCATGATATGTAGGTAAAGAGTCACATAGTGCCCAGAGGACCTTCTGTCATCTCCCAACATGTCTACAATGGGGCAAATCTCCCTTAAAATGGATGTTTGGTCCAATGAATAGGGTTAGATTTGATATGGCATTATTATTGACCCACAAAAATTAGCAGCATTAAATAATTCCGTTCTAGCAGAAGGACGGGTCTTTGTGCTCTCCTCAACTAGACCACCAAGGTTTGGGAAAAGATCCCACCGACTGCTAGAGAAGATAAAAATGGTCCCAAAACAGTTTCAGCTTGGAGCCCTAAGTCATTGTTCTATACATCTGTCTTCCTCAAACCTTCTTGAAGTAGAACGTTTCTTCTTTATAATGGAGATCGAAGTCAAGGTGTTGAAATGTCCAACTCTCCTTCAACCTCCTGGGTTCTTTAACCCCTTGATGACAAAATGCATTGTTTTCAATGGGTTTATTGAAAACATTAAGGCCCATTGTCCTTAAGTGGTTAATACACAATCTATAGTACAGGATTGTTTTTTAATGATTTAATTTTTGTGGTAGCATGTGTCTGGGATCAGGGATACTGTTTGCTTTATTGGGGTTTATTCACCAACTTGGGATTTCAATTACTTGACTCTACTATGATGATCCAACCCCATAAGAACTTGGCTGTCCCTGCATAATGTGTAGTTAAACCAGAGTGATTTCTTTAAAGTTTCCTCCCCGTTGATTTTTGCATTATACAAACAAGGAATCATAAATCTAGTTCTGTGATTTGCATACATAGTTATATTATCAATGTCAACATGACTATTGGATTATATTTGTTCTGTTTATATTTAGAATACTCTCACCTTTCAAAAGTTATTCTGATTTAAAAAAAATGTGAGAGAGGAGATGTGATCTGTTGAAATATTAATTATCTGCATTCATAAAAATTAATTTCCACCCAAAGCCCCGTACAATCTGTTGAGTTGCTATGGTAACGTTAGAAAACTTAAGAAAATCATTTGTTTTGTAATAGTGGGAAATGCTTGTGGGACAAGTTATTTGAAGAAAAAATCAAGGACATCTCATCCGATATAAGTCATTTATGCACTTTCATTTTTCTTTAGGCTCCAAAATATATTTCATTCACATGATAAAATAAAATATAACCACAAAAAATATATTAAAATAAAATGATAAAAAAAACTAAACATTAACTTTCACAAAATGTTTAAATATTCTTCAATTATTTAAGTCACCAATTAAACAACTTCAACCTATTAAACATATAATAATGTATTAGCAAAATGTTAACTTTTAAAAAAAAATATTTTATACTGAAAAATTATGAATATAAAAACTATCACATTCAAATATCTACAGTGACCTAAAAACCGAAACTTGCATGTACAAACCATGAGCATAACATATCTTTAGTACATAGCAATAATGACATGAAGCGAAAACAGGACAACATCTCTCTTTACCTAGAAATACACATAGGTACATATATATTGGCTAAAATAGCTTGTCTTTATCATTGATGCCCATGGCCATCATCTGCCTTTTCAAAGCCTATAGACTGTGTTAGATGTAAACTAGTCATAGCCAGATCATCTTTTCGTTTAACAGCCTCTGTACCTCTCCCCAATCTCCCCAATCCTACCTCAATACAGCCTTACCTCCACCCCATTGCCTACCTTTGTTGGCTCAGTAGAGGAGTTTCCTGGTGGGAGGAAAATGTTAGTGACCCAATAATAGGGTAAATTAATTTCCGTGCTCCCCCCATGCCCCCCCCGGACACCCATGCCTAAGAAGAACCCAACTTAACAAAAGGGTATAAGGAAAATCTAAGATGGGGGTACAGGAGATAAAGAGATGAGAGATTTGTAAAACATTTTAGGGTTTTATGGCCCATAAGCAAAGGCCTATCCATGGTTCCATCCACACAAAAGATTACCATGGGCAGCATGGAGGTTGTAGCCCTTGGATAGGTGAAGTTGAGTCATTCTTGCCATTTTAGATTATTCTGATTCTATTCACACACCTATCCTGTGAAATGATTTGACTTCTGCATTGTTACCTCAACCAACGTGTGACAATATGCTCAGCTATTAAAAGCTGAAGCTAAAAAAATGTATTTCTTTCATCTCGTTAAGCGTATTATAGAAAAAAAGAAAGCTATAAATGTTTTATTAGTCACTTTCTGAACTGATGACTAACTTGAAAGGAGTTTGTACACACAGATGGAACGGCAAAAACTCAATTGCCTTTTGTACAATGATTTTTTTTACAAGAGACAGCGTGACACATATGTTGAAATATTCAGAATGTTACGATGTCTGGAGTATCCAAAATCTGTTTTGAGTCGCCGTCAATTTAGTTTAGAAGGACAATGTTAACCATAAACAGATATACATCAGTCAATGGCAGGTTTCTTTACTCCTTTAAAAAAAATCCCTGAGGCAGAGACAGAACAGGCAGAATACAAACCAACGGGTCAGAGAGACGAGGTGAGCCGTAACAGCAACATGATGGCAGATGGTATCTATTTATTTATGAAGCATAGTAGAGGGGTCAAGGTAAAACCTTGGTTATTCTGCAGAATGATGAATATCGTCCTGCTAACATGACTCATTCCAGATCAATTACAAGACAATGCAACGGAGATCTGCTGAAGTCCTCTTCGATATTTATTTATCCAGGAAGGATTTAAGGATTCTATTCCCAGACCAGTGATAGAGCAATCAAAATAACTGATCTCATCATTTACCCGCCTAGGCTTGGCTAGGGTTACCCTTACAATCTGATGTTATGATGCGTAAACGTTTTAAGCTTTAAAAATAATTTGTTGTATGATACATACCTCCGGGAGAGAATGAAGGAAAACATCATAGTGTAGCTACATTTTTATCTTAGGGCAATAACAATGGAAAGTGACATACACTAAAAGCATAGACTGGGAATAAATAAGTCACTTTGTTTAGGATATAATAAGATGGACCGCAAGAAGGTTGCGCGGGGGCGGGGGAACTATAGAGGTCTGCCCCAGCAGAACACAGACCTCAGTAGTGTGAATGGGATGGTTTTAAGGGAGATCAAACAATCTCATATTGATCTGTGACCCATCAGGCACCATTATCACCCAATAGGGCCAGCACCATTCAGCCAAGAAGACTAGACGGGATAGGGTGAGGACATGACACAACCAGCCATCACTCTCGTGACCTGAGGAACGAGAGACTTGGATCCTCATGGGGCAAATCAAGGATGTCCCCAGGTCACACATTGCTTTGGTAGTTGTACTTGTACAACTCAAAACATATGAGATTGGAGAATTGCTAAATTACTGAAATGTTTCTTCTACTGGTTCACCACAGAAGATGGTCAATAGCCATAGCTTTTTTTTGTTTGTATACCTTGCAGCAGAAAATGTTCTAAGAATGTTTTCTTTCTGCCAGTTTAATTGTTTAAATAATAAAACCATGTAAAAATGTGCTTCTGGTACAAAGTTATTAGAAATCACACATGCTCAAGAAGAAAGTCATGGTTGACTGGTCTTCTGAAAATGGGCTATTGTACGATTTGATTATATATAATTTTGCCGAAAGCCATCAACATCTAACTCAACATAATTTAACAGTTGGTGCTTAACTACATTAAAAGAATATCATTCTGTTGCATTCGCAATACCACAATTGATTGTAGCACTTTATTAAAGAAAATCATTAGTGTATTCTGCTTACCGCACTATCCTGATTGTTTTCGTTATCCTATTTACCATTAAACATAGCCATGCGCGTTAGGAAATCATTTTTGAATCGATGGAGACATCAATAAACATGTTGATTCCGGTTTCATCATGGATTGCTTGTATTCAACGCTGGTCTACATTTTGTTCAAGTTTAGAAAATCCATTAAAATTATATTTTCTATGTTCTGGAATCTATGTGGACACATCTCTGCGACACGGTATTCTCTTGTCTTTAACAGCTTCTGGGAAAAAGCTCTAAGGAAGCTCTACCATATTTTTTAAATATATATTTTTAAAAATACAAATAAATAAATACATTTGGAGTCTAAAAATTGGGTGCCTCTTATACAGTGGTGGTAGATTTTTTTTTACTAGAAAGGGGACCTGCTGTTTTGCTCAGCAGCGTCTCTTGATCTGTCGCAGCGACACAGGAACCCAGTGGAGTCACATGAATGCACATCGCATCACATGTGTGTGTCTGTGTGTTATTATGGATCTGTGTGTAGGGGGCACAGGGAGGCTGAAAGTGATGTGCATGTACTGGCTGCCTGAGCATGATAGGAGTGTGATTGCTAACAATTGCTAGCAGCTAACATCAGTCACACTCATATCATGCCCAGGCAGACAGTACAATAACTTTATGTAATATATATTTTTTTTTATTTCAGCCCCCAAAATGAAGGGAGCGTTTTATACTTAGGGAAATATGGTAGTATTTAAATAATATTAAAATGTGGACTGGATGTGAACTGGATGGGGAACAGGAGAAAGTGGGCAGGGAATAGGTAGGGACTCCCTTCCTAGAGAAAGAAGAAACTGACCTGGAGACTAGGAGAAGCATGGCTTCACCCGGAGACTCCAGGTTAAACCCGGAGAGAGTTCCCAGGTATAGTAATTACGTATGACATATTTGCTGCTATCCCTGGCACATTTCTCCAGGGCTCATATTATTACAGGTTAAACCAAACAATGTACTTATATCACCCATGCCATCCGTATTCACCTGTTTTATCTTTTTGGATCAATTCCATGTTTGATTGCTTTCTTTTTGGGTTTTGTTTCTTCTGTATTTCTCCTGTTTGTGTTTTCTAAACTGTGACTAAAGCAAAAAAAAGATAAATGACGTGTATTTGCTTGTTTTTCTTCTTTTTTTTTATTATTTCCTCCAATGTTTGTTCTTGACTGCGCAGGGAGAAACAAAAATTTTGAAGTTGAAAAATCTTCGACCTCAGGATTATGCCAATTACAGCTGTATCGCTTCCGTACGAAATGTCTGCAACATTCCGGACAAGATGGTATCGTTCAAACTTTCCAATAGGACAGGTATAAAATTGCATATGGATTTTTCTTTTCTCTGCATTTCATTTAGTATTCATTGATCTTTGTCAAATCAATACCATTTATGTTCGGTGACTGATAAACACGGTCCAAGGCAAATTGTACTATCTGCATAAATCGGAAAGAACAGAATTTATTGCAAGCCGGATAATATTATTGCCTCCGGCTTGACTGAATGTAGATAGCATTGTTATATTTACTTGTTATACATATATATTTTATTAGCACACCTAGCTATTAATCTCTTGGGATTTATTAAACAGGTACTCATTGATAACGTGAAGGTATGGAAAACAAAAACGTCGAGGTTGGCCCTTCTCCCATGAGACGTTCACTGGGGTTGACCTTAGAAGGATTAAATTTAAAAATGCAGATACTCTCCTATCACTCGCTGGTTAGTGAATGATCCAGAGAGGTCAACAATATAGTTCATAGCTTTTGAATGGGTTTTACTTTAACTATGGTGAAGGCGTGGTAGATAAGTGGAACAGCCTCCCAAGTCCTCCCCAACAAATGGTGAATCGTCTAAATTAAATTCACATAACCACATAAGTCACAAATGATCAGAGATATTTTAACCACATTTAAAGTCTTAACCATATAACTATATCGGCCAACAAAGAACCGTCTTTATTTATATGGCCGATTATAAAATGCCACCAGTTGTGAAGGCGCAAGTACATAATAGGTTTAGTTATAAAGTTACGAGTTGTGATACATATAAATATAAAAAGAAAACTTTTAGGAAATGAACTGATTTTATGCTTTTAAGCAAAATTATTTATCCATAATTTTCATACATAGAACATACTGCAACATAGTAATTAAATATTATTTGTAGCTCATTAAAATCAACAGCAAAAGCGCCAGTCAGAGGTCACGTGGTTATAAATGGTTTAAGTTGTGCATGAACAGTAATGCAAAATACATTTCTCAGTTTACAAATTTCATTTCAACAATCTCCTTATTAAAGCCTCCCTGATTAAAATATAATTTGAAAGAATAAAGTGACGAATTTGCAAGATTTACCAAAAACTCGTCTGCTAAATGTAAAACTTTTTATAACTAAATGCAGTATTTAGAACCATTATTCTTAGAAACAATGAATGCCCAAACCCTTGAATATAATCTAGTCTCATACATAATTTTCAGGGAATACTTAATTGTCATGTGACACAAAATCTGGCACCCATAGGTTGTTGCCATACGGGCTGAAAATTCTTTAAAATTTTGGTGTGAATTTTATGAGATGAAAACTTCAGATGCAAAGATCAAATAACGGATCTTCAAGAATTATTAATTACTCGTCTTACTCTTCTAAATGTTAAACTTTTATAACTATGTTCAGTTTTAGAAACTTAAAACTGCTGAATGGATTTATGTCCAGAAACAATTCCAACATTTTTTTTTGTTGAATTTTTTGTCCATTTGTTTTAGGGCAACACATGTTTATAACGATATTCAGTATCTGATATGTTATTCTTAGCCCAAACCCAAAAAAATAAATTTCCTACAGTTTCGGTTTGGTCTAAATTTGGTGGGCTTTTTACATTTGGAAAATACATTTGTTGTCTCTCACCCTCATTCACTCTCTCTTGCTCTCACGTTCTCACACTCTCTCACACTCTCATTCACATTCTCTTATTCATACTCTATCTGAAGCTCTTCCTATGTATCATTTTTATGTCCCTGTTTCCTTGCCCTGCAGCTCCACTTCTTCTCTTGCATCTTCTTGTTTTTCTGTCTTCTTTTATCTATCTTCTTTCCTTGTCTGCTCCTCCCAATATCTTCTTTCTTTATCTGCTCCTCCCAATATCTTCTTTCTTTGTCCACTTCTCCCTAAACCTGACCTCTCAATGAGCTTCCTCTCCCCCTGATTGGTGGAATGGATGATAGGCTGTCCCCATGGCTCCACCCTTCAGTGGAAGTGCACAGGGAGGCCAGAGTAATAAAGATAGATTCATGGAGAAAGAGAGGTGCAGAAATACTTCTGTTTTTCCACGAAACTTTCCTCATTATTTTGGCCTCCCGGTAAACGTCGGCAAAGGAGCGGCGCTTCTGGGCACAACCTCTCCCCATTCCTCCAATCGGGTATACTTGCCTGAGGTGAATGACTGGCCATGACTACAATAACGCCTATATGTGTTTGTTATAGGTAATTTTAGCCTTATTTTGATGGGAAGTTTACTGTCAAGAACATTTTCCAGAACCAACCTGCGCTGTTGGGAATATTTTCTCTGAAAACTTCTTCAATAGTGACGCATCTGTCTCGTGCTGATTAAGAGTTAATTCAACACTTATTAGGGTGTCTACTTTGCACTTTTGATCTCTGATTAAAGTCTATAATCACATTACAGTTCTGACATGTTTAGGTAATTATAGCTCTGTAGACAGCAGTTATGTCAATGAAAAGGTTAGTTCTGACATGCTGGGATAGCAATATCTGCAACGGGATTATGACCGGAATTCATGAATCATTAAAACTCTATAGGACATTTTCAAGAACACACATTTTTAGCTTGTTTTTAAATTTCTCGTCCTAACAAATTAGTTGCAAAAAAACCCCTGTTCTTCGGAAAGAATGTTCCTTCGATACAAACAGAGGGACTATTCTTACCTTCAGAGGATCTGTAAAGATATGTTTAGCTTTTTAAAATATAATTGTGACTTTTTTCACCTAGATCCACTAGGAAGGTTGATCCAATTACCCATTAAAACCTAACTGAAGATAAAGGTGAATGAAAACGCATGATTTGTGATTTAGCTCCCCGGTTAATTAACTTCAATGGATACATTTTTTAATACATTCCATATTTCTATGTTGCTAAATACAGTATACAGTGTATCTAAGAAAATGTAATATGATAGACAAAGTTAAAAAACAAACACCCTGCATATGTGTAGACAAACACTCAAAAATATACCTGTGACAATGTAACCCTTTTGGTGCAAACAAGTGGTCTTTAGCGTAAAAGAGAAATTAATAGGATACAAGCAACTGGATTGCAGAATTACATAGATTGATTTATTAATAAATTACATTCACAGGCACTTCAACATTCAGTCAATATTATGTTAATATATATATATATATATATATACTAATATATATATATACTAATAAAAATTATTAGCAACAAAAGCTATATATACTGGCAGTACAACATTTGCTGCAATGAGCTTCTGCTGTGGCAATAAATAAGTGACCTAACGTCAATTAGATTTTTTCTTTACTCTTGTTAGATGCACCACATAGGATGTCGTTATACGTAATGAGCCACAGGTTAAGCTTCTCTCATTCCTTCTCCCTATACGTGAATATGAGGTGGAACTCCGCTTCCTTGTCCATGGTCTTGTGGAGAGGTCCGTACCGTCATTTACACAGACCTCCCGGCTTTGGTGGTTTTTAAGAAGACAGTTGGAATGAAATAATGTATTAAATCACATGAATTGTTTTAATTTATTTACAAATGAATAAAACTGACATAAAAAAGCTGCCAACGAACTTTTGATAATGATATAAACGTAAAATAACATTCCAGGTTCAAGTTAGTTGTTGTGTTTTACCAAACTATATAAATAGATTACTGCTCATTCAATTATTTTAATCCAAGAAAATAAATACAACTTTTAGGGTATTATACACTTAATACTTTAGCTCAATATTAGTACGTTAGATATGATAGCAGATTTTGCTACAAGGACACAATAATCTAATTAACATTAAACGCATATTTAGCAAGATTATTGTCAAACCAGCATTGAACTTGTTCACAGCCGGGACAAGCTTCTTTGCTTTATTCTACTTTGATTGCTAAGTATATTAGAGAATATTTTGTTTAAGTTGATGTACCCAAACAAGAAATGCACACATAAAAACCGCCATATGTGCCATAAAGGGTGGTTCTTCCAACTAAGGCTGCCCAGTGCTGTAGTTACCCTTGGGGCAACGCCAAGATCCATCACCCCAAGACCACCCATGTTGCGAGGGTGAGGGGCCTAATTACCCTATCTATGGGCAGCTCGCCATGCTTTGCTTTGGTGTTATGTTCTGTAAGTGATATGTTCATTGCCCACCACATATAAATGCGTCAACTGCACATGTATCATATGGCAAGGCCCAGGATGCCCATACCTCATGACTCAGAATGTTTGCCGGGTATGAGGGTATCACAGGTTTCTACAGTCATTTAGGTCAAAGTGTTTTTAGTCCCTAGCTATACCTCTATCCATCACTCAAGAATATAATTAACTTTAGAATTGGGTGCTTACCAATAGGGATGGGGGTATAGGTCTAAAAAAGACGATAAGACTTGGAAATATCATTTTAGTTACCGTCACAGACCAATCAAATACAGAGTTTGCCAGCTCAAATCAGGCCAAGTTTGTTCTTCACAGGCACCCATACACCAACATTTTTCTTTCCCCATTTCTAAATGATAGCTTCTAGCTGTTTCAAAAATATTGGCTATATTGCGGATATTCACGGTTATTTATTGATTTAACGTATTGGCTTGAATATAGGCCGCTTCCGATTATAGGCCGCACCCTTATAGTTTGGTACTATGGTAGGAGGCTCCCACCCTCCTTACCTAAACTTTCATTTTGCAACCTTGATGTGGATGCAGCAGACGTGACCTCCACTTCCTGCACCAGTCTGCCTCATCTACATCAACGTTGGGAATAAAAAATCTCGTGTTGCCGGGGGACCGCATTTTCGCCAGACCGCACTACAGAAAATGCTCTGCAGTCTTCTGACCCGGTTTTCCAGACACCCTGGAGAAGGTAAATATGCTAAACCCCGATTATAGGCCGCACCCCCACTTTAAAGATTTACATTTTGGGGGGAAAGTGCGGGCCTATATTCGGGCCAATGTGGTATATTATCATATTCTACAGCTCTGCACAATAGGCTAGTCAGTTTAATGGAAACGCATGAAACTTGGAATAACATTTATGAAATTATTTATTAGTTATAGGAATTTACTTACAATTTAATTATTACTTAATCTTCATGGAGGATCCCAAGCCCTCCTTCTTATTCTTCGCTCCGGTGTATTTATTTATTTATTTGGTTAATGAAAAAGAAGAATTAGGAAAAGATTAGCAGAGATTATAATCTTATCAAATAAGGGTCATGGAAACAGGGGCTTGACGTCTAATGTGTGACCAACAATAAAACATTTTTGTTGCAATCTGTGCTTCTATTTTAACGGAACTTTCTCATCCGTTATATAAATCAGCGCTTTCAAAATAAACAAGACAGATGGAAGGGAATGAAGGATTTTATTAGAAACATTAAGCTCATTTTAATTCCAGGCAAATAGAAAACACATAATTAAACTTTAGCACTTCTTCATGAATCATACTAAATCCATCAACCTCTAAATTCTTCAAAAATATGAAGACATAAACTAACAATATTGTTAACTCTATAAAAATAACTTCTGTAAACAGTTACCAACTTAAGTAGAAGAATGACTTGGAAATTAGTTATTTGGTAAACCTCCAAAAGCCCTCTCCTGTTCCATTTTAGGATGTTGAACGGGTTCCGTAGAAGAGACAAAAAGACGATGGTATCTTTCAAAAGGTGCTTCTCCGTTGGGCAAAATAATAAATTTTATTCTTTAGTATATCCAGCATATAAACATTAGCAGATATGGCAGCTAATTATTTCCTCTAAGGGTTTAATCATTTTCTTAGGAACCCCCTTCAGTTTCTATGGCAACGTCACAGTGCTTGTTTTTTGGTTTTTTTCTTCACATGACGATTAAGCATTCCCTAAAAAATAATGTGAATAAGACAATTTGACAGTATTAAAATAATATTGCTAGGATGTGTTTTAACAGTAATATTCATTATATTTTCATATATATATATATATATATATAATAATTTTTTTTTTTTGTTATAAAAGTGGTAAATTCCACAGAATAGGTAGAACAGCATTGTTTATTTCACTCAATTATTTTACCTACTTCTGGTGGGTTAAAGTCTTTATTTTAGAGCTTGGTAAATATAATCTTTAATTAAATGTTAATTCTAATATAGTAAAACCAAATAATGACTGTTGAGATAAAGCACTGAAATATTTTATATTTTATATTTTTTTTAGCTTCTCCATCCATTAAGCTCCTGGTGGATGACCCCATAGTGGTTAATCCTGGTGAAACCCTTACCTTAGTATGTGTCACAACTGGTGGAGAACCTGCGCCAACGCTTACTTGGGTGAGGTCCATTGGTATGCTCCCCGACAAGAGCATTCTGAATGGTGGAACATTAACCATACCAGCAATAACATCAGAAGATGCTGGAACTTACAGCTGCGTGGCCAATAATAACGTTGGGAATCCGGCAAAGAAATCTACAAGCATAATTGTGAGAGGTAAGATAATACCGATCAGATCAATCTGTGTTGATTTATCCATTCACATTCATCTTTGCACAAAATTATGACTGGGAAGTAGACTGGATTCGTACAAATTAAAATTTTACCAAATTTTGCCAATTTTGTCAATTTATACAAATTTTCATTTCAATTTCATTGGTTTTTTTGTTACTCTGACTAACTCTTACTCACGCTCTCACACTCTCATTCACTCTCACACTTACTATCTCACATTCTCTAATGCTCTCTCTCACACTCTCTCATGCTCTCTCAATGTCTCTCCACCTTCTCTGCCGACCGCTTCCGTGTCCCTGTCGCCTTTCCCGCAGCTCTACTCTTCTCTTGAAGAAGTAGACCATCCTTGATTGTTCTCCATTGGATTCATGGAAATAGATAATCATACAAATAAAATTATAGACTATCAGGTACAATAATTAGTACACATATATGAATAACATATATATATAATAAGAACAGAATCTAAGTTTGAGTTGACTGCTGGTGTCTGTGAATGGTACCCAAGTCAAACCAGATAACCACATAGATCTAAAAATATAACCTTTACTCAATACTGTTTAGACTAACAAGGGACGCCAATCATGTCACTCAATTATTTCTGGTTATTACTGATATTTTATATTGGTATGGGAGAGAACAGGTTGATATGTCTCAAAGCTTTCGTTAAAAAGTATTCAGACCCTGAAATACTGAGACTCTTGAACTATTAATTAAATAGCCCGTCATGAAGATCTTATGTAGTTACTCACCAAATGTATTACCCAAATAGCTCTAATACCTAGAAACCTTGACTTGTCAGTATTTCAAGGTACATTTAATTGGCTCACCTGCATTTAAACAGTGATATCAACCATAAAATTATATTTAGGAGTCTTAGAATATATATATATATATATATATATATATATATATATTCTAATTGTTAAAATAATCAATAAATCCAATTATATAGGTTGATTGATTTAGTATATTAAACCGTAGATTTCGAAAAGCAATCAGTCTACCTTGGAAGGGAAGAAATATTTTCTTCCTTGGGCATAACTCCCAGCGCTGTATACAGAATTGTTGGTCAGTGACAAAAAACCTGGTTTAATTTTATTTTGTTCTGATAAAATCCCTTTATCTGCAGACCTGGAGGCAGCCATTGTTGTCAGTCATGTGATAATTTGGGTGACTTTCCTGGCTCAAACACCACAATGAGCTGATGCTTTCCGGCAATGCTAATAAAGTCCGTTTCTCCATAGACTTTCAATATTTTGGAAGTCTGGCTGGGTGATTAAGACTGAGCCACTCTATTGTTTCCCCACAGGCAGTATGATAAGGAGTCGGAGTGTTTGTCTAGTAGATTGGGCTCACATAAAAGAGCGAGAACAAATGACCGATATGCAGCTGCCTGAAAAGAATATATTGTGCAAAAACTACAAGTGTTTTGAAAAACAGAACAGCACAATATTTTGAAAATGTATTTTTAGCCTGATTTAAACAAATTCATGAGCTCTATGGCTCATACATGAGACCATCACTCAGAATGTGTTTGTTTAGAGTGTCCACAATGCCCCCAAAATAGCATTATAATGCATGTGAAAATACTCAAATAGTTAACGAGTCAGAGGAATCCATAACAATCAAAAACAAATTTGTTAATGCTATCAATCACTTAAGACAGGTGTGTGAGAGAAGGGGAAATTATTAAGTAGAAAAAAAAAAGCTCTGGATGTTTCTGAAGATAATTAAGTCGGCTAGAAAAAAAAAAAAGGAGCCAGAGAGAATAGCTGGGAATAAACAAAGCTGATTTAGTCACAAAGTTATTCCACAAGAACAGAGGGTCAATGTCTTTTTCCCAGGAATTGTATATGCATAGTGTGAAGGTAGGGTTTAAAATTCAAACAGTAATGATATCTAAATTGTATGAATACTAACAATGCAAGTTCAGATTCTGCATGCTGCAAAATAAATATATAACATTACTGAGAAACGTATAAATCACAGAAATACATAATTCATCGGAACGAAGATGAAGAAAATATCCTTTGTCTCTACCGTGCAATCGATTCCCATACATAGAAATAAGGATTGTGTCGTTTCGGATATTTTGGACGGGTGGTAGTGCTACTCCCCCCCCCTTTAAAGACAAAATGACTCTAAATGCATAAATGGGGTTCCCACACTGGTTTAAAAATCTTACTTGAATACTGGTGACTCATTAAATGTATCTTTAAATAATGAACAGTTAAGATTTCCATTAAGACTACAATTATAGCCATTTGGTTAACACATTTGATGAGTAAGCTATGTAGGATCTGCATCTGCTATTAAGGGGTTAATATTTAAAAAACCTCAGGGTTGGCTCATTCAGAAAGTTCCCAGGTATGGCCATAAGAATATACGACCAATAAAATAAAATCTATAAAATAATAATAGAACATCTGTTTCCATAAAGAGATAAACAGGACAATCAATGGCTGCTTTAAAAGTGTTGGGGTTCTTCAACATTAAAATTACAATGGACTTAGTCTACTCCATTCCACAAGGTTGCGTAAGTATGCAAATAAATATTTCTCTTAATAACCTTGGAAATAATGAACGATGTGTCTTTCAGAGCTAACATACCATGGATAAAAAATATATATTTTTATAAGTCTTCTCTTGTGTGCCGTTGGCACTTTTTTTTCCATAAACCGTTTCGATACCGCGTTTTTGGCTTTGTGGGCGGTGGGAAGGTCACAGTCATGTTGTATTGGTGAGGCTGGGTATTTACGAGGGCTAAGCTACCCCCAGTAGGCTGGGGACAGGGGGGAGGTAGAATTAGAGGAAGGAATAAACTGAACAAAAAGCATTCCACACAACTGGAGTTCAGAAGCTGCCCCGAGGATCCGATAATCAGCTTAAGTTCCCAGAGCCTCCGGGACAAACCTAGAAAATCCCTAATTATGATAAAAGATTAATTCTGATTATCTTTAGATGTATGTCCTTTATGTATTGAGCTGCCTTGTCTTTTACTGTGTCTTTTGCTTTGTTTTTTTTTTCCTTTTCTCTTGTTGTCTGCAGTTTTTACTTTAATATACTTTTTATGATGTGTTATATATGGATAAAACACAACATAATTATTGAAAAAATATATATATATATTACATTTGGTTACATTTTTTTGTTATCAATGTGAACAAATGCTGCACCGATTTTAGCTTCTTTTTTTTGGAAACTATCACTTTTCTTTAAGTGTGTACTATTACACATTTAATATTTTTCTGACGCAAACCCAATAATTTGTCATGCGGGTATCTGCAGATGAGCTTTCACACTAGCGATGGTGTACAACCAGCATATTATTATTAAGAACAAACTACATTTTTCTCAGGCTTCCGACTTCCTCCATTTTCGTCGTTCCTTACACAGTCAAATTATGTTTACAAGAGTCCTTTCCGAGATAACGAAATTGTTTCAAGCGCTATAATACCTCTTTCTTAAGAGGCAACGGTATGAAGCAATATCAGTCATTGTGTTGCATCGCTCAAGAAGAGGATTCACAAGAGGGCAATAAATGACTTGTCAAATTGTATTTTTATGTCATGGCATTTAAGGCTAAGACGGTCGTCTGTTCCATTTGCCTAGTAAATATCCCCTTAAGTACTTTCAACGAGAATATATTTTATAAACCCAGATGTTACTTTAACAATTTTTTTTGCTATTTAAATAAAATGTCCCCAACCCAAGAAATTTAAATGCAAAATTCTACTAAAATGTTATGCTTCCAGTGGAAACGGGAGTTTGTTAAAATACAATTTAATAGACATGATAGAATATAAATGTGAATCCATCATTATGCACAAAATGAAGGAAAAAAAAGGAAAAAATTAAATAATTATTATTATCACAGTATCGATAATATACTTGCAGGGTGTTAGTAGTTGGTGTGCTTGGAATATCATTCCTAGATTATAATACTATTTTTGGGTTAATGCAGTGACATCTATCATATTCTCCAACCATTAATGTTTTAGAAAGAAATATAAAATATAGTAACAATTCATTCCGATCCAATTCTTATAATAAAATAATTCATTATTATTAATTCTTTAATTCTTTTAAAATAATTATTTTTTCAGATATTCTGTTTGGTAGGTCTGCAAAATATTTAGAAACCTAATACTGGGGTTCTGATTATTGATAAAATCTGGAAATGTTATGTTGGAAAAGTATCCATTTGTCACGCACAGCGTACAATAGAACCTGTAGTCAGGTAGAACAGCACGTGCACAGTCCAATAGACAGATATCAAAGGTCGAATAGAATAGTCGAAAAACAAGCCAAGGTCAGGAAGCCGGAAGTCAGGATCGTCGTGGGATAAGCCGAGGTCAGGAAGCCAGAAGTCAGGATCATCGTGGAGGAAGCCAGAGTCAAACGCCAGGAAAACAGGAACAGGAACAAGCCGAGTCGGTAACAGGAATCAAACAGGAAACGCTTACTGAGGAATAGACACTATCAAGATAGGTACGACCATCAGAAGGCAAAGCTGGAAGGTTTCTGAGTCCCTTAAATAGGAGAATCAAATTGGCGCCAAAATAGAGTCTCCCGCCAATTTTCAACAAGTCCGTTACGTCATCTTGTGATTGGCGAGATCGCAAATTCCTAAAAGAAGATCGTGTGCACGCGGCAAGACTGGACCTGATCCCAGTAGGCGGCAGCTGCCGCGTAGAGGTGCGGGGTCTTCCCCGCCCTCGCGACGGCGGAAGCTGTCTCGTGGAGGCGGGAGGTCTCCTTCTTCTCCGTGGTGGCTGAGGCTGCTGTGCCGAGGCAGGGGGTCTCCCCCTTCGCGGCGGCTGAGGCTGCTGTGACGAGGCAGGGGGTCTCCCCCTTCTCCGCAGCGGTTGAGGCTGCCGAGACGAGGCGCGGGGTCTCCCCCTTCTCCGCGGCGGCTGCCGATCCGAGGACCCGGAGGGACCAGCAGCCAGGTACGTAACACCATTCTATTATTTATTAACAAGCTTCCATTTCTCAAACTTAAATTATTATTGTAATGGTTTCCCTTAAAAGTTATATTTTTAAATACCTTAAAATTTATATTCATTTTTTTTATTGGATGCAAGACAAGATAAAGATTTATATTTTAATGAAAATTTATAATTTAAATGAATAATTCTCAAAATGTATACACTATTTCCTTATTTAAACATATTATGGAATTAGGTATTAATACAGTATATAAGTATGGATCACTTTGGGCATTTGCCCAATGAGCCAGATGGCCACTCAGAGCCTGACATGAACCACAAAACCTAAAACAAACATGTCCAGCACTTTGTTAATTGACACTTGTGTTAATTTTAAGTTTTCTTATTTTAATATATCCAGAGTTTGTCTATAGAGTACATTTTTTATTCTATTCTATTATTATTTCTTTTAAAAAATGAAATGTATTAATAGAACACTTAATTGAAGAAAAATATAATTTTTATTGCAGTTTGAAATACTTCACCGAGCCTTTATTTTGTTGTTTGGTTTATAAATTCTGCTGAGACTTTCCAGATAAATAAAAGGATTTGTTTTATCTCAAAGTACATAAAACCAAATGGAAAAAAAGAATCATAAAATAAAATGTATGTCTATGCATAACATCTGATTATGATATACTCTCAGGAGCATTGTTATCGTAAAAAAAATCCCCTCGTAAAGAAATTCTGTTATGTTGGATGCATACTGAATCGTTTTATAAACAATGCATTTTAAATACAGACTCACCCCCTTGTTTTGTTTAAATAAAATGTAATTAGTTTTCATAATGTTTAAGGTTTTTCTGGCCCTTTTGGTTTATCCCTAATGACCTTCTCGGACAACCATAAAGGACAAAGTGGATTACGAGTGTTTTAACCTCATCATGTGGTTCATTTGTAAAATACTAAAATTAGTATTTTTTCTTATTTTTTTTGATGGAAACAAACAGATTATTAACAAATAATACCATGCAAGTGTAGCTTCATCAATTTTAGTCTCTCATAGTACATATATTTTAAAATACTGTGTAAAATTAATGTGTTTAATGAAGAATTAAAGCACTATTCTGTATAAGTAGATTTTTTACTTAACCAGAGGGATAATTCTTACCTGTCCTTGACAGCCATAGTTGAGCCTCATTTTAGAATGATCTTTGGATTTTTTTCTTGATTTTAGTCTGGTCTTTATATTTCCTCCTATGTAAGCACTAAAGCACAAACTGCTAGAACTTGGTTCATTGGGGCATGCATGCCCACCTTTTTCAACTTGTAGCCTATAAACCTATCATATACTGTGCATTTTACGTAAGTAGGTCTCTCTAACCTGCAGTTAGTGGCACAGGGAGAGTAGAGATCTTCTGATCAGGTCACTGATCCAGAATTTCCTGGATGCTGGATCAATCTGCATGAAGGGAGAGAGACACAGGCAAGCTGTCTGAGGGCTAATATGGCACAGGCAGGCTGTTTGGGGGTTAAGATGGCACAGACAGGCTGTTTTGGGGCTAAGGCGACACAGAAAAGCTGTCTGGTGCTAAAATGGCACATAGCATGGTTTGGGGATCAAGGTTACACTAACAAGCTGTTTGAGGACAAAGGTGGCAGTGTTGGACATGCTCTTGGTGAAGTCAGGTGACCCGTGGTTCCTGATTTCTCAAAAATTTCCATTACTTTTCTTGTAGGCAAGCATTCGTCAATACCGATCTCTCTGCTATTTTTAACCATTTCCCATTACTTTTTAGCTTCAATACTTTCTATTCCACCTTTCATTGCTTCTGTCCAACTTATTCTACATTACAATGGTTTTGGGCCATTAAACATATTTGCATTGTATAAAATACATCCTAATTATAACCCATATTATTAAGATTGAAAAAAGTTTTATTTTGCCTTCATATACCATATGACATACATGACCATTATATCAACAAAACATCTATTAATTTACTGTGAAAAGTAACATTTTAACATGAACATTTGAAACAAAAAAAAAGTTATTTTGTGTATTTGTACTTTTTCTGCAGCAACAAACCAAAATCGAGAGTGCTGTAAGGAAACCATTAAAAATATTTGCATTTAAATTGAAAATGTGAATGCATGAGCTCTCATAACCAAAAATAATTACTTGATATTGAAATGTTTGCATATATCGTGGTTGAATATACATTCGCAATCTAATTATTATGATGTGTTTAAGAGATATGACTTTTAAGGTTGACTTTCATTAGCTGCATTTCATTGACATTACATTATAACCGCGTGTTGTGCGTGTGGTATGACAAGAAAGGTCTCCCTTGTTCCATCCGCTGGTGTACTAAACATAACTAGAAACGTAATTGATGTTGACAGAGATGTAGACAATCTGAATGCAGAATTTGTGTTTTGAAGTGTAGGTTAAGTGTTTTATTGTTTATGTGCTTTACACTTTTGGGGGGCTATTAATGTGGGTTCTCTGGCAACAAAGTAACAAGAGAAGCTCTGAGAGTAGGACCAGTCAATTACAATTATTCTATCTGAACAAAGATAACATGCGCTTGGATGTAACTTCATGGGCATGCTACTGAGCATGTGCAAGAAGCATACAGCAGTATGCATCCTGCTTTCATTAGAGGCAGGTGGGGGCAGAGTTAAGATCGAAGTCTAATTTTATAGCTAAACAATGCATATTGGAGCAATTTGCATGCATTAAAATTAATTAGAGTCCAGATTGGACAAACTAGACTACAACATGCTTCCAAAAGTAAAAATACCATTTTGAGGGCTAGGCTCTTCCTTTGAGGACACCATAAATGTCACAAGACTTCAATGAATAGTTCTGAAGCTGCTTGTGATTAGCCTGTGATCTGCCATAACCCCACTATAATTCCCAAAATACTCTATGTCTGAAGGTACACATATATATCCATTCTTGTGTAACTAACCCCTTCAAATGAAATAAAATTAACATGCGAGAAAATAGATTAATTAAATTCATTAAATCCTTAATCCGTAAATTCCATTATTTCAACTAGGTTTTTGAAGTCGCTCTCAATATTTTTCATTAGTCATAAATAACTCCCATTTACTAAACTATTGGAGACTGTGTTACAAGAACGTGGGCTATGAACATTCCACCCGGAGATTTTAGCTTTGGTAGGATAAATGAAGCTACAAACTACAGAATGTTTTTTTTTTATTAATCAAATTATTTCACAATTTCATTCAGGCAAATAATTGTCAGAATTAATAAAATGAATTTCCTATATATAAGTTTTTCGGAATATTTCCTTTATTTTTTGGGTTTATTTTAAAGGATTTTAGGAGTACATATTTAACTACCTGGCTGACTCTATACATGACGTCTTGAACCCAAAGACAGGCCGAGATTGACAGCAGCAGGCGGCAGATAACGGAATGGCATTTTATTCAGTTATCAGTAATTTAAAACTCAACAGTTTTTAATAACAATGAAAGGCCACTCCAGGGGTACAGTTACCATCTGCTAATCCAGCATCGAAGGCCATAAGGCCCTGAGCAGAAGATTATGCCTCATTAAGCCTAAAAATGTATATTACCGCATGTACAAGAACTACTAGTTGTTATTAAATAATATTAGTGTTGAATATTTTGTAGTAACTTGTAAAAGTAAAACTGTTAAATTAGGTTTCAAAATCCCAGTTTTACTTTGATCCAAATATATTTATTTGTAAAAGATCAGTTATATTTCCAAATTCCTTCCTAAATTCTTTTCTTTGTTGACTCGTAATTTAGAACCCTAAAATTAAGTTGTAAATATAAACACAATACTCAGAATTTTTTTTTTGTTTATCATAGTAAACAAAATATATGTGTATGTATTGGCCCAAGAGATGATGGCAATATATTATATTGAGCCAAATAAGACAAATATTTAGCCAAGTAAGTCTTTGGGACCTCAGTGTTCTTTTCTTTATTCTGAAGAGACCTCTGTGATCCTACAAGAGTATTTGCCTACACATTATTTGCCACATTAGCCTATATTTTGTTTATCACAGTAAAAACAAAAGCGTCTCATGGAAGTTATCATGAAACATAAAAAAACATAGTAGGAGGGGAAGTTGGCATGGAGTGTGTGTGGTCAAACTCCCTTCTCCTTCCCAGAAAAAAAGAGAACTGGCCTGGAGACCCAGAGAAGTAGAGCTTCACCCGGAGGCTCCTGGTCAACCTTGGAGAGTTCCCAGGTATGAACCGAGGATAGCTTCATACTTAACATGGGACCCATTTTAGGAAGGGCTGTTCTCCAAATCCCTCTTAGCCCTTACAATTTCCACTTTTAAGAATGTTTACTGTGTATGAGTTTATCACAACACTCTACATTTCTATAAATCACAACAAATGGGAATGTAAAACTATGAGTTAACCATCGCTGTCCTACTGTCAATAATATTTAAGCAATCTGTACGTGATGATAGACATGATAGAAATGTAAAACAAACATTAAACCTTATTTATCAAAAGAATATAGATACATGTAGGTGTCCCTCTATTCCATTCTATTTATTAGGATGTATATTTCAATCCTTTAGGAACATTTTGTTGCCCCCATAGGTAATAGAACTATACTCTTATATGATAATATATATATATATATATATATATATATATATATATATATATTTCTATGATATGCACACAATATATATATATTTTAAAGCAGTTATTTTGTTACCTTTCAGTATATAATGCTGAGTAAATGTAGTGTTTGGGTTTAAATACTTCAGATGGCCCAGGTAGCAGTGACTTCTATGGTTATTTTTGGCTAAATGAATGCTTCTCAATAAATGCAGCTCCAAAGAAGCGTGCAGAGAGGCACGTGTATGTGTTGATGAAATATAATGTCACGCTCTATTGGTTACATGCATCTGAATATGAACAGACCAGGAAAAAGGAAAACTGAAACTTGTTCTCAATTTCACCCCAGACTGGTCAGTGCATATAACAATATCTGAGACAAGAGTTTGTGAGCCGATGATGAATTCTGATACAAAGTAGAATAGAAATGAGCCCATAGAAAAAATAATAATAAAAAATTGAGATTGGCTCCCAGTTTTTGTATATCATAGACCACTAGCTATTTTTTTCTCTTTTTTTTTTTTTTTTCTATATAATTTGCAGAACATATGATAATATGCTATATATTTAGCAAACATAATAATAAGAAAGGAAACATTTATATACATATAGTATACATATATTAACTAATATATATATATACACATATATATTTCTATAATATGTATATATATATATACATATATATATATGTATATATATATATATATATATATATATATACATATTATAGAAATATGTATTATATATATATTGTATATATATATATATATATATATATATATATATATATATATATATATATATATATATATATATATATATATATATATAGTAAAAGAACCAGGCATACTTAAATGTTAAATATTGGCGTCCATTTTGCATTTACTCCAATACATTTAACTACATACAAATTGGTGCAGTTTTTAGTTATGTGAGTTAGAAAATTTTACTTTTATCTCATTTAACTCCTCCCCAGCTGCCTCTAGTAAAGCAGGAAGTATCTGAATGTATACTTCCTGCACATGGTCAGTAGAATTCCATGCTAGTCAAAATGGATCTGAGCTCCCGTCCAATGTATGCTTAGATGTTTTGCTAGCAACAATGCGATTGGCTGCTGCTACTCTCCCTTATTTCAATCGGAATGTGCCGGAAGTTTACTTCCTGTATACACTTCCTGTTTTTAGTAGGTGCAGATGAAATTTAGAGACTGGGCAGTTCATTTAATTTGGTATATTTATTTTATTTTTCATGAATGAAGGGGTATAAAAAGTGAATGGTGTGGTCTTAAAATCTAAAAATACTATTTTATCTAGAAATTTTAAATTTACCATCAAAAATAGTTAAATTATAATACTGAGGATTGGATTGAAGGGGAAGTTTAGAAAATATTAGGAGTAGATATTTGTATACATGATAATATAGGTGGTAAAATAGTTTCGCAGCGGGATACGTTCAAGATACATATGTGATCTGTGAGTGAGGTGAGTGGAATGAAGAAAAGTGATTTATGGGGTTAATGGTATTGCTATAATTAGTACTACTATAATATAATTATATTATACTATAATATAATATAATTAGTACTACTATAATATAATTATATTATACTATAATATAATATACTATAATATAATTAGTACTACTATAGCATAATCATGTGTTAATAATGTATCCACGACCATGGGATTAAGTAAATATTTAGAATTATTAGAAAAAAATATATTGCTTTTTCTTGTAAGTGATTCTCATTGACACAGAGCATTTAATAAAAATGGCCATTATAGCTTCATGAGATTAATTCTTATTTAAGCAATTAAGTTTCCACACAATTCAGTACTTAAAAGAACATCTACTTAAAAGATGGGTTTGTAAAATATCAAACATCCACCAGGGTTGAGGTACTGAAAGCATCTAATTGTGTTTAAAATAAGAATGTCATTATAACATTGCATAACTTCATAAAAATACTCTTTTTGTCTAATTTTAGCTTTAAAAAAAGGCCGTTTCTGGATTACGCCGGACCCGTATCACAAAGATGACAATATCCAGATAGGACGAGAAGTAAAGATTTCCTGCCAAGTCGAAGCCGTCCCGTCAGAAGAACTTACCTTCAGTTGGTTTAAGAATGGGCGGCCGCTAAGAAGTTCCGAAAGAATGGTCATCACCCAGACGGACCCCGACGTTTCTCCGGGAACCACCAACCTTGATATCATCGATTTAAAATTCACAGATTTTGGGACATATACATGTGTGGCATCTCTAAAAGGAGGAGGCATTTCCGATATCAGCATTGATGTGAACATATCCAGCAGTACAGGTAACAAATGACTTTTAATATCAAATAATACAAAATATATATATTAAAAAAAAACAACAAAAAAGGCTCACTCAGTTGAATTCTAAGGGAAAATGCCTGCCGTTACATTAATTTTAATTTCCGTGTATTCCTCTGGTTCTGAAAGCTATCACTTTAGCGTTATTGTGGTTAAAACTCGAGCTGCATCTTGTAAATCATATCTCTGTTTTCATTAAAGATCATATGGCTGGAGGGATATTTATCTGGCTTTTTCCGTAGCTGTGAAACAGTTCAATCAGTAGTATCAAATTAAAGAAACGGATTCCATCAGAACCGAGGATTGCTTCTCTCTTACAAAGTATTTTCACGTCTCCTCCACTTTACAGATTAACTGTGTTTACTTCTCTAAGGTAGTAAATACTAATAAAAAAAAAAAAAAACAGAAAAAAATATTATATGCTGATTGTAGCTACATAATAATAATAATAAAAAAATAATAATAATAATAAATTATGTTTACAATCAGTATACGTGGGAACTCTTTGGGTTTGGCCTGGAGACTCCAGATGAAGCTTCATTTCTCGGGGTCCCCCGAGTTATGGCACTAAATCTCTGGGTCATGTGAGCCGCGTTTATTAATGATAATAATAAATGTAGAAATGTTTTAAATAATACAAAATAATATAACTAATTGACAAACAACCGAAGAGATATCTAGGGCTGATATGAACTCCATTGTTACTTTACAAGTGAGCAGGAACAATTTGAGTGATAAAACAAGTTTTTATTGAAATTAGTAAAATCAATAGAACAAGCTTTTTTTCAATGAGAGTCTATGAGCCGAGTACTAGGGAAATAAAGCTTTATGACTTTTACAGCAAAATGTATTCTTAGTCATCAAGTTTTTCAGAAGCCAGCGAATGTGCCCACGCGTAACTCAGTAACCGGTGTCTTATAAAAGATTGGTCATTAACATACATGGGAACTTTGTAAATTAGTTAACCCTGGGACTCTTGAAATATTATCCCTTTAATCGGCCATAATGAAGACTCTATGTAGTCACTCTTCAAATGACTCTAATACCTCTGAGTCATCATTATTTAAAGATACACTTAATTAATATCAGCCATAACACATTGGTAGCAAAAGCACCAGTTGGGAGATTTAGATATAATCCCATGAGGGTAGAATAGGAAGAGGTTGGCTCTAGGGTGCTTGGCACCGAGAATTTGCCCCTTCACCCTGAGACCCTGAGTTTGGGGCAAACACCCTGAGACTCAGGGTCGAACTCTCAGGTGTGGCCTTCAACAAAGCTTTTGGGTAACATAATATTTTGGTTAAAATGTCTTATAGCTTGTGTTTTTCCCAGAATGATTTAGTTTAAAGGTGTGGGCTATTTCACTTCATTAAAGCTGAGTTGAAAAACTAAAATCTAGCAACTACTTCGATTTCTATTCTCTCCCTTGACTTGAACAATCTTCGAAAGGTTACCATTACTAGTTAGGTTCCACCAAACTTTGCTCCCTACTAATTATTCCTTTCCTTTGGTGGAGATTCATAGAGAAGTGTAATCAGGGGCTTGAGGACAGAACATGGCTACTCTCACATTGGTGTCAAGCTCCTTTCCGGCCTTGATGTAAAGCCATCACATTCATTGTTTCCTATGGAATTCAACTAAGCAAGGAATCCGTCCACAACCGGCAACTACATACTGAAAGTGCTATTCAAATACCCCAAGCATAAATATGGGGGTTCCGTCACACTTCATGGCCAATAGGCCATATGTTGTGCTGAAAATTCATATAACCTCAGCTCTGAGCACCATACAAATTAAACTAAAGGAACAAACAGAATCAAAGACTGTAAGCCCTTCAGGGCGGTTAACCTTGTGTACGGCTTAGCAATGTGCTAGTAAATATTATTGTGGACTCTGTGTAAGCAACCCACGAGTATTCAAGTTCAGCAACCCCGTTTCATATGAAATGTATTGGATTTACAAGCTTCATTTATGAATGCAGCAATTCTGCGTTAAACTATTCATGATTTAGAGCTCCCTGTCAATAATGATTCATGTAAACCTCGCATAAATCAAATTCTGTTAGGAAAATGAAATTGTTGAAGAAAGATTGAACCACATTATACAGTATATGTTTTGTAAACAATCTGATTTCTCTAAATGTAATATACAATATGGTTTGGACTTCAGGTTTGTAAAAATAAAATGTGCATATTGGAGTAAAATTCTCCATATGTGTTTGGTGAGAAAAATTCAAAAGGGTCTACGTATGGCCAGGTAAAGAGCTGACCGATTCATATTCCCTTCCACCATGCCAACCACAGAGAAATTAAGCCGTTTAAGAATGGTTGAGTAGATCCTACACAATTCATATTTAAACTGGTGGGGTTTCTTTGAAAGTCATCTCCATACTTGGAAACTCTCCAGGTTTGACCCAGAGTCTCCAGGGGAAGCCCTACTTTCCAGGGTCTCCAGGTCAGCTTCTTCTTTCTCTGGGTGGAGGAGCAGCATGTAGCAACACCCACTCCTCCTCCTCCAATATCCTGTCTAGTCCCTCCCACTTTCCCTTGGTCCCCACCCAATTCCTTCCCACTAAAGGCTCTCGGGGGCCCCACATGAACCCAGTTTTATTTCAGTTTAGTGTAAACATGCTTAAAAAAGAAAATAAACATATGTTGCCAAAGGTTACTTGATTGACCACTCCCGACGTAGCCATCTTTCACAGCAACCTGTCTTTCTCTAAAAAGGTAATCTGCTGTTGAGTTGAGTCTTCATCTCAGGTTCAGCTTGGCTGCTGTTGAGTAGTTGTCGAGTTGATCTTGACTACCGTCAGGTTGGTAGCTGACTCTGTCCGTCAAATTAAGCACAGTTTTATGTTGTGATGATATTTGTGAAAATGCATTTTGGCGATTTTGTCTAACTCATGCAAATTTTGAGTCAACCGGAATCTTAACTTTTTCAGAATAGACCTCAAAAACCACATAAGAACGTGTTACAAACATAAGCAAACAAAGAAAAGAGCAGAGACACTTATGTAGTGTCAATAACTGGAGTGATGTCATATGGAGTAACCCCCACAATATAGAGAATCTGGTAAACACACAATAAGGTGCACAAAGAATACGAATACATTTACAGCTGTTCTTCAGAATTCTAGTAAACTGTTTACAAACATTTGTTTTTATTTTTTTATTGCTATATCACACAAAAAACACTAGTCTGACACAGATGGCATGTTTCAAAATGCTCAACTTATGTTTTACACCATTTACTTAATTATCTCTCTTTATTTATTTTCGGTGAGATTACCGTTTGAAACATAGTAGATGATTTAATTTATTTTTAATTTTTTTTATTATTTTTTTCACTACAAAACTCTTCACTCACTCTGTGTGGCGACCCTCATGAGCAAGTCATAACAACTCCTCATTCTAATTATTTATTAATTATTATATGAATTATATTAATAATATTTTAATGGCGGTAGTCTTGGGCCCTAGTTATTATCTATATGTGGTCTATACGCCAAATATGATGCCTGAATCGGCAGATACTAAGAGGGTCATCAGGCATTCAGGACTTTATTCCTCAGCCTCTGGGGGCTATGAGACCAAAAACCTGCTGCATTTATGAATTCAAGTAGAACAATATGATTTTTGTTAATTTACCATTTATACATCAAGTTTGTCCGCATTTTACATGCGTGAAAGACACCTTTTTTCGGTATGTTTACTGCATTTTATTATATTTATTGTTAATGACTAATTTATATTTAGTTAGAATTCTAGGGTAATAATTCATGATTTACCACCCATATGATCACGCTTTAGAAACTCCACAAACCTACCAAAAAAAAAAAAAAGACAAAAGTACAAAATACAGGCCAGTGATTTGTAATGTGTAATTGATATCCGTTTAAAATTCTTTTTTTATTATTATTATTATTATTAAAAAAGTATGGAATAGTAAGTCCCGTATTTTAAATATTTATTTCAGGGAAAAGTCATGTTTTTATGTGTGCATTGATTACAGCTGAGTGACGCTGTGTTTACTATTTTTTTTAATACTAAAGCTCATTTTTATTTCACGGACATAAAGACCACATCCATCATGCGAGCTTTAAAATGTGCCATGGGACCAACAATGCCTTAAAACCATGAAACGTGATTCATATTCAGTCTGGCAACTTTGCAGTGAGTGCTTAGTCGTGATTTTAAACAAGTTTATATCAGCTCCTCAGTCATCTCTCTATCCCATTTGACGGAATGGCAAAATCTAAGTCAAATCTAAGGCTTGGAATCAACAAAGACACCCCCCTCCAAAAAAAAAAAAAAAGATGTGATGTCATAACCATCATAATCCAAGTTTTATTGCTCTAACTTGTTACAAGTGAAAATTTCCGTTTATTCAACAAAACTATAGGTTTGGAAATCAACCATAAATTGGAGATAGATTGTAAGATCACAATAGTTGGGTCTTCTACTGCTTTTATACTAAGATGGTTAATGTCGTCAGTTTCGTGTAATGTACCATTGTCCGTTTTAATGTGATTACTAATTTTCATAGCGTGTAGCGCCACAATCTGCCGGCGTTTATATGTAGAAATTAAGTTGAGTTAATTAATTGAGTTTTTAGCCAATGTCTTTTCCCCATCGTATGAGCTTTACCCTCAAAACTACAGAGTCCGGGCAGTGTTCTTTGCATACTGCCAATGTGTTGACCATCCACCTATTGAAGCATTATTATATTTACATAATTTCTCTGTTTTCTCTCCTTTTTCCCATCAAATCAGATAAAAAAATATATATATTTATTTAATCTGCACAACAAGTGCTATTAGGTGCACTAGTGTCACCAAATGTACACATACAACATATGCACCAATTTTTGGGGGCAAAAGCCTATTTCTCAATGCATCTGTCCAAACTAAAGCAAACTCTATAGATGAAATGCAACGTTTCAATGTTTCGGGAAGTAGAGACACATTTTTTCCCCCTAAACTATAAAATACTGTAAAATAATATAATAGTTTACTTGAGAAGAAAGTTTGTTTGCACATTATGCACATATTATATACTTCTCTTTTGTATACATAAACTGCATACACATTTATCAATAGAAAACATTTCTATGTCCCCATTATAAGATAATTAAATTTATAAATAATACCATTTTATATTACTAATAGTTAAAGTTGGTAAAATTCGTTATACTCCATCAGAATTTCAAGTTCGTTCTTCGAAGACTAAGTGCATCGATGTAATTTATTGATAGAGGGCTTCTGCGATTGCTTTCCATTCAAATCATTTCACTTAGTTGGAAAATTACTTTTTTTCAGGGATTTTAAAGCTTTTAAACTAATACAAGTATGTTGATTACGCGAGACCTCAGGCTTCAAAGAGAAGAACCTAATCACAGCTGATGAATACTATCATTCTGGTTCGGTTTTCGGGTTCTCTAATCGCATATTGATATATTCAACTGTACAAATCTCCATAGTACATGCTTGGCTTTTTTTTATTTTGTGTCTGGCGGATACTCATAGACTCATAGACATATGTATGGACATATAGGTTTTTATATCCAGCCTAGATGGCCTAAGACAGGTGCATGGCACGCAGGCAGTCCAATATCAGAGGGGCTCATTGGGGGCACTGAGGTGGTAGCAGCAGTTCACATGGAAAGATAATGGCTCTGCGCAGGGTAAGAGAGAAGGAAAGACAGCTGTGAGAACGATACTAAGGGTTAAGGCTGTATGTGCAAGGTAAGAGGAGGGAGAGCTGTGCTAGCTGCACTGGAGATAGGACAGAGGAGAACAGAAGTAGAGGAGGGGAGAGATCAGGAGAGGGGAAGATGGATAGAGGTAGGGAAAGAGGGAGAGGGTGAAACAAAGTGTGTGTATGCCTATGTATGTGTAAATGCATATAGTTTGAATGCATATGTGTTAGTGTGCGATGTTAGTGTGAGTGCACGAATGTATGGTGTTACATTGGTGTTATTTGTGAGCATATGGTGTTAGCATGTTTGTGTGAATGTATGGTAATAATGTGGGACCACATGGTGTTAGTGTGTGTTTTAGTGTATGGTGTCATTGTGAGTATGTGTGTGTCAGGGTGAGCTTGTTTGTGTGTAATTTTTTACAGGGGGGCACCAAAGAAATACGGCACAGAGGTGCTACTAACCCCAAGCTTTCCCTTGAAGCAGACCCAGGCCTGCCATATAATGATTCTTATTTCTAGATATTTTTTTTTTGTGAGGATAATTTTAATTTAGATTTTGATATGCTAATCACGGCTTTGGTTTCATGTTAAAGGTGGCAGTTAGAGTTTTACATTTTTATGTGTTTCTCACATATTCTGTACAATTTTTCCCTAAACATATCAGGGCGTCTTTTCGCAATACAACACAGAGAATACAAATTTCAGAACCGTTATATTCCTATTTCATATGAGGTCCAGTTATATTAAAAGATGACAGTACTTTAAATGAGAGACAGTACTTTATGCGATAGCTTAGCCGAATCCTTGCTGTTTGCTGATAACATCGCAGAAGGGACACTAACAGAGGACATTTTATTTCGCTCTTTTTTGCTGGTTTTACATTATAACAATAGTTGTAAGGGAATCATGAATTTTTGATCAGCTCTCACCAACAGACAGTTTTATGGACATTTTCTACGCTCTATTTAGCTGTTATTCTATTAAACGATCAGAAAACACCAGAAGAAAGCAGACGTGTAAAAGAAAACCTAAAATATAACTAACAAAAAAATGTTTTAATGGACCGTATATCTCCTAGGCGGCAGATTAACTTCTAGTTCTAAGATATCCTAACATTTATTACAGCAGGAAACACGTTTATTGGTTGGAACCTCTTTACATAAAAGTAGAAGATTATGTATAATTAATTATACTTGTCATCAAAATAAAAATATTCATTAATCAATTGAACATAAAAGTCATAGAAACATTGACAACAGATAAGACCCATTGGGTCCATCTAGTCTGTTGTTTTCCCAATGTTTTATATATATATATATATATATATATATATATTTAATTTTTTTTTAATTATTATTTTTTATTATTATTATTATTTTTTTTAAATATTATATTTATATATATATATTTTATATATATATATATATATATATATATAAATATTATATATATATATATATCATAATAAATCTCTTAAAGTAATATAAAAATGCACTAATTCCATCATTCATGTTCAATTAAAACATCATTAGCTTTTCTTTAAAAAGTAACAATATGGTCGTGGGTGACCCCTGACATGTCATACATCATCCTTGTAATTTATTTTTTCCTACTGGTTTGATGATTATGCTATTTTTTTCCTATCCTGCGTCTCCGTGTATGATAATCCTTAAGCAGCAGCAGCACCTGCTGGAAGAATAATGATGGAGCACTACGTAGAGTGGTAGCCATATTACTGTACATAGTGCTGATGAGATAGACGGAAATTCCTCGGCGCAGGACCATCTGCTTGTACTTCAGTCAATGACATTCTCTTTTGTTTGCTGGAATTTGCTAAAGGCATTATTCTTATAATAAACCCATTGTTTTTTTTCTCACGCCACAGCCTGACTTATCTTTTTGCTTTTTTGATTTCCGTGCTGTGGCATGTCTTGCATCATTAATGCTTCCACTTACAAATGATCATTTGATGAGTATTGCCTAGAAAACACACATGATGAGGCCATCTAGAACGAGGTAGAAGCCATCACTCTGGAATATCATAGTCAATATTGGGTATGTTCCTCAATGAGATTCTTCAATTATTAAGTTATCAATAGTTCATAACATAGATTCTATTGTATTCACTTATGGTGGAAACCAAACTGTTCCAGTGATAGTCCTTATGAAAATGTTTAATGAAGATGATATGGAAATATGTTTCAGCTCTCTTGATAATATAATTTGTTGTTAATATTAGGTTCTATTTTATTTCAGTTCCACCAAACCTTACCGTTCCTAAAGGGAAATCTCCAATGGTTGCCCGGGAAGGAGACACCATAGAGTTACAATGCCAAGTTTCTGGCAAACCCAAGCCAATAATCATGTGGTCGAGAGCCGATAAAGAAGTTCCAATGCCTGACGGATCGATGCAAATGGAAAGTTATGATGGGATATTGAGAATTGTGAATGTGTCTCGAGAAATGACAGGAACGTACAGATGTCAAACGAGTCAATACAATGGATTTAATGTTAAGCCAAGAGAGGCGCTCGTTCAGCTGATTGTGCAATGTGAGTACGAAGGGTCGCGGCCCTTATGTTTTTTATTGCATTTCCAATGTTGTAAAATACATTTGTCTTCTTGTAACCTTTTTGGACGAAGAAAAGATTGATGTCTTAAAATAAATATTGGTTCGCGGCTGATTTTATGGAGCAATGTCTTAAAATCATATGTCAATGGTTAATTATTAAAGAAATGTTGATTATTGAAAGATAACATGAATAAAATAAACCTTTATCCTCTAAAAGAACATTTTGTGGAATGTTTTGATAAACATGGGATCATTTCTATAGCCCCAAAAGTAGATATGTTTTTAGACCTTTAAAATAACCTTTTTCAGGGTTATTTTAAGTCTTGGTGACCACAATTGACATGAAGCAACAGCATTTTCTTATTTTTTCTTTGTTTCTTTTCAGTACCAATCACCAATTTATTCCAGTTGGCAATGGAACATTTTATCTTATGAATGCTAAAATTCACCCTACCATATATTAGTTTTTGAGATATTTTTTTATATAATATATATAGCAAAATAGGAAATGATGTGTTTTTAAATCATTGAATCAATCCTTATCCATAGTAGCGTTCCATAAGTCTCTCTAAGAATTGTGCCTTCTCCTTAAAAATATGTGCTTCTTGCAGTTGTCTTTTATCATAAAATGAATGCATGGGAAAAAAAAATCTTCATACTATATGGAAAATGTTTTATTCATATCTCTGATTCTCTCAACACAGAGAATAAGAAGTCTTTTAGGGGAAGGTTAGCTCATGATTTCTTGTTTTTGTGAAACAGCTATTAATGATCCTTAAATGTAGGCTCACACTGGCCATCTAGCAAACAGGGTAACTTAATACCCAGTGGGCCGGTACCAGATAGCACTAGTCGCTTACATTACTGCTGTTTGTAGTTGCTATGTGTATCCAGCAGGTGGCCTCGTGTACATCATTTATCGGCTGCTGGCCTTAAAGTGCCAGGGAGAATTTTATCTTCAGACTGACCCTGCTTAAACATGGTATAGCCTACAAATAAATATGAAATAAGATTATACAGTTTTTTCTCTGGCTTTAGTAGTAAAGGAGTGCACACGCACTCCCAGGATACTTCCCAATTTTACATGAATTACAGATTAACACAAGACGATTCAATAGTATTAATTAAAAGCCAGCCGCGGCTAGATGATTGTAGTCTAAGAACAGGAGTAATACCAATACTTAACCAGCCTCTACTTACTATCTACATACTATCTGTACGTATACAAATAAAGTATTTGTAATTAAAGCAATATGTAACATTGACTATATATATATATATATATATATATATATATATATGTAGTTTGTTTTCTAAAGAAAACCAAGCCGTATACGCAGGATCCATTGTGATTTCAGCCCACTGGCGTTTATCTTGTTAGAAACCTTGCCACGTTTGAGCTATAATCAAAACCCATGCTGATGTACTGGAATTGTTTTTACAGACTCTGTGATACGTTGTAATGTTGTTTCTCGGTTGTTTTTGTGTTCGCAGCTCCTTGTAGGCTTTGTGCGATGTTGAAGTGTTAAGTTACACAAAGCACACAAAAAGCTACTCTTCTATACGTAACAAAACGCGTTATGTGATTGATATAAGCTTCAAGCATATTTGCTTTCGGAGCAGTGATGCTAGCAGACATTATAAGGTTAATAAACCGAGAGGTAGACCTACATAGTGAAGTCGTCATTTTTTGACCCTCATTCCTTTCTTAAGGATAAGATCAAAAGGTTACCGTCTGTAGGCGAAAAGAGTATGAAATAAAGTCTATGGGGTCTATTTACAAGTGAGAATGGCTTATTATTCATTATGAATGGCTACCACTGGCTAGTTTCTCCAGTAAAAAACGCTGAGCTAGCCCTGCATAATGTATAACTTAATGGACACACATGATATAAGCACCATGGATGCCTACTTTTAGATGGCTCTAAATGGCAACACAACACAGTGTTGGTCTAAGAGCGGGGGACGGCACCAAAAGGGTGACCTCTAGGTCAACAGGAATAAAAATCTATTGATAGTGATAATACCAGAAAAAAAATGCTTGTTTCTAGTGCTATATAAAACAATGCTATATTATGATTTTAATATTTCTACATATATGGGAAACCTCGGAGCAGGTTTCCCACTTCCTCCACCAGCATTCAAAAGGGTTAAATCGCTGTGTTTACGGTACCTGCGTCGTAGCCAATTAGCAACAAGAGAATAGATTAACAAAAAGAAGCAACGTGCGTAAAAAGTATATGCTACATCAGCAACCTCATCCGCAGAACAAATTTAGATAAAATGTAAAGTGTCTTTTTTTTTCCGGTCCGAATGGATTTATAATGAGCCAATATTTTCCCTTGTACCTTGAGGAGTCATTAAAGAGTACATGGTTATCCGGGGTTATATAAAGCATATCTTTAGCATCTGCTCAAATTCTATAACCAAATGACTCATTAGCAATTGTAATGCAATATTTTTGAGATACTGCCGTGTATTTTATTTAGGCTAGCGGTTTCTGAATACTGCAGAGTGTGTAGTAACTACAGCATTCTAATCGTACCTGCTACAATCTGTGTATCAACAGCCATATATTCCATAAACCTTTTTTGTCGTTTATAAGATTTAAAATATATTTTAATAAAATTAGAAAATTTCTCTTGATAGTTTTTTACATTGTTAAAATTTTTACTTTTTTATACTTTTACTATATAAGTCATACAGGCAGTGACGTATATTTCTTTTGGCCGCTGGTCTCGGACTAACCCTCCAGACACCCCTTCCATGCTGCCATCTTTCTTTTGTATGTTGGGATTTGATGTCATATCCCAGCGTTTCACTTTTAAGGATGCATGGAACCGTCCCATTTATTAGTGGCAGCTACAGGCAGCCTGATCACCCAATTAGTTGGTTGCCCCCCATTTAGACCTGCCACCCCAAGCCCAGTTGGTTTAGGCCAAAACACGCTACTTCAGACATATTAACCAAAGTATTGAAATTACCGTTCCCTATCTTGCACTTGGTAAATACAGTGATGGATCAAGCCTTTCCTGCAGCAGAAGCTAATTGGGGTTGGAACTTCATAATGTAGAGTCAAGGAGCTGAAACGCAGCTCTCCTTCAAGCTCTCCTTCAAACTCTCCTGCCGACTCACCCTTTAGTGTATAGTCCTTCTATGTTACCTCTAAAAACTTCCACCTTTCCTCAGAAATACCTCTGAGATGAAGTTTTTTTAGCCCCGATCTCTCCTTGAACCATCTACTTGTTTACACAAATAATATACTGCGTTTTCACCTTATTTACACGGTTTAGAACTGAACATTTAGCTTTACATGACATGCATTTGAAAAGGTAAATCAGTTGTACAAAAACATATGCATTGTATACATTGTACTAAACAGAAAAAAGGGACGAGAAGTAAATGTGCCGGGGGCTTGATGGAAAACAAAATAGTGTCCTTGGTTGCCATAGTACCATCTCCTAAAGTCCGTATGCAGCATTCCATATCGAGTTAGAAATACATAATGCCATTCAACAGAAGGGTGGTGTGTTATTCTACAGGAAAGCGAAATACAACAATGCGGTAATAGCGGGTTGGCAATTCATAACTGATCGTATTGTAGTATATTATAAGTATTTATCAAGTGGCTGCTGCATACCCATCACAAAGCTATACTAAATGTCACTTAATAGATGGCAAATGGGTACCAGTCGGCAAGAGATCCATATATTCTTCTCTAATAAAAAGTCCTTAGCGCCGTGCCTAAATGCAGCCGAAAGCCATATTTCATGTGCCAACTTGGTATTCGGACAAAATTGATCCTTTTTCTCTTTTAAAATGCACCCTCAGGACAAAGAGAGTCGTTGATGCTGTGACAAATTAGGTGAAATCCCAAGAATAGCAATATGACTTTATTGATTTTTTTTAAGCTAGGTATCGTCTGAGAACACAACACGTCTTGCAACTGTTACTTAATGCCCCAATTCCTAAACCGTACACGGTAATAACATGAGGGAGAATGAAGAGTTAATGAAGCTATCAGAGAAAAAAATTATATCGAGCTGGTTTTTTATTTCGTCTCAAAGACCGGTGGCAGCCTGTGGCAGAGTCTGCATTATCTAATCAATTTTTTATTCAGAAATTCTCTTCCTTCCCCCTCCAAAGAGTTTATTCAAAACATTATGATTTTTTTTTTTAACGTAAATCCAAAGCCTTGAAAATGGAATGTAACGGGTTTGAAATATTAATGTAGATGTTTTATTTACTCAATTTTACTTATTTACAGCGTGACATTTCACTTCTACATATTTTTCTCTTGTTGGATTAAATATTCATGAGAAAAGAAAAATATTTATCCCTTTGCCATGTTTTTTAGGGTTAAAGTTTCCATGTTTGAATCAGAAATTCGTTGTTTTCAGTTTAATTTCTAACCCCAAAAAATAATAATTTAACTTAGAAACAGTCATCTACATATAAGTGAAGAAATGTAAACTACAGGCAAAAGGTAAAGGTAACTTTAAACATTTTCATATATCACCAATAAAACTCTGTTGGAACTGAAAAATATGATATCATTTATTTTTTCATTTTAATGAATTGTGCTTATAACAGGCGTTCATATTAAATCACTAAAGTCATAAATGTGCCGCAATGCATATTTTTGTCTCTGCATTTCTTCTGTATTTTGGGTCTATGTACTAAAACGGTGTATGGTCAGTTGAGTTAAGAGTCAATGTTAATTGTGGAATAATCATGCAGAAGTTAGGATGATTGTATTAATTTTATACGCATAAAGTAGTTTTGTAATAGATATAGATTGCTTAATTTATTCTGTAAGGTTTATTTAGTGTATAGATCTATAAAGTGACTCGAATGACTCCACATGCCCTCGCCTGCAAACACATTGCATCCTCCATTGACTTGAAAGGAATTAAAAGAAAAGGCACTGGATTATATATATATATATATATATATATATATACATATATATATATATACATTGGTTCAATTGAGCATGCCCCCCTGAGTGTAGTATTATCTATAATAGAGGACCAAGCAGGCACAGTATTCATTATAGGCATTGAATGGGCTTCATACCTCGTAAAAGATTTAATGTTACTTTAACTTACTCATCGCAATCAGCAGATGATGTTGGCTGATGCCGTTATGCCCTGAGGGTATTTCTATAATATATAAGCCCTCATCATGCCACTAGGCATGGAACATAGGGTGAGAAAAAAGGCATTGGATGAGTTTATATTATACTACTATACTATACTTACCTTACCATACACATACCCCTCTTTTGGGGGGAGGCAGAAAGGAGCCTGGGATGTGGGATGTGAGCCTGGCTTCAGCCCTGTGGATGGATTTCATTGACGGTAATTGGGTTAACAGAATGTAAAGTGGGTGGAAGTCGCTAAACATCAGTAATAATCATCGAGTGTATCTGTGTTTTCATTAGCGATGACAGATCTTGGTGAGGTCTGCATATGATGGAAATGGAGAACGCGGATCTAATTATGACACCAAAGCATCCACTATGTGAAGATGAGGATATTGTACGGCAGATAATGATGATGAAGTACTTCTCGGTAATAGATACTGGAGAGGGAAAATGTGTTTCATACAAGTCAATTTATCAGAAAGTCTTTGATTTCATTGGTGGATTATTTTTTCATATATGATGCTTCCCCATCCTTCACATCTTTCTATTTCACATTTTATCCTGTCACTTTTACTTAACGCACATCCGTGTTATATACTTAACTCAATATACTGATAGTATTCTCAAAAACATTCATAGTACAGCGACTTTTTGTGGTATTTATGTTGCTTGTCAAGATATGCTCATTAATAATTGGATCATTAACTGAACCTTTTGCCGTGTACCCAAACAAAAAATGCCATATTAATATTGCGCCCACCATTGATAAACCATCAATTCAACCAAATTTGTTTATTTTTACCCTTTCTATTTTACCATTTGTCACTCTTTCAGTTCTTATTTCCTATACTTCCTTTCCCATAATCATCCCTGGTTGCTTTTTATATCTCCAAGTCTTCCTGCTGGTTAGTTGGGATGAATTCTGGGGGCAACGGGTTAGTTTTGGCTGTGGAAGCCCCCTGTGGGATGAGCAGTAGTGAACACTGTCTTGATGAGTACCTGTAAGTAATAACAGCCAAGTATCTAAGTAAAATATTGTCTGAAGCTATAAATTTGCCACAAACTCTTCAAGCCTCACTTAAAATTCACGCCATGATTTTCGCTCAGACCGTAGACACTTTCACATAACTCTTTTCCTTTTTGTCAATATCAACTGATATTTAAGTGATTAAGTTCAGTCAAGGCATATCAGCGTATCATTAATCAACAGCGTGTATGTCTCACAAATTATCAGGAACAATCCATTTGAGCTATTTATATGTCTCGGCTCTTTTTTTTTCCCCCCCAGCAAGTCTGGCTTGCATTTTAATTTTGATATCATATCGTCTAGTGTCGCGCCATTAACATATCGAAAATTAACCCATTACTATATGAGATACTGCAATACATATCTAGGTGTTTTTTTAGAACTGTCAGTGTCTGGTTAGAATGAGTGTGTGTGTAAAGGAATGAAAATTGTTGTAATATTCACAACATTTACCTTCCACCCTTGGGCTTGTTTGGGATTTCAACCCAAGACTTCTAATCACCCTACGCATGTACGCGCAACCCATCCATACACCAAACATCCAGTAGGTGAATATTATGCAGTGTATAACATATATTATAACCCGTTAGCTGGGATACCCCATGCTGATATATTGGTTTGGTGGAAAATTTAGAACAGTTCGCTTAATTCTTCACTACTGGAAGGTTGCTCCAAATTTAGACCCAAGGAGTCACCCAGCTGTGTCTTGATAAACAAATCCATAAAAAATCTGAAACACACGCAGACAAAACTTAATTAAGCCAATGAAAAATAGTCTCTCCGATTTCCTTATTTTAAAGAATGCAGCTAAAACGTGCCAAATTCTATTTGTTTATCTGTTACTGGAAAGCAAATATTATTCAGTTTTATTGCATGTTAGAAAGGTGAAAAAATTAAACATATTTTTGACAACATTGCCAAACAAACTCTGAATAATTATGATATTTATTTACAATGAACTATGAAATAAAAACAGCCGTTTGGTAAAACACAGGCAATTACTTGACGATTGAATGTCTCCAGAGGTGACTTGTGTAAAGGTTATACAATGTATTACATTTTCCAATATAATACAGATGAAGTTTACATTAATTTAGTGGCTTTATTTGTTGAAAACATAAAATAGCATTAATAGTGACAACTTAATAAGTTACAATTTGGTAATCCATTTGTTTGCGTTCTCGCTCTGTTATCTGACTCCCAATCTACTAGACAAACACCCCGACTCCTTCTCATACTGCCTGTGGGAAACAATAGAATGACTCGGTCTTAATCACCAGACTTGTGCATTCGTCTTTGGGCGAACATGAAAACTAACACGAAGAGTGCGTTTTCGTGTTCGTTCCGAAGACACGCCGAAGAGAAGACGGCGGAGGTAAAACGTAGGCGAAGACGAAGACACACACCACGAAGATCTTCGTGATTGTCTTCGTCTTCGTCTACCATTCTTCCCCCCCTTCTAACTTACCTTGTCTTCACGGCATCGCGGCAGTTCCCGGAAGTGGAAATCTGCAGGTTCGACATCACGGGTTACAGGGCAGTGCGAATGAGCCTATTGGTCACCTGCAGGGACCTCCTCTGGCATCAACCTGCACCCTGCAGGTGACCAATAGGCTCACTCGCACGGTCTTTGTAAGTTAACCCCTGACAGCGAACCTATGGATTTCCAGTGGCATCTGCAGGGTAAGTTGCTGCATTGGGGTTTTAAAACCCCAATGCTGCAACTTACCTGGCACATTCCACTGGTCTCCCTCCCTGTTCAATTAGTTAAATGTCCGTACGAGCGACTTTATTGGTCGCTCGTACAGACATTTAACCTGGCACAGACTAACTAATTGAACAGGGAGGGAGACCAGTGGGATGTGCCGGGTAAGTTGCAGCATTGAGGTTTTAAAACCCCAATGCTGCAACTTACCCTGTAGATGCCACTGGTCTCCCTTCCTGTTCAATTAGTTAAATGTCCGTACGAGCGACTTTATTGGTCGCTCGTACGGACATTTAACACGGCACAGACTAACTAATTGAACAGGGAGGGAGACCAGTGGGATGTGCCGGGTAAGTTGCAGCATTGGGGTTTTAAAACCCCAATGCTGCAACTTACCCTGCAGATGCCACTGGTCTTTAACTAATTGAACAGGGAGGGAGACCAGTGGCATCTGCAGGGTAAGTTGCAGCATTGGCGTTTTAAAACCCCAATGCTGCAACTTACCCGGCACATCCCACTGGTCTCCCTGTTCTATCAGTTAAATGTCCGTACGAACGACTTTATTGGTTGCTCGTACGGACATTTAACTGATAGAACAGGGAGACCAGTGGGATGTGCCGGGTAAGTTACAGCACCAGGAGCCTAAAAGTCTGTACGAGCGACCAACAGAGCTGCAACTTACCCGGCAGATCCCACTGGTCTCCCTGTTCTATCAGTTAATAAATGCTAGAACAGGGAGACCAGTGGGATCTGCCGGACAAGTTACGGCACCAGGAGTTTAGCAGTCTGTATGAGCGACCCTATTGGTCGCCAGCCCCCTGCTGACGACCAATAGAGTTGCTCATACGGACATTTAAACTCCTGGCGCCAGAGCGGCTTTAACCCCGTAATAATCCCTTAACCGGGGAAAACAAGGAAAAAACGAACACGAAGAATGTCCACGAATATTCGCCCGAAGAGAAGACAGGACCAGACGAATATTCGCGGAATACAACGTTTTTTTCCCCCCGAAGACGAGCACGAAGACGAACACGAAGAGCCCCCTGGTGCCCAAGTCTATTAATCACCCAGCTGGACACTTTGACTAATAACAGTCTATAGAGAAACAGACCCCATTAGCCTTGCCATAAAGCATGAACTCAGTGTGGTGAATGAGCCTGGAAAGTCACCCAAAACATCACATTCATCAAAGAAGAACTATTGTTAGTACAGAGTTTCCTTTGAAATCTAATGAACCTTTTTCTATAACGCAGAAGAGATGTTTCTCTATTTTTGAACACTTACAGAATTTCCCTGAAATATATTTATCGAGAGGTTAAATAAAAAATCTTCGCTGAGAGACGTAAAATATAATGCTCACAAGGGAGATTTGAAGACATAATGACAGCGACAAAGACCTCTGAACCATTACTACGGTCTATTTTTCTTGTCAATGTCAGAATGGTCTGCTAAACATTGCTTTAGTATACCATTATTCTACCTTCAATTGTGTGTTTCCGCTGACAAGAAATATATTATGTGCACTATATATATATATATATATATATATCGAATTGAATTAGATTGCAAGCTTTTGAGACTAGTTGGGTCTCTTCTTCAGGTATAAAAGAAAGCTAGGTAGTCTCAAAAATGTGCTAATGCGACTCATTCAGTAGTTTCTCTGATTTTACTGTTATGATGTCATATCTTGCCGCTCTGCCTTTTAGGCATGCAACGCATCTGGTTGTAACTTGCCATTGAGCAGCAAGGCACCGGAGGGCCTGAGCACCACCAATATGGAGATCCACCACTAGCTTTGGGGTAAAGGGGCTACCGCCCCATGGACCTGTCGACCTAGAAGGTCTAGGCCAGAATACACTGCTGGCTCTATACATATATTGAAATGGAGATTATATTTTCTTTGCAAAGCTTGACATCAGATCTATCCATACAATAAATGCTAAGTTTATATTATAGACATACATTCAACTTATTAATTAGTTTCTATATAAAGAAGGTGCATCGTCCTAAACCATGAATGCACCATGATGCAGACCAGTCGTTAACGATATAATCATGCAGACCCTAAGAACAGCATCTTAAAGTGGATGCCCCCATAGTATACACATTAGGTGGGCTTTCATTTATTTTAATGGGTCTCTTGCACTTGAAGACAAAGAGCCTTTTTGGCCACAAAAAAAAAAACTATATGACAAAACATATCACTTAAATATTAGTCCATAAAAAGCATTCACTACCCACTTAATGCTTTAACACGTGTTGAAAACCAACACATACATACATATGTTTTATATATACCCATACTTATTAACGAATAAGCTCACTCATGATTTCAATATTAAGTTATTTAACTTAGCGAGAAGCGAACATTTCTTTAAAAAGTGTTATTACTGTGTTACCTTAAATACTCTAGTACAGTATAATTACCGAACGAACAAAATCCAATCTACTTTGAACAAACAAATCAAAGAAAAGTGCAAATAATGTAGCAATCACCTGCCTACCACTTAGCGCCTGTCAATTGATGTAAAAATATAAAAACATAGCTTGTAGCTATTAGGCTACAATCATCGGTAGCTGCGTTTTAAGTAAGAAACTCGTATTTTGAGCACTTTCCAAAAAATACTTTGTGTGGTCTGTATTCTTTGACTTGATTTGATCAAGATTGTGAATTAAATTTCATTGAAAAAAAAAATCTATTCCTTTCATCCAACGAATAAATGATGGTTTCCCCATTACCTTCTGGGTTCCATTATGCTGATAATTTAATCCGCAGTTGCTTCTGTCGCTTGGAATTAAGTTGATTGAGTCTAAATAGAAACTTTTCAAGTTAAATTAAATCAATAATCATAAATAAATGGAAGGGTTAGTTCAGTGGGGATTTAATTTTTGGAAATTACCCTCATTTCTCTTTTTCATAATTATATTCCTACTGTTTGTCTGAATCTCCTTGGCTTTATGAAACAGGTTGGATGGTGACGGTATGTAGGAAAGTCATGTCGACTCTAGCCTCTAGGGTCTGACTGTAACTTGCTTCCAATGAAAGGATCACAATGTGTAAAATTGGATCTTCTTAGAGGTTTCTTAAAGTTCCCATGCAGGTCCCAGACCTGCCCTAGCCTGGTTTAATTGAAGAGTGATGGGTCTGCCATGGTGTAGTCAAAACAGATGCTGGAAAGCCATCGTAATTTAAGATCAAATTGCTCAAAGCTTTGGACTTTAACCCAAAATGGCTGACCAGTTCAGGATTTGGGCCCCATTAAGAAGTGTATGAGAGCAAAAAAGATTTGTAGAGTTCAATAGAATGTCATGCTTAGAGTTCAATAGAACCTTGTGCTGGATCTTTCAAAGTTCATGTTTTTTCTTTGACAATGGAATGTAGCATATTTTACTACATAATTACTTTATCTCCTGGCTTGGAGACCATCATGCAATCTTTGGGTGACACTTGACTTTCCCAAAACATGAATTTCTTACAAAGCCTTTTTTGTATTTGAAGATCTTCTCAGAGTATAAAAATGTACTGTTGTTTCCCATAATGTCTACGACAAATACATATTAGTTTCATGACTGATTTAAGTGTAGAACTTTGCATACTAATTTTATAAAGCAAGCAAAAACATCATGTTTCATGAGTCTTTAGTTAATATGAAATGAATGGCACCTGAACTTAATAATTTCTCATTTACCTTGTTTTGGACCAACATGGGAAAAAATATTAAAATGAGATAACCTTTTGGGACCTCGTCTTCATATCCAACTCTTTTTATAAGTGACTCCACTTTGGGCTACATCAATAATCCAGCTACATTTCTCAGCAATATTTATAAATTATTGATGTACCAATTGTGTTTCACCGAGAAACATGTAGATACGGTGTAATTTATATACTTTCCCTATAAATAAAATGTCCTTATTGACTAATCATCCAATTCCTTTGTCCAAACTATGATTACATTACATTTAATTAACAGAACGCCGGGAGATTCCGTATCACCGATACATAGACCACATATACTTTTTTATCTTCCATTCAAACATTGTAATTTCCCAGACACATTAACCTAGATTTGAACTTATCCATTGACTTTTTGCCTGAGAAAAAAGATAAAGGAAGTTATTTTAAAAACTGTGAATTGTGCTTTTACTCTTCTTAGAGGAGAGCACAATGCCAGGCAGAGATTAATGACCCGCAAAGTCTAAGCTTTATAAATTAATGTTTCTTATTACAAGCGTGGCGCTGAGACAAAGACAAGTCATCGGCTGGGACTCTACCACCCAATAATTAATTTGGGAAGTTTAGTTTGAAAAGTGTTTTAAATATCCTTCAAAACTCAATGCTTTCTGTCTGGTTTGCGTTAATAAATCTTTTAAATGTTTCGGATTCCATTGCCATGGATAAAATTGTAATATATTGTGGCCGAAGGAGTGTTGCTATACTATGTAATATTATTTTCATTCACCGAAAAATATAAAATAAAAATATAAAAAAACATAATTTTATTAAAAGTGAAAAATAATACAATACAGCAGATCTATATAAATATTTGAATGCTTTTAAAAAAACCCTTAAGGACAATGGGCGGTCCCTAAACCCATTGAAAACAATGCATTTTGAGCCCGTACATGTACGGGCTTTGTCATTAAGGGGTTAAACTATGCGAGTAAATAACAAAAATGACTTGGATGTTCTCCTTCAGAAGTTGTAGAAATTATAGTTAATAATTTGCTAATTTAATGATTTATACTGAACTCCATTCCTGCATATATGAAGGGGGCATCTATTTTAACATTTAACCCCTTAAGGACAATGGACGGTCCCTAAACCCATTGAAAACAATGCATTTTGAGCCCGTACATGTACAGGCTTTGTCATTAAGGGGTTAATGTAGGTTGTTTACAAAGATCAAATGTGTTGCAAATCCTAACTGGAGTTTTATTGCTTAGAACATTCCATTGAGTACTATAGTGAAATTTATAATTTTTATATTTTTGTTTTATATGGTGAAAATACCAAAAGGGGAGATATTAATGTCTCTGACACCGCCAGTAAAGAAGAATTAATATTAAAGCACTTTATGAGTATTTTAATATGCATTCTTTAAAAAAAAAAACAGGCAATTACCTAAGATAGAAGCTGCAGCTACAGAGCTGCAACTCCCCTCCTCCGGTCCGACGATTTTTGCTATGAAATGAATGGCACCTGAACTTAATCATTTCTCATTTTCTTATTATTTTACAGATCCGCCTACAGTAGAACCAACATTTCAGGAGATAAGGCTAGGATTGAACAACAGCATCACCATGAATTGCAGAGTGCTGCGTGCGTACCCCACTCGAGTCCTTATGTACGAATGGAGATTTGGGAACAGATTACTGGAAAAAGGACAGTTTGACTCGCAAGACTTTACAGAATTAACAGTTATGATTCGTGCCAAGGACCAATATGGAACTTACAACTGTAGTATCATTAACGAAGCCGGAGCTGGTAGATGCAGTTTCCTGGTAACAGGTAAGTGTTAACACAGAAATATCTTCGGCGACACGTTTACAGGCTTGCATTTCAATTAACAGGATTTATTTTTAATCTGTGTACTTTGTGATGTTATACGAAGACAAATATCAGACTAGACTCAATGTAAGACAATACTCACCGTAATAAACACCTAATTCTTTATGTAAAACAAGTCGGTGGAAATGAAGGGAGGATGCAGCTTATGACTTTCAGATGATATAGTTTGTTTTTAAATTCCAAATCGAACCATGAAGACCAACATTTACAATAATATTAATATGTATTTTAATTGATGTGATGTGATACCCCCATTTAGGATGGAATGAGTTCTGTTCGCCCCCTAAATCTATCCCTGACAACAGTCCGAATCTGAAGGTGTCTCTAGCAGCATGTCCCGTCCATGGCTGACGTCTCTGGATGCGTAAAATAAAAAATTGGGCATCCACGAAAGAAGTGCGGTGACTCCACAGGAAAACATCTTGTGATCGAACCTGGGAACTTTTGGGGTCGGCTACCTGGAGGCTACCCCTGCGAGACGCGGCCAGGACTACCTGCTGACGTGAGTCAGCACTCCTGCTGACGTCGCTGGTGGTCACGCTGATGTCGGTGGGCGTTCCCATTGACATAGTTGGGCGTTCCCATTGACATAGTTGGGCGTTCCCATGGACATCAGTGAGCACCCCGCCCTGACGTAAGTGGGAGTTCCCGCTGAAGTCTCGGTGAAAACCTCCATTTAAAGGGGAAATGGGTGGGGAGTGGGCCATAGTAGGACACCGCAACTTGGATGATTCAGATGTCCACCCGGAGAAACCCGGAGAGTTCCCAGGTATGCTTGTGATGTACCCGTATAACATGGGACGGTGGGACAAGACACGCCATGTATTGTATGGCCAACCATAAACACTAAAGATCTTTGGTGTACACAAACCCATTAGGGCCATCGCCTGACTCCAGCTTCCAAATGCCTTTTTTTCTTGTAGCAGTATACTTATTACTGAATTATGTAAATTGAGATTAAATTACTGAAACCTCTAAATATACTCAATTAGCAGATTTTTTTTATTATTATTTTAATACAGAACCATTAAAAAAATGTAAGCCACAGTTGTTTGCACATGCAATAAAATCCAAATGAGGGAATACGGTGATTGATGATATTGTCAGTCTTAGAAAATGGGAATTTGTTGGATCACTATTAAATGATACTTTACGATATAATATTTGCAGCCATTCATTTCAGTAATTTACAGTCTATCAAGATGAGAGAACATCTAGGAGGAGGTTTAGGATGATAAGCAATAAATTCTGAGCAATTAAATTGATGTTACATGTGGATAACGATAGAAACGGTACAAATTGAGAAGGTCTCTAAAGAAAATTATTTGCATTGTGCTGTAAATTTTAAGTTTTTGGTTAGTTTAATAAATATCTAGAGATATTTCAATTGAGAACTTTGAATTGGTTAAAAAAAAAGATCCTTTGTTTTGGTATAACCAGAAGGGAAAACGAACGCCAATATTAAAACTGGCAATATACTGGCAGAAATCCTGGTATATTAGGAGTGTTGGAGGGCTATTTACACGCTAAAAAAAAAAAATTATAAAAACTAAAACTTAAATTGTAGGTAGGTCATAAGATGGCTAAATCTTTACAAATTTGTGAAAATGTTGCAAAAAATATTGAATATGGTTGCGAATGGTGTCTCATCAGATGGCACTTTTAATTTAGTGTGAACATCTGATGACATCATTGTGGCCATCTACTGGAAATGTGAGGCCGCGCAGTACTGTTTTCTGCTTGCTTTGTGTGCAGCCAAACATATCCAGCCGCTAGCTGCAAGCTGCAGCACCCGATCTGCCACTGGGCGGCCCTGGTACTTAAAATCCGGTGGCCATCTTATGATGTCATTGTGGCCATCAGCCAGATATGTGAGGCCACAGACTGCTGGTTTCTGCTTGTGTTTTTTGCGGACAGGTGTATCCAGCCGCTAGCTGCACGCTGCAGCCCCCAATCTCAGGACGGTTGAGTACAAGGTGATGTTGGCCAGGGGCCGTCAGGCATTTGCCCCACGTGCTAGGTGGCCAGTGTGCAACTTCATTAAGAAGCATGGAGCATTTCTTTATTTCTTGCTCCCATCTAGGCCGGTATCGATGTGGACACACCTTTTGATGAGGTCTACATGGACACCAGCATTGGCATTTCCACTCACCGAAATACTTCATACTCATTATAAGCTTCGCCCCTAATTTTAAGAGTTAAAATCAGGGTGAAAATGTTCCTACAGTCAATATAGTATGGCAAGTAAGTCAAAACATCTACGTTTCAATCTGTACCGTACTTGTAAGAAGTGTAGAATTTCACGCTTTCCATTTAATCGCATTATCATCAATTTAATTTGCTGAAGAAGTCTTGATTGGATTTTCATTGTTTAGAAGAACACTGTGAAATAATGTCCTCTAATCACAAGTTGCATCACACGGTATGATGCAATGTCTGACCCTTTGATGAAAATGAAGCCTGAAAGAGGAATTGTTTGTTTCACGAGCAGCAAACGCTGTACATATTTTAATAGATTTAATTTTTTTTTACATCAAAATGACTTAAACTTCCAGACGTCATCTGGCACAAAGTAACTAAGAAAACAAAATCCGGTGACCTTGAGCAAATAACTTTATCTGTGTAATCCTTGTCACTTTAGGAAAGTCAGTTTACAAAAGCAAAACAATTAGCTGTAGGCCAATGAAGATTTGAAAGGTTCCAAAGTATGCTATATTAAAATGCATTTAAATACAGAATAAAAAGATATAAATAGAGTCTAAATAGAAACAGAGAAACCTTGAATTTCAGGCCCATTCGGCCCCCGTCTAGTCTAGCAGTTTTTCCTTGTATAGACTCAAACCTTAATCGGTCCCTGATCTCGTCTTAGATTCAGAATCCATATGAATAAAAAAATAAAATAATAATAATAATAATAAAATAATAATAATAAAATAAATATAAATATATATATATATCTACATACATGATATAAACCAGCTTTGTTTGTATACTATGGGGATCTGCATGATTATTCCTCCCCGTTAAATTATTTCCAGAGACATTGATTTACAGATAAAAACAGCAAACGTTTCAAGAAATGAATTCAGTCATGATGAAATGCTGGTTTCCTTACAATTTCAAACAACAGCACATAAAGTGTTTTCTTGAATAATTAGATGTCTTGATTGTTGAATTATTGGTTATTCTGGGCCAACTTGGCTCTTCCTGGATGAAAAAGGCCATATTTTTCATCGTATTTCAACTCACCTATAGTTCACTATAGTTTACTCTTTAGCGAATAACCACCCAAAGGTCGTCTTCCATTATGAATGAGTTTGCTAAGTTTTGGGGAACATATGCCGGAAATTTTTTTTTCTTATGATTGGTTTTACCCATTGCTTGGGTCAACACGAGACGTCAGTTTTTAAAATGCCCTTCATGTACAAAAAAAACCTTAAGGAGATGGGTTATGAAGATGTATAGTGAGCAGCAGAGCGCAGAACCGTAATTCCTACTTGTAAGAGTTTCCTTTAGGGACTATATTTAAAGGAGGTCTCCGCCGAGTGACAAGACAGCAGAGAGGATTCCTAAACTCTGCCTTTAGCGTTACGACTTTGCTGCTGATCAAATCGTATATATTTTAGACTCCTTGTCAGGAGTCACACTAATGCCGTATTGCCACAGCGCATTGCTACAGGAATTGTAATTTATCAAATAAGGATATTCTCAAAAGAACATATTTCCTCTTTGATCTTGTATTTAATTCAGATTTTCAGGGTAACGAAAGGTTGAGGAAAGCTAAAAATATACTCTTATTATTTACGGTAAAATTGTTCAGTAACCGAGGAAAGACATTTTATGATAGTTCCTGGCGGTTCAAATTCAATCTTAGTTATTTTAAATCGCTTAGGGATCTGGGTTTCCCTTCCATGCAAAAGTGAATAAATATTAATTTGCAAGTTAGTTGCTAAACAGATAAAAAAGTAACATTAGCATTAACTCCAAAATTAACCAATTGTTTCTCTTCGAGAGTCCATACTTACCAACATTTTAGCAGCTTCTCTCAGGATACCCAACAGATATGACATCATAGACAGGTCATCCCACTTAATATGGACTGTGAAATCCCATAGCGTTGATAGCCATAACATGGGATGTCCTGTCTCTCCCATTGTGTCTGATTTCAGCAATGTACATCTGCTAGCACGCCCAACAATTGGGATATTGTTGGGACATCAATCCAATTGTCATGCAACATGGTTCCGTTGGCAAATATAAGAGGAATAAACCCACGAGCCTCCATGAGAACCTTTAATTTGTATCTGTAATTCCTTATCTAGCCTTAAATCACCTACAAGTTGATGTAACCAGGTCTTCATCCAGCAAGTAAACAGATACTCCATGGGCTTTATACAGAGAACTTTTTGGAGGTGTATATTTGGTGCTTTGCCTTACTTCGGTTCTTTGCGTTCTCTTGTTGTTTTTGCTCCAGCAGAAGTGGTAGAGGGTAATACAGTGAGGGTATTAAACATGCATGGGACAGGCATATGGCTCCTAAGTCTAAGACGAGACAAACGACTGATTAAGGTTTACAGCAGGAAAGACAGCTAGCCTAGACGGGCTAGTTGGGTCTGATATGCTGGCAAATTCTGTGTTTCTAGAGTGCTAGTTTACATAGAATGTTCCAGAGTGTTTTTAAGACTACTTTACCTATAATGTAAAGAACAGTTCTATGCAGACCAGTCAATATAAACCTATGTGCGGGTATCGGCCGATATATGGGCAATTTTTGGAAAAAAAATAACTTTCGTTGTTGCTCTCAAGGATTTACCCTGGAAACCCACCTAGTCCCATTCTATTAGGGTTTTATATCAGTGATGGTTAGGATCTATAGAAAAGGAAAACAATTCAAAAACCTATTTTTGGTACCTTCTCAATGCTAAATGTAGATCTTTGCAGGCTACCATACAAATAATTGGTTCATATCACCTACTTGCCCTAAAATGAAAGCTTAATCATTCAGATAATGTACACTATTTACGCCATTATGGATCTTACAATGTGTTGGCTTAGCGTGTTTTAGTGAAGGTAATAATCTATTGAACAAGCAAACTGCAATTTCAGTACTAAAAATAGATGCAACGCTTATTGATAGAAACCAGTCAAAAATAAAAATCCGTATACATTATTAACCAGAACTATTAATAATATACTATGGATAAAGAACAAATCTTAAAGATTTTATCGCAAAAATAAAATTAAAATGTATAGCAGTGTTTGTAAAAATATATATACAAATATATGTATTACAGATTGTTGAGATATGTATAAATAATAAATATATTTCTACATTTTTATTTAGATTAAAAAGGTACGGGCTTCATATTTTTTTTACAGCGATTCTGCTGATGAATGAATATAAAACTGGCTGTTATTAGCAATGAACTAAAGAATTTGAATTCTTCTCAAAGAAGTTCCTACACTTAATAATCATTGCTGTATTTTGTTTGCAGGGAAAGCCTACCCACCAGAATTCTACTATGACACGTATAACCCTCTTTGGCAAAACAAAGCCCGTATTTATTCTTATAGTTTACAGTGGACACAGATGAACCCAGATGCCGTGGATCGGATATTGGCTTATCGTTTGGGACTGAAACAGGTGATTGTCGTAGTTAGTATTCCAATATGTTGCGTATGGGTCTCATTTGATGACTAAGTAAATCACTGATTCTATGACCGGTACTCCAGAACTCAGGGGCCAGAAACCGGCCAGGAATCCTGTGGCTCTAAGCCCGAAAACAAAGAAATTTAATTAACTTTTAATCAAGATGCCAAAGCTGGCAAAGTCAAAATGGCCTGTTTGTGGCCCTCAATGAATGTTTTTTTACGCCATTGCTTTAGTTGGTGGACAGGAGTTCCAAAAACAGCAAACTCGATGGTCTTTGTGGTCTCTTTTTTTGGTATCCCGATTTGTTTTTGACTCCTATACTCTACCCACTGACACCCTACTCGTTGTCCACGGCCACTCCTATATCTGAAAGTAATACCAGGTTGTTTTCACTTACCCTAAATATTACTCCTCTTCATATTTTACTTTTTAAATATTATAAAATAAATTCTATAGGCAATCTCTCCTCTACATCAGTTTTGACTTGTAACCATGGTCAAATATCCATCCAAAGTGTAGCGAGGCAGGAAGACCCAATGTTTTGAAAAAATAAAATTAATAATACATTTTACAATTGCTAAGGGTTGAGAATTGTTACAAAAAATGATCTTCTAGAAGATTAATTTGATTATGATGACATGAGATATTATGGGGGAAAATGGCAGACTCCAGAATCGCTAAAATGCTGCTGATTCCCGAGCGTTGTATGCTTGTTTATTTACTTTTATATAATTATAATGATATTCTTTTTTTTTTTTTTTAATCAGATCGAGAAATAGGCCCTGATTGTCAACCTGATTGACGTTTGACGATAAATATTTGGTTAAAGATCTTCAAAACGTAAAGCGAGGGTTACATTTCCAGCATCTATGGAAATTTTGGGGCGCCTATTGCCATACTAATTAACTTCACACCTTGCATGAAAATGATTTAATTTTGAAGGTCTGCAAAAAGTTGCAGGTTTCTCCTGTGTTATCGTTCTTTGTTGGTTTGAATTATCACAGATCTTTAAACTATCTCATTTCTTTCATAACTGTCCATTGTGGGTATTTATGTTTGGAGTGACACTACACACTTTACATTCCAGTTCCTACTTGGATTGAATATTTTGAAAATATACTTTAAAACGTATTTCTATCTTTCTTCTCTTTCATAAATGTTCTTTGTGTCCTTATCTTATGTTCTGTTGATTTTCTTTGCCATGCACACACAGGTAGTTCCTGGAACTTGAAAGTAATTTTAACGACGGAAAGTATCTGGTTATGAAGACACAATCTTAGTCAATTAGTCATTCGCTATGTTTTGCTTTATCTATAATATATAACACAATTGGAATCTTGCATTTCACATTTTTTGTAACTGGAATTTGAATGAAATTGTATCGATCAAAGGTGTTTTGATACGTGGGATGTGATATCTACGGCAACTCGATATTATAACCCTTGTCACGTTTTATCAGCAATGCTGTTGGCTTGGTTTCCAGAAGACTCGAGTCATAAATCTTTCCGTAAGGTCTTTTTGCTAAAGTGTGTTAGTTAGTCATTAAAGTGTATGGTAAGAGGAATTGATACAATCTAGCATGCTTTAGAAAGCGGTGGGCTGGACGGCAGGGAGGGTTCGGCAATTCCCCACAGTCAAGTTGGATATTAAACCATTGGGGACCATCTTTACCATAGAGATGATTATTATAAACATGCATAGGGAGGGCCAAATTGTATATCTGATCTTCTCTCCCTACCTACATTTACTCAAACACTTGGTGATGTCAAGGAGTAGGGTCAAAATCAGTAGTGTTATGTATCAGTGGTTTTGTTATGTATAATTAACAGTTCCTTAATACAATCATTTATACTCAGACAGGAAATGTACTGATAAAATGTATTTTATAAAAAACTACATATTTTGAAATAAGCAAATTTGTTCCCGCTTGGAACAACATACCATCCATTCCAATTTATGTTTTGAAGGCCACAAGCTCCATTTGACACCCCGTGATTGATCTATTGATTACAACTATTGACTGCCTGGCAGGAGGGATTAGGCTTTTTTTGCAAGCATGCCAGCTGGCGAATCTGGTAGTAGATCAGATGGCAGCATGCTGGCATTTTAATTTTTTTTATCCTTTGTTACCAAGGTTGCAAGCAACCACATTAGGCTGCTTGCTACATGGACCAAATGCTGTCTAAGGACAGAGACCAGCACTTCATATTTTTTTTGTTTGTTTTATGTAAATTTAAAGACGTTGCAATTACTCCCCGAGAGAGAACTTTAAAGAATGCTTCTACTACCCCCTTTTTTAAGTGGAAGGGTTTTCCATCACCTTTAGCCACTATAACTTATGTTATTGGTATTTCTATTGCTTCCCCAAGCCTCAAGTTTTAAGCCAGTATCCCAACCTCATGCTGACGAGTCCCATGAAGGACTGTCCATGAGTGGTGATCTGGCTATTGCACCTGTACAGCGGACAATTACTTTCAAGGGATCCTTGTATAAAGTGGATACAGAGGCTAAAGGTGATCATTGTTGACCTTATTTGCATAAGCCTACCCAGAATCCCTTGTGGTTGTGGCAGCACCATGATATTTCTGAGGGAAAGAAACAAGCCTTCTGGCTTGTCTGGTGTCTGTAGATGAGTTAATAATACTTCTACTACCCCAAAGGATAACTAAGAAAGTGTATACTGTTACATAGAAGACTTTTGCTAGTGACTATAGTTAGCAGTCAGCTCCGGAGACATTCTGCAACCTCTTCTACATTACAGGAATGTTTTCTCCGCAATCGCTTGTAGGGGACCCCGCAGTTCCAACACGTATGAAATATGTGGTTGACTTCTAGGGCCTGCTTTGCCAATCACAAGTTGGAACCATGCCATATTAATTTATACCTCTTTTTATTCCTCTCCTCTACTTGATTACTATGTAACTGTTTTAATAGTAATATTATTAATGCGTTTTATGTCAGGCTTGAGACGAACAGGGCACGTTCCCCAGGGAGACTGAATGGCTTAAACTAATATTTGTTACTCCTTAATTTAAAAGCCCTTGCAAAACTGAAATGTCAGTTTTAATTAAACGCCAATAATGATTCATTATTCTTAACTGAGTGTCTCGTTTGCCCCAGGTTGACCATTGAATTTTTCTGAAATATTGCCAATTTTTTAAATTGGACTCTTACTGGAGAACTCTTAAGTCTACACGATTGTACAATAGCAAGACCTCGTCTACTGTGCAAATTATTGCTCGTACAGCAATGCAGATTATCTCATTGGTAATAGAAACTATAAATTATTTCAAAATAAATATTTTAAAATGAATAAATTATATTGTACTTTTAGCAAACTGATTATTTTACCCAACACTTCACAGGTGAGCTTATTCACTAAACTGCGAGTAGGCTAAAAATGTGAGCTTGTAGGAGCCAACAGTGCATAGACATAATTGAAATGCCAAAATAAACTTGCATTAATTAAGTGGTATAGATTTATATTATTAGTCATAAATTATTTAAATTTTTTTTAAATAACACTTCTTCATTTAATAGAATTTTGTATGCCATTGTTACTTGAAATTGTGAACTTGAAAACCCTTCAGTCTAGTCTACAACAGACATGTTGTTTTTTTTTATGTCCAGTAGCATGAATTCAAAATGTAATATGTGGAATTTAAGGGTCAATTAAAGAAATACAGAATGGTAATTAATCTATCCAAGGAACTGTCACATTGGAAATAAAACTATAATTGAATCCAGCACAGAAACCATTCATCACCCGTGTCGTTAATATTTTTATTTGGTGTTCCATTTGTAATTTAATGAGAGGTATATTTTTCCAGCTCTGACATCATGTCTGCCTTTCATGTAAAGGTTCCTTCACTTATAAAGACCATTCATCGTAGGTTGCATTGGAATCCTACCATCAATCCAAACAGGAAGTTCTAATGCACTTCCTGTGCACCATGCTTTTTGTAGCGGACCACATATTAGATTTAAGGTCATATAACATTATTTATAATTACTATGAATTAATGTAATCTTCTTGTTTAAGAGGAGAGAGGGGCTTCCATTAGCTTATTCCTCACATAGTATGTAATGGAGAGTAACCCCTTCTTTAAGACACTTGAAATTTATACTTGAAAACCTTAGTTTTGTATCTCTGAATCTGCAATTTGAGTCTAAAAAATGACACACGGATCCGTCCCTATAGATCTCATCACATAATTTGTGAATTTTTTTTTTAATTATCACAGTTGATATTTTTTATATGCTTTCTTTATAGTGCATATTGTTGATCATGTATATATTTTTGTGATATAACTCAAGCTGTGAAGGGAGTTTCTTTGGACAACCTCCGAAAGGGCACACAATCATTTTACGATGTGATACCTTTATTACTTGACGTCTTTTTCATAATTTAACAATGAACAATACACTAATTTTCTTCTTGTATTTTTGTTCACCTTCTCTCTTTGGCAGTTACATTCATAAAACTATTTGGTGCGGCAAAGTATATGAACCCAACACAAATAAACAACACACATATATATATATATATATATATATATATATAATCAATTTTACTGCACTGTATGTTGTTGGCTAAATTATGTGGATAGGCTAACTTTGGCTCAAGTTGGGTTTGAACCCAATGGTTTGGTTGCATGGGCTGGTCAAGAAAACATGAGGACAATCGGGAGCCAGTCTAACTTCCATTCTCATTCCTAGTCATGTCTAATAACTTCTAACAATTTTATTAAATGCATACAAAGCCTCTAAACCATAAAAATATATAGTTTCATTTTTTATATTTTTTTCATACGCAACAGTTATATAGTTTCGGATATTTTAATGAACATGAAGAATTGATATCCAAACAAGAAAAATCAAGATTAGGAAAATATTAAAACTTTGTTTAAAAATTAGCATTTTTTAAATTCCTGGCATGTTCCGTCTCTGAGACCCGGCTACCTCTTAGATTTTGATTGATGATGTATGTACACCATTACAGAGTAGTTTGTTCTGCTTTTTTGGTTTAGAGGGATGTAGGCGAAATGCAAATTCTCCTGAGTCTGCATTTTCTTCCAACGAGTTTGGAATGATTTATAAGAGCTGTAATGTACTTATATTTCAGTTCATTGATATTCTAAATGTTCCTTGGGCTCTAATACTAATATCACAAGAGTCTTGTGTTCCAAAAGTAATGCCTCCTTTCCCTACATGTGTATAATAACTCCTGCCTGGTACATCAGCGTGTACAACTGTGATTTACATATGTCAAATAATGAACATGATAGATGCTCCATTATCCAAATAATACAGAAGAGAGACTAGGAAATAAAATAAAAATTCAATACAGACTTAACGTAATGTTTCCTTGGAAGATATTATTAAATTACTTTCATTCTGTAGATGGATTTATTTGATAATCAGTGTCATAGGCTATATTTGATACTGTTGGAAGTAACGAGATTTGGTTAGGCAGCCGAAAAAAGTCACCATATGTTTTTCAGAACGCTGATAAATTATTGCTTAATTCTAAATGGGAATCACATAAGGAATATATAGTAGAATCACGAGAAGAAGAAATAAAAAACGATATGTTATTCCATCTTCTGTATGGACAGTATGGTTTGCAATTGACTTTTTTTTAAAATAATGTTTGAGGCTTTTTATGGAATATTTTTAACCGTCGACAGATACTGTATTCTAGTATGAAAACCTGCAAGATCTAAATCCTTAGTATGTCTGTGTTTTCAATTTACTTAAAGGGCATACTAATCAATATTCACTAAACAGTATTAGATTTAAATATACTTAAATGGCATTAGCGTTCCAGCTACCTAATAATTCACTTTACAATTAATTATTATTTCATTATAAAACCAGATGGCTTTGTTAAATTAAAAATATTGCCTACAGATGGAGGATATTCAGAAATCTTAATAATTAAATTAAGGTTTTCAATCATTCTCCATCAATCTCGTGCAGAATACTAATTTACGATGCAGAATAAGATGACAAAAAAAAGTCTACAATGCACCTTTTTGGTTCCCCGACGAAGAGCAAATATTTCTAATATTTCAATTAATATCAGTTCCTTTTATAATACTTTCTTGAGCACAAATCCTTATTATTGGGATTTTTCAAACCACAGGCATTAGATTTAGATTTACTGTTAATCTATGTAAATCTTAAAAAGATTTGTAATTAGAACACTGGAGATTAAGGTGAATTTATTAGCGCACAATGTAAAGGTAATACAAGAATCTATAAAAAAAACCTCTAATTTCTCGTGAATTTTTATTCTTTTTTTATAGAGGTTTATTTGGAATTATTTTAAATTATTATTATTTATTATTATTATGTATTGTTTTATATAGCACCATCATATTCCACAGCGCTGTACAATGGCATAACAAGTAGTAAATTACATAACAATTCGATTTACAGAAACAAGCGGTAAGGAGCGCCCTGCTCAAAGAGCTTACAATCAAGAAGTATACCATGGGATAGAAAAAAGACAGAGAAGTCATAATTGTATATTATTTCATTAGAATTAAAAGAAACATTGGTCAGTGGTTTGGTGATATGATGCATTTTGAGTTTAAACTTTTTCCCACCCCAGATATGTTATAATTAAGGTGTAGAAGTTCTCATTATTTGTTATAGCATACGATTTCCATAATGATGTGCTGTAAGAACTGAATTGGTAGAAGAGGTTGAGGGTTGACCTTTACGTATATAATTATCCATACTTTCTGAGTGCTTCCATGGCAGAATAGAGAGGTGTAAGAAAATTACTTGTGTGGGATTCTGAAATGTAGGCATTTTAAATTCATAGCAATTTTAAATCTAGTGATAGTATTAGGGATAGTGTTTTTTCCTCATTGGTATAAGTTTTAAATTAGTCTATTCACCTTCACAATTCAGACTGGATTAGAGCTTAGTAAAAAGGGAAAATATCTGCAAAAAAACTTCTTCCCATGTTTGAGGTTCGACAGATGTAATCATCCCCTCCTCCAGACAGGACAAATGTAATACACTTGCCACTTATTTGGCTTAGTCAATTATTACTTGTAATTCCACTTACAGCCACCAGGGGCGTAGTGTATGATGGGCTGTTCCACCCAGGATAATTCTGTATTGGATTTGGCTGTGCACATTAAGAGTGGTGGGTAAAATAAAAAAATATATTTTTTTTTAGTAGTTGTAGCTTATAATATATTTAAGCTTTACAGTTTCAGACAGAATATGTTACCATTTTTCTGCTCCTCTGTTTTTTTTATGTAGCATGTACTGGTTTAAACAACAGTAGCGAATTTGCTTTTGTTGATTATGTATTGGATGATGGAGACCTGCACCTGGACTTGTTATGTCCTGTTTAAAAATTGTACAGCGCTGCAGAATATGATGGTGCTATATAAAGGAATAAATAATTGCACATCCTATTAGATCAATATTCTAATTTTCAATAATAAATCTTTAACACAAAATGGCAATGCCTTAATGGTCCCAGTAAAGATAGTCCAAGAACTTAGAACAAAGACTAAGATATAGAATGATAAAAGGCTCAATGATTCTCTTTTCCTCTCATTCACTAAACTCTTATAATAGACATGTCACTAGCGTTAGGAATTGTAAGTATTACCTATTAATTTCTATTTCATTTATATAATAGGCAGGGCAGCAACGCTGGTGGGAAACTGAAATTACCGTTGATGGAAACATTAAAAAAGGAGAATTAATTACCAACAATCTTACAGAACTGGTCAAGCCCGAACCGTACGAAATACGATTGACTCCTATCAGTAGGTTTGGTGAAGGAGATTCAGCAATTCGCGTGATAAAGTATAGCGGTGAGTTACATTTTATATCATTGAGCTGTTTGTATACCAATTTCCTCAAGTATTGTTATTGATATAATTGTTATATGATTATTTTTATTAATGCTCCCAGGGAGATATATTATTATAAAATGCATTTGGAATCCAATATAACAAATTAATCACTCAGGAAGCATACAACAGATTTATTATTACATATATTATTACATATATAATGGCACATACATATTCCATGGTTTTTTTGTATATATATATATATATATATACTTAATAATTGGCAAGCCATTGGAAGTCAGTGTGGCTGCTTGCTTAGGGGACTCCTGTTACAATAACTTAAGAATAATTGGGCTTGACAAGCAGAAAAGCAGTTTAAGGAATTTCTCTATAATTAGTAACTTAACATTAAGCTGGGAAGCACTGTTTCTTTGAGTTTTAATTCTCTGTGTGGTTACAGGCATTGTGATAGGAAATAAAATTCAAAAAAACATTTGCATGGTAGTTATGAAATCCGGCTTCTGCACAAAATCCCTCTATTATTTGCCGCGCACTTCATGCCGCAAGGACCATGCACATTAATCTCGTGCACCCTCAATACGTGTCAGGCTTTCTATCAATTTCATTTAATGTCACTAACGAAAGGTCTTCATACTAAAGTTTATAAAGAAAAATAATTATGAATTTTTTTCCATGTATTTTCCCCCATAGTAATATATGTATTTATTTTTTTTACAGCTCCTATCAATCCACATTTAAGTAAGTATTTGAATATGGAAGATCATTAGCTATATCTTGTTACAATGTTTAACAACATATTTTGATATTATTTTGTTTGTCATATGAACAACACATTTTATTTTTTTTATATGTAAAAAAAAACACCACTTGTACCTTCAACTACCCGGGTGGGGGAGGGGCCATAGAAGGGGATTCTGATGAATGTTTCCAGCATTTCCAGTGCATGTTAATTTGAAAGCAACATATGGTGATTGGAGTGTCCCTTTAATAAAACACTCACTCATACTAACCCGTCCCCTACGTTGCCACTTAGACACAAACATTAATATACTGAGGGCTGCTCAATCACACAAATCACTCTCAGCCTAAGGCACACAGCATTCTTAACCAACACACGCTCAAACGTATACAGTACATCTCAGCCATACACACTAAATGTTCATGCCACAGAATAACCTCTTATCACACTTTCTGAATATATACCGATGCCCATCACATTTTCTAAACCTAATGTGTATTTAAGTTAATGCATTTTTTATGCAATTTGCTTATCACGTTAGCAGTATTATTATTTATTGCTTTATATAGCGCCATCAGAATCCGCATCGCAGTATCAAGGGTATATAGCACATAATTAGTATCTAACATAACAAGATGACATACACAAACAATAGGCGAGTAGGACTCTCAATAACGCCTATTAATAATAAAGCCTCGAACCCTTTGGTGACTAAACACATATAAAACATAGATCCAGGCCATGTGAGCTTGCAATCTTTCATTTATAACCATATTTGGAAGCATTCTGATATTAATAATGAACAATTAGAGGGTGAAGGTAGCAATGAATACATTAAATTCACATACACACACACCTACACACACACAAACCTACACTCACATGAAGATGTTTTGCCCTCCAGCATTAAGGGGGTTGCATTAATAACACATAATCCTCCTTCTTGGCAGCGTGCCATTTGACAGCACTCCTCGACCTACACTCCCTCACTCCAGACTTGATGTTGCACAACCTTACATCCCCCCCATCATCGCCAGTCCAGCACTGCTTATTCACATAAATAGTTCTCAATAAGTGCTTTGTTCAGTAAAATGTTTTGGTAGAACTCTACTCTCCTAACCACTCCCATTCCTGATGTTCCAAATTCGAAAATGTTGTGAAAGGCTTAAATATAGTTAAAAACATATCATTTTTGGCTAATTTAGCTTGTTATATAGACTAAATATATAGCCGGATCATTTTTTATTTTGACTTTATATAATACAATTTTTAATTGTTCGATTATTGATATTATACAGCTGATACATCACTTGTTTTTAAAAGTACAAATATTCCCCAAAAAAAATTCTGCATCACAGCGTGACTTACTTAATTTGGGAGTTATTTCATAAGAAGATGTGGTTTTAAGCCTGCGGGGAAATATAGAAGTTTCCTGACCACATATTTTTGAGTCAGAACAAAAGTTCATATGTTGCCCTTTAAGGCTTTTTTATGTATTCCTGTACTTTTGAAATTAACACCATTTATCTTCCAGCTAAAGACCGCTTTTTTTTTCTGAGCGCTTTGCTCTTAAACCTCTCCGTAACCCCAGCTTCAGCGTATTTATTTTTTTTTAGATTTTTTTTTAATTAACGGTTTGTGCATTGGCTTCATCGTTGTCATGACCTGAAAATCCTCATATTCCCCCCCCCCCACAAAATGTCTCCGGTATAATTAGATTTTCTATAAGATCTCCAAGTTTCCAAGATAAGTTTGATCCAAGGTTGTAGTGCATTGCAAAAATGTGAGACGGTAGTTCTGTAAAAGCTAGAATAAAAACTATAGAATTTATCTAAAATGGAAGTAAAACTGGAGATAGTTTAGGACCAAAAATGTAGATAGATACTGTATATATAAAAGAAAAAATAAAATAACATTTTAATACAGATCTGTAATTCTTTGCTACAAGAACTAGATTTGTTAAACAAATTAAGACACTCTAATATTTCACATGTAGACGTAAGCTAACCTTTCATCTATGTCCAAAAGTGGGCAGCAAATATACCTCATTCTACCCCAGGAAAACTAGGACTCCATAGAGACAATCAGGTTTCCGAGGCTGTTTGCATTCCAGTGCCCATGAATTTCCACTTAATTATTTAAAAAAAAGATATATAATATGTAATATAGTTGTAACAGAATGTACATCAAAGTAGCCACGGGGAGCTTCCATTTGGAAACTATACACTTTGCTGCCGGACCTGAGTCTTCTGTCACTTTCTTTTAAGGGTGCCGAGACTCTTTCAGATCCATTCACTAAACAGCAAGTACATAACAACTGACCAAAGCTCAACTCACGTTATTACTCTCAACTTGCAGTGGGACTAATGATTTCCCTCCTCCTCACCCATAGTCATTGGAGCAGGCAGCCACATTTGGCTGCATAACGTTGTGACTAATGCTATGCAGAAAAAAAAGTCTGATCCCTAAACACACTTTGTCTTAAATTTAAGACTAGAGTAGCTTAACTCGAAAAATAAATGATGTATATTTATGTATTCCTGGCGAATATGAAAATGGCTGTTTTTTTTTTAATTATTATTTAAATACACAGGGCAGAATAGAAGGTATCTATGAAACTAGATTCTGGGTACAAAACAGGAATATTGTTCAAATATAAATCCTCGTAGAAATACACCTATTCAAAATGTCCTTAAGCATAAAAGGCTGTTATTAATCTTTCTTTGGTTCACGCGGAGACTCGGATTATTTGCAGTTTATAGGTTCAGAAACCAGCTGAGAGTCTGACCTTTTGTTATCTAGATGTAAAGGAAATCATATGATTCATCTATCATCTCAGTAAAGTACCCAAGGTACACAATAACAAAGCAAATATCCTCATTAAAGACCACCTCTAGCTTTAGCTGCTGGAACTCTCTGTAGGTATCAGAGACCATGTGAAAAGAAGAAAAAAACATAATAAGAATAATAATATTAATAATTACAATAATATTACCTAGAAACATTCTTAACTGTTCATTTTTTTATAATTAGAGTCATTACATAGATTTAATTTCTTTTAATAGAAATGCAGAAAATTGCTTTGTATTCTACTGTTAAAAATTAACAATAGATGGAACATTCAGACAAAGAACAATATTTCTTTAGTAAATCAATATTATGAAAATATGTACATTTTATGATGGTCGATCATGTTTTTATTATATTATATTATATATATTATTAATATATCATTATTATTTAGTGTTTTATGTAGCGCCCGTCAGATTCCGCAGCGCTGTACAAAGGGGGTAGACAGGACATAACAATTAGTATATAACATAACAAAATGACTTACAGAAACAACAGGTTATAACACTTAAACGGGAGCTTGCAGTAGTTGAAATATTTAAGCTTTATGATTTTACAATGCATTATGAAAGCCAACCATGAAAGTCTATTCTGATATAAGGGCAATGTTGGCCCTGCATAATGCCACCACTGCCATGACATTCGAGAACACCCTCTGATGCATCTATGGACTTGGCAACTGCGCAGTGGGCTGGTAGCCCATAGGGTCTTATATCTATGCATAAAAACATAACATGCGTCCTGTTGGGTAGCAGAAGTCTTTTAACTCATCTACAAGCCTCTAGTTATACTATACTAGTAATAGAAGTATTGCTGTTACTACTGTATTTGTTTAGTTTATAGTATGTTTGTGTTTATTTGGTATATGTTTCTCTTGTGCTTCTCTGACACTGGAGATATCAATTGATTCTTCCTTGTAAGCAAAAAAAAAAACTCTCTAGATTCCTTCAATGAGATTTCACATTACATTTTACTTATAGAGCGCTAGCAGATGACGTAGCACTACTATAAAAAGGAAGAATACGACATTACCAAAGACGTTAAAATGTACAATACACGAAACTACACCACTATTCGTATGACCTACTAGAGGATTGATAACAGAAGAGGAGGAAAATTCTAATTTTTCCCCTATATCCATTGTTTTCAGGAGAATTCCATTGTGGGTTTGAAGACAATAACATCTGCTTGTTCACCCAAGACGATACAGATGTCTTCGAATGGACGAAGCAAAGCGCGAGCACAAGAGACACTAGGTATACTCCGAACACAGGACCCACTACGGATGCGGGAGGCTCGAAACATGGTAATGCCTGTTCCATGGTAATGTGTGCTCTCTGGAACATTTTAAATTATTTTTGGAAAGTTGGAAAAATCAGCAAAACATCACAAAAATATATACTTTTTATAACTTTGCTATGTACCGTATTAAGAAATCTTTGTTGTATTTTTTAATTGAATTTATTATGTCGTCATACTAATAATAATGCAAAAACTATAGAAGATGGACTGTTGGAAGGAAAAGCGTAGCCACAAACCATAACTGATCGGTTATTATATAATTTGAAATGGTTTGGATATCCCCAGCTGGTCATACTGGATACAACTGCTGGAGATCTGTAGATGGACCATTGAAGTGATTTTAAAAGCAGTAAAAAGTTCTTGCTGTATTGTGCATGTCCCTTAATGTTTAGGACCAGTGAATCGAAAATTGGCAACTATTTGTATAGTATTGTATAGTACATAATTTAGACTTACTCCCACAGAACCAAATTTTCAGTAGAAAAATAGTTTATTTTCCAGTAAGAAAAGAAATAAATCATTGAAAATCCGAAGAAGAACTTAAGCCTAAAACAGTGTAATTCACAAAAAAATAAGAATAAACTTAATTGACCTTACTAGCTTCACATTTTATTTGAAAACGTGTGTGTTTTTCTTAAATCTTTTTAACATACACTATATGTCTAACGCAAATATTTTTTCAAATATTTAAAGAATAATTTGCCAACATATTCACCCCCAAGTAAACATGTAGAGGTATATAGCGAGGGAATTTAAATATGTGCAGTGTAACTATAAGTCTATCCAGAACATTAGGCAAGATTGATTTGGCATGATATAGCGCAGGCTGGACTGGAGATGACGAGGCAGACCTGGTACTTTAAGGCCGAGGCAAGTGCAGCCAATAGCGGGATATGTTGGTAGCCACACACTAGGTTTTTATGCCATGTAGCGTGTCGCCAGGCATATGTGGGTTTGTGACGCTGATAGCCAGCGGCCCACCATTTGCCTAGCATGCCAAATGGACAGTCTGGGCCTTCTAGAGCGGATGGATACAGGGAATTGAAACATGCATGTGATGGGCATATGGCTACTGACTCTAAATTGAGACCAATGACTGATTAGAGTTTGAGTCTTTAAAAGATGAAACCCGGCAGACTAGACAGGCTGATCTGCCGGCAAAGTCTATGTTTCTATGTATGGCTGCCCCAAAAGATTAATTATAAAGCTACCAGGATTTTCCATCCATTAGAACAACCTCCATGCAAGCTTCAACGGGAATATCTACAGAAAAGCTTATACATCAATATTTGTGTCTAGCGCATCCGGCAGACAGTGTTGGCAAAGTGAGGGTTCGTAGAAGTCTTCATAGCTGAAGTTTGACCTCACTCACTAACTTTGTTATTTATTGCAAACGTCCAACCCTGACAAATGTGTCCCGTAATAAGGGCTAAGCTGACCTTGCGTAATGTATAGTTCACTATCGCCAGTAATAGAATCCATCTCAGTGTTTTAAATCATTATCTTAACTTAAAGTTACTCATTCTGTATGGTTCTGCGCACTATATCAGCTGGTAACTATACTCCTTTTTTGTTTCAGGTTTCTACATGTACATAGAAGCATCTCGTCCACGTATGGAAGGAGATAAGGCACGATTACTCAGCCCGTTATTCAATATAGCCCAAAAAAATCCATATGGATCCAGCAACACAGCGTACTGTTTCAGCTTCTTTTATCACATGTATGGAAGGCATATAGGTAAGTGAATATAAAAGACTATTGTATGTTATCCTTATGAGGACCTTGATAAAGCATTTTTATCTGTTTTATTATGCATCTGAGGTCACCTTCTGGTCTAGTACATCTGATTAAGGTTTGAGTCTTTACAGCAGGATAATCGGGCAGACAAGACGGGGCAAATGGGTCTGATCTGCCGGCAAATTCTATTTTTCTTTCCATTCTACAGTGGCCAAAAAAAGAGAGAGAAAGAGAGAGTGTATGTATGTTTGGTTTGTGTGTAATCATCCGTGTGTCTCAGCAGCAACACATGATAAATTCTTAGCATCCTTACTATTTGACTGATTGCTCCTGACCTGAATCATTGGAATGGATGTTTAGATTCCACATTCTGTCGATATGTTTGTTCCCGATTCTCCGTTCAGTGATTCCGCTTTACCATTATCTTCAGTTTTTCACGCAGACTTTTCAGTAACACACATACAGTAAAGCTGACATAAATTTTCCGAGCTATACCAGGTGATTATTCGTCTATCGATGGGTCTTGTTGATTTACGTCCGGACGTGGAAATGTTCGAAAGATAGCTCCTCGGCTGAATCTATAAAATTCCTTGCATTTCCCTGGCTCTAAACGAGTGTAGATATTTTTATGCTCTCGCTTCTCTATTACATTTAAGATACAACTCTTACACATCTTAGGGGTTACTCTCCATTTGTTAATCTTTTGGATAGCGATTAATTTATTAATTTAATTATTCAGCATACCTTTCTACCATGAACTAGGGCTTTTAGGTCCTCTGAGGGTTACCAGCCTTTCAAGATCAACTTACTGCATGAGGTCAACCCAATGTTTCTTTTAATGGTACATCCGTGCTCACAGGAACATTTGGGTATAGGTCAGAGGAGAGGGTGTATAGCAACGCTCCGCCATTTTTGCGGAAGCGCTCCATGAGCCCTGGACAACGCAGCAGATAGCGGAGAGAAGCAGACCAAAAAAAGACAGGGATTTGACAAGCGGTTGATAAAGAATAAAGGAAAACATTGACAGAGAGCGTGAGAGAGAAATTGTGAGAGATTGTAAGAGAGTGTGAAAGAGAAACAAAACTGTTTAAAAAAAAAATGGACCTTTCTTACTATTGTTTTAAATTTGTTTGTATTTTTTTGTCCATCATTATGGATTTCCTTTCAATTTATGGTTTCCTGTGCGCAATCTAGATTATTATATATCATTATTGGTAGTATCTTTTGAGTGTGGCTAGAAATATGGTTTGACTCTACATCCAAGAAAAACGGGACAGACTAGATGGCGGCCGAATGGTTTTTTTTTTTATCTTCTGTCAAAATTCTATATTTCTATGAGATATGTGTTTTCTTCTGCAATAACAAATACCTTTGACCACGTTTGACATGTTAGGTTTTTATTCCCATTTATACGTAACTCTTATTGGCCATTACTTGTAAAAGAAACGCATCCTTGGAGGAAAGAAACGTTTAACCACCTGTATCAATACTTAGACAAACCGCGACGTTTCGGTGACCAGATTAACCTTTTGACTTGTACTACAAGCTGGTTGTTGCATTTTTTTCCTCCCTTAACAATACCGCTTGATCCTTGCTGAATAGGAGATGCCACTCTCAAATTCCGCACGAGTAGAGAGATCTTTCAGAGACAAAAAGCTTCCCTGTTGAAAGCCAATTAGATTATCGAGGATATTGGGTTTAACTGTAGTAAAACATAATGTGAATTCCGCTCCGCGATAACCTGGAACATAACTTATGACATCAGTGGCCATATTTCTAAATATTTATATTTAACCCCTTAATGACAAAGCCCGTACATGTACAGGCTCAAAATGCATTGTTTTCAATGGGTTTATGAACCTCCCATTGTCCTTAAGGGGTTAGTCGTATTGAACATTCTAATGGTTGCAAAAACTTTGCTTCAGATCGGGTTCTAAGAATGCAGTACAATCTTAAAAAAAAACAAAAAAACAAAGCGTACTCTTTCTATTTTTTTGTTTCATTTGTTTTACCCTTTTCGTGGTGTTCTGGGGGGAAAAAATCTTAACGTTGGTACTTTTGGTACTTTGAGAAAAGAATTTGTTCCTAAACAATTCCTTTTTTCTTCTCAATAATCTGAAGCCATTTTTAAATGACCTCAGACTTAGATATACGCATCTATTTCACAGAATTCTCCGGGTGTCAAGATCTTCCCGACCCCACTGTTCCTAATCTTTTTTTTAATCTCATCCCAGTTCATTATAAAGTGTAATTCATGATCCTCCATGAATAGTCAGATGCTAAAGATTATCCTGTCTTTATTGGGTCCTTTCACATTGTTGTGTTTTATCTCTCTCTTAAGAAAAATGCATATAAAATAATATATATATTCGGCATTACTTGTATTCTCAAAATACATTTTAGTATACCTATTTTTTCCCTGCAATAAATATAAAGACTACAAGTATTGAACTATAATTAATCCAGATAATTAACAATGTGACCTCCTAAATATTAAGAAAATCTAAATTTTTATGCTTTTTATGCATTCAGATTTTTGCCATATTAATCATTGAAACAGTATTTCCCCGCTAGCATATGAATAGTTATGGGAGCCTTTCGCTACAATTTCATTCGTAAACAAAATCATTAAAATATTATTTGGCGAAAAAGGTTCAAGAAACTATGTTAGGTAAGTAAAACGTATCTGCCTCTTTCCCCAAATTCTACACGTTATAGTTCAGAGCACTCAATAAATCCTTTAGAACCCAAGATTGGAATTTGTTTTCTTCTCTGGAATCTGCACTTCAGGGGTCAGTCTGAAAAAAAATCAGTTTAAATTATGTTATTTTATTTTTCTAATATTCATTTTTGACCAAGAGGGGTTTATCTTTATATGAGAAATAAATACAGATATCTGTCTGTTCATTGAATGTTGACTTTTTTTATAGAAGGCTTTGAATGTTGCAGAATAAAAGCTTTTATGGGATTAGATTAGTTTTATTACGTCCCTTAAATGCGTGCCTTTACTTAAATGTTCTCTAGGAGGACATTCCATTATCAAGACTTTAAAACCAAAATAATTTATTTTGCCTACTAGTCTTAACAACACAACTCTAACCTTCGTCAGTCTTTATTTAACAATTAAAATTAAATTCTCCATTTATAGGACATTTTGGTTTATGAATGTGAGGACCAACACATGATAAACACCACCATCTTTTAAGATATCTGTTTTTTCAGGTATATTTTTAGAAACATAAAAACAAAACAAAAAAGGCTAACTATAAGTTAAAATAATATTTTGATCAATGGGGGGTATTAAAATGCTATTTTTAATTTAAAAAATGATCAAAAATCTTTTTTTTTTTTTTTTTTTGCCTCTTGGGAAGATTAAGCTTCTTGTATACGTTAATATGTTGTTTTGCCAAATGAGAAACATATAAAATAACTACATGAATTTTATCACCAGAGGTGCAAACAAAATATAGCATTAAATAGTTGGTACATTTGCTTCCCGATAGAAAATATTACCTGTCAAAGAAAACCTTTCCCGTATTTTAACACAATATTTGCATTATTTTTTTAGGGACATTAAATACTTACCTTCGATTAAAAGGACAAGTTACTTCTGAAGTTGAAGTGTGGTCTGCCAATGGAAATAAAGGAGAGCAATGGAACCAAGCACGTATCAATATACACCCGACCTCTTCATTCCAGGTATGAAACCTAAAAACATTGTATCTGCTGTTATCATAAAGTTCACAGATTGTGAAAATCATTATTTTGTTGGACATTCAGCTTCCTTGACCTTTCCACCAGCGTCACTGTGTACATTTGCAAAAATCTAATCAGAGCTAGGCTCCTCATTAAGGAATTATCTAGAATTCTATGTTTTAAGGGACCATTTTGGGAAGATTTTGCGTCTATGGATCATTGGATGTAAATCTGTCCCTTTGAGTCAGTCTTCTCTATGGTATCATCTCCACGGGTTCTTCAAAAATATGTACAGCCACAACACAGAGAGAAGAGATGAGGGTTTGAGTAAAGGACGTTGACAAACTTTAACTTCCATATATAAAGTGAATTTAACATTTTTCCCCATATTCTATATACTAAATAAGTGCTAAGTATGAGTTTACATATTTAATTAAGCAGTGTATAGGTGGTAGGAGTCCACCTCACACTTGTACCGTAGGGAAAAGTATCTTCATTTATGATTATTCCCCTCGTTAAAGTACTTCTCCTGTGTTTTTTAAATGGCTGGTTGTTGTTGATTGGTCCAGGTAGCCTTTGTAAGGGAAGGGGGGAAGAAAAAGGAGAAATGTGTAGTTGATAAAGGTAAATAACTGGTGACGCAGATCTCTGCCTCCATTTAAACTTTCAAACTAAAGATCTCTGAAAGTAATACACTTATTTACAAACAAAAAGCACAAACAGATGTTTAGTAAAATGGATTTGTAGTGGGAATACTCTCACATAAACAAAAAAAATGGGGATTTATCTTATAATAAAAATTTAAATTATATTTAGTTTGTAAAATGTATAAGGGATTGGACCCAAATAAATATTTGACAATCTAGAGACATTTACTTATGTTCTGAGGATTTTTTGCGACCTTGTTAATCATGGTCATACATAAAACACATAAGTATGTTTCCTCTGGCTTTAAAGACCTGGCAGGACACAGCGCCTAGTTGGCACGCCGGAAGTAATTATTTGTTTATTCTGAGGAAATCATAAGAAATGCATCCAACATAGCTGGACTTTTCGCCAAACAAAAATAAAAGCCACCCCAGGGTTTGAAAGTCAGGACTAATCCATAGAAAAAAATGCAGGATATATAATATCTTTTTTATATATTTAGGCTTTGATTTTGGCTTAGCTTTTCTTCCAAAACAAAGCCCTTTCCACAAAGGAATTGCAAAAAGAAAACATTTTACTATAGACTTAGCACTCACAGTAATATCTTTCTTAATCATGCTTTTTAAACACATATATATATATACCGGTAGTTGTAATGTCCACGATAAATCGGATCATAGTTTTTGCAGAACGATAATAACTGTCCATGCAAGGATGGACACAAACATTTTTTAAAGAAGGGAGTAATGTCTATTTTTACCAGTGGTGTAATTACAGGGGTCGTAACGGGGCCCATCCCTCTAGTGGATCCAGGAGACCCCTGGGACCACTTGTCTCCTCGTGCCAGTTCAAGGGCCCTTTCTAAGCAATTTTGAACTGGCACGGGGAGAGAGGAGAGCTGCAAGGTAGCTGCAGGAGAGCTAAGAAGGTACAGACGGGAGGTAGGGGGTATGTATGTTTGTATTTATGAAAGCATTAATATTTATGTGAGCATGAATGTCTATAAGTGTGTGTGAGCATGGATGTATGTATGTATGTATCAGGGTATGTGAGCATGAATATCTGTGTATAAGTGTATGGGAGCATGAATGTTTATGTATAAGTGTATAAGGGCATGGGTGTCTATAAGTGGATGTGGGCATGGATGTTTATGTATAAGTGTATGCGATCATCGATGCTAAGTATAAGTGTGTGAGCGTGGATGTATGTGTGAGCACAGTTGTTTATATGTACATGTGTGTGAACATGTATGTGTAAGTGTTTGTGTGTGAGCATGTATGTGTAAGTGGTGAGAGGGAGTGTTAGAATAAGTGTGTACAAGTGTGTTAGTAGGTATTTGTAATTATGTATGTTAGCATGTGTAAATTTGTGTAAGTGTGTTCACATATGTGTGCCCCGAGTGTATGTTGGAGGAGGAGGGGACAATGATGGCACAGACAATCTGTTTGGTGGCATAAAATGATACAGATAAGCTGTTTGGGGATTAGGATGGCACTGATAAGCTGCATGGGGCAAAGACGGCACTCACAAGCTGTTTGACAGAAAAGGTGGCGCACACAAGCTGTTTCGGGGAAGAGGTGGCACATGTTGCTTGGTGAATTTGGGGGCCAGGGGGGCAATTTTCACACCAGGGCCCTGGGGTTTGTAGAAGAAAATTGCACATAAAGTATCACAACCACTTACGTAAGATGGTTTGAAATGACCATTTGTTTCCCTCTTTCAAGGTACATCCTAAAATCAATGTTTCTGTTTGCCTTTACAGTTAATATTTGAAGGTGTTCGGGGTAACGGTATAGAAGGAGACATTGCTATAGATGACATCTCTATTGTGGAAGGAGAATGTACAAGAATAGATCAACCTGTGACTAGTATGTTGTATTTTTAATTTTTATGTTAATAATAAAATTCTTCTGATGTTGTGTACATCTTACAATCCCATGCACTTCGTAGAATGTCTGAAAATGACATCTCAAATGGGCATTGTATCAGGCACAAAAATATCCTGAATTTGCTCTTTTTACCTAATCCTGATACTTCTATTGAATCAAATCTATTTTTAGAAATATATTTTTAGATGCTTGTTAGATGTTTTAAGCAATTTGTACAAGAATTTGTAATTCTGTACAAAAGAAAATTTGAATGAAAATATTATATATATTGCAAACCTTGGTTATGGTAGTTAAGCATTGTTTATATCTATGCAATGTGAAACTGATTTTTTTGGAATAATAGTTTTTTTTGTGTTTCTTTGGTTTTTTTTTAGTGGCACCATCTGGTGTTATTGGGACTTTAGTACATATATGGCTGTATCCAGTTTTCCTTTCACTCTCCGTTTTAAGTCATCAAAGGTGACCATGCCCAGGCAGAGGCTACAAAGGATTCAGTAGGCACTCATATGAAGAAACAGTCTTTGTAAATGGACATCTTAAAAACAAACTACCAAAGATTCCACCACTTACGCACCGGGGATTAATGGAACGTAGGAAATACATTATTACAAACTACACGTGACCTACGAATGGAGAAGGCCTCACGGTGCTTCTGTGGTTATCACGAATACAGTATTGTCTGATTTTCCTCTTCAAAATAAAAAGGAGTTCTGAAAATCCTTGTCAAAGCACAAAGTCATGGCTGGTTTTGTTTCAAATGAATAGAGTCTACTCGTCACCATGAACACGTAATGGCCTGTCGACCTAAACCTCACAGTTAACAGGGTACATAAAGATCTGGCATTTATTTTCAATTTAAGAAGGTTTTGGGTATGGAATAAAAAGAACATTTTTTGCCTTGGCTGCCACCATTCTAAACTACCGTAGAAAACAAGAGTCAATTCATCATAGCTTTGCTCAAAGAGAAGGATGCTGTAACTTTTTTTTGCATGCTGTCCTCTCCAAGAAGAAAAGACCAGTCAATAAGCTCTACCAGGTTATCGGATCTTGTTTGTGGCCACATTGAGACCAAGTCACAGAGTCATCTGTTGTAACCAAGAAACCAAACCACCACCTTTTTCAATTGCCAGGAAACTAAGTGCCTTCAATTAAACAAACCTGAAAAAAAAAGTTAGCTAAACAATCTTGCACTGCTGTGAGTGGTTTGTGATAAAAAAAAACTATTTTATAAGCCAACGATCCACAAGTACAAACCATGGGCCAGTTAAAACACCATCTGTTTGAAGAAGATGGCATTAAGTTCCCACAGAAGGTCTTCAAGCGCGATTTCTGTTGTTATACCTTTTAAAACAGCCATGGCCTTCTTGCCTATTATAAGTTTGACAAAAATCGTATATATTAACCTAAAAAAAAAATTGGAAGAAGCAACTTTTCAAGTTACTGAATAGTTAAAGTAGTTTGAAAAGGTTTCCCAGAACTTGCCGACTTTTTTTTTTTCAAGAAAAGTCATTTCATACTCTTATCTACATTTGAAATGAAATCAGTCTGATCTTAAGAAGAAAAAAAAAAAAGGTATGAGAATTCAAGACTGCGGTATGTAAACCCTCGACTGCAACTCGGGGTCTGAATATTAGTCTTCATTTTAAAATTTGAGGGATTTATGCCTCTGCCCACTAATCGGACTATGTGAAGATTGTGACATATTATTTTATTTTGGAAAGTTTGAAAAAAAAATATACAATTTTACATAAAACTGTAAAAAAAATGACTGAACTACCTGATTAAACATCATACTTTAACCAGCCAATTTTTCAATGCATTGTACATGTCCCTTACACCGTTGGCTATGGACATTTAAAGAATTTTTTTTTTCTTTAAATTATCTAAACACTTAACTTCATTTAAAAAAAAATACTTTTATCTACAGAAAATTATTCTTTTATGTTCTCTAAAACACTTGATGGATAAAAACAATGTTATGCAAGAAATTGGGCTAAAATAAAAAAAAAAAAAAAAAAGTCTATAACATTTCAGAAACTCATTTTTTAAAAAAAAAAAAAAAAAGCACAAGGAAATGTATTAAAACGATTAGGCTTGAGTTACTTCATTTTATTTTTACTTCTGTAGAAATGTTTGTGCAGATTCAGTTATTCAACTGAAAAAAAAAATACTTTTACAGCTATGTTCAATAAAGCCTCTTTCCAGGTAAGGTATGATAAGTGGTCTATTTCTTGTTTTTTTGTATAGAGGATTTTATACTGATTTTTTTGCCATATGATCAGATAGCATAGATGGAACTGAATTATTCCTGAGATTTGGAAATCTTATATAGTCACAAGATGATCCCGTTCCCCTGGTACAGTCCCTTGACTGCGACCTCTGTTGCCAGTATCTATTGTTCCCGGAATCGTCAAGTGCTTGAAGTGCCATTAAATGGTTTACCATAGTCAAAAGCTTGATAAAAAAAACCAGAAAGACAATTTGTTTTATAAATTTTTTTATTGAATAGCAGCAGCAGTGATATTAAATGTGAAAAAAATATTTAGGTTATATATACATCACAAAGAAACCAATTTAATAAAAACGATTAAATGAAAAAAGAAAAAAAACTAACAAAAAACCAAGAAACCAAGACTTTTCTGAAGACACTTTATTATTGGAATGTTTCTTCTTGATTCCAACTAATATTTCCTTTGCCTGTAACATGTTGGAATTGTATAAAATAACCATTCAAAATGTCCCCTGATTTATGATTTAAAAACTTGATCTATATTTTTATATATAAATAGAATGCTATACCTACTATTTACTTTTTTATAATATTGTTAGTGGAGGCCCACATAAGAAGAGGTAAGTAACGCAACGGAACAAATGTCCAAAAAAAATGAGTTAAACAAGAATCCCCAACTGGGTGAACTTTTAAATATTCTTATGAAATATTATGAAATTAATGGAAATTTACCAAATTGGCACCAATTACAAACATGCATAAAATTAGTAGAGCTACACATTTTATAGAACAACTAAACACAATTCTGCCTGTAATAGTCCAGTATTACAGCAAAATTATTTTCAATACAAAAAAATTAAGTATCCAACTTGCAATTTTTCCTACACAACCCAAATATCCTATATTAAATATAAAAAATAAGAAGCAAATTAAAAAAATACATAAAAAAGGGTTCACCTTTGAAAAGAGGTATATGCGTTTCTTGCCTACTTTGCAAGCTTTAAATCCTAGATTAAAGAACAGAAATAAAGGCAAAATAGTATGTGTTACACATTTCTAAAGCTTTTGTTTTATTATCAGTTACATCCCTAGGCCGTGTACTAAAAAAAAAGCTAAAAGTTTGAAATTCCATCAAAGTAGTATAACTCTGTTAGCACCAGCCATATGCCATGTGCCATAACCGCAACTGTAAAACTTAATAGAAATTTCAGCTCCAACTATCAGACTATAAAGAATAGCCTCTCCTAACAATTAAATAGTGATTTTAATAAATGTTTAGCTCTCTCGTAAATTGAATACTTTATAGCCGAGGAGCCGTACGGAATTCCCGAGAGTAAATGCAGTTAAATAACACAACTTTGTTTGCAGTTTGGGCAAGGATGACTGCCATGTTGTAAAATCTAAAATTATTTTTTAAGCAATCGTCCAATTACTTTTTGTGCTGAAATGTGCAGAAGCTACTAGAGAAAATCAACTTTGATAGCAAATTCTGTAGAACTTTTTGTATATATATATATATATATATATATATATTTTCTTCTGTAGCTACATACAGAAGTTATAAAAGTAGAATTTTGTATAACATAAATCATAGTATTTGTACACATCAGTCATTTTGTTTTGCTAGGAAAATGTTGATTCCACTTGGCCAAAAAATATTTTCTCCGGCAAGAAAAATATTCAGGTTTCCATGGTGACATTTTCGTGGTAATAACTGCTTAAATAAAGACACCTGTGTAAGCCAACAGAAACTACCCCACTGGTGTTACTTAGCAATTTTGTCTCTGAAATGTCACATTTCATATCAGCAAGTGAAAATCCCACCACTTTTGATGCACATGGTGGCATCTACTCCTCAAGAGTCATATATTACGGCACTTTATTGATATGGGTAAAAGCTTTTGCCCAGGACTAATTCTCATGGCTGAGAATCTTCCCATGGTAGGCTGCCAGGAGCTCGCCCCCATTTGAGTGGTTTTATGAAGGGGTGGAACTTGTCAAATATAGGGCAGGAATAGCCACATCCATGGGGTAGGGCTAGCCCCAAAGAGCTTTTAATGGGTGAAAGAAGGCAGGAAATGTTAATGGAGTAAAGAGGGGCAAACACATGTCCCCTGTCCAGAGGTAGAAGAAACTGACATAGATATCCGAGTAGGCAGGGCTTCACTTGGAGACTCCGAGGTGAACCTGGAGAGCTCACAGCTATATTAATTTCAGTGAACTTTAGATATAATATTACAATAACAAGCATGTGAACGGATGAATTTATTGGAATCAGACCCGGACTGGCCATCTGACACACCGGTGTGCCGCTGCCCTACAGCAGCATAGACTTAACGGCAGATCAGGTGTTCCCAGGCCGCACGCTACTTGAGCATAGGAACAGAACATAATATAAGAATGGCTCCTTATAGCCTGCCGTTGGCTGCACGTGTGACATCAGGCGACGGCTGACCTTAGAGTGCCAGGACCACCTCATGATCACCAGGCCCTGATTGGAATAGGTGACTGGAATCAAACCTAAAAGGACAAGCCTGTTAGTTTTTTCATAATAATAATAATATTCTAGTAAATTACCGTCTTTTTTGAACTATAATTCTTCGAGATTGTATTTATTTCATTTCAATCCTGTCCAATCTGTTTTCCACTTCATTGTTGGATTACATTACACTTGTCTGCAAACTGAGTGGATATGAAATAATAATGTGAAGCCGTATCTGGTGAGGAGTGAAAAGGAGTGAAAATTATAAGAAGTGGGTGATGATACAATTTTCTTACACAAGTGATTATATTTTGTATTGATTGTCCCAACCCTAGAATTCAATTTACACTTACCTTTATTGCTAGAGCTGAAGAGTCCTACTTGTCTCCTAGTGGAGTGGTGAGATTAATGTATTAAGGGCCAGAAAAATATTTTTTTTAAAGCCAATGTTTAAATCTTTGAAAATAAGTATTATATACAATGTGTTATTTTACGTATGCAGGAATCTGCCTTATGTCTTCATGCGTCTGATGCGATATTTGCTTTTCCAAATCTTTTAACAATTGGAAACTGGGCGCCATCAGAAATCTGCCCCTCTCATTAGCTTGCCCCAGGTCCATCCCACTGTCCCACCCATTGTCCCACCTATCACTCTACCTTAAGAACACACTAGCATATTTATTTATACTTACACACACAAGCTACCTTTGTGGGCTCAGGATGGGTTAGGCCTGTGTCAGCTCCTCGGCCCACAGAGCCAGTCTAGCAGTATGTCCTGGGGGCCATCTAGCCATAAACCTCTTGCGACCTGGAGGCCTCCTATAGACCAGAACACTGCAGCGATTACATAACATTCAACATAATCTACTAAACACAAAACACTAAGATAGCCTACCAACCTCAAACTACAATGTGCAGAATTCAATAGTGGAGATAAATTACAAGCAATCCAATACCAAATTCTCACATAGATTGGAATAAAAAGAGATAAAAAAAGATAAATGGTCCAAATTCTATTTTCTTGTCTTTCAATCGCAAAATACCAGCCATTCCTATGCTGTGGCCAGAACATCCTACCTAGTGAACAGTCGACGACTTCAGGGCAGGCCAACCACACGGACTAATTAGGCTTCACAAAAACATTAAACCATGTGAAACCGAATGCAACTGGAAGCTATGAAAATTGAATGCAATATGACTGTTTGTACCGGTTCTGTCCATGTTATCATTAACAAATATTTTTTTAACCCCTTAATGACAAAACCCGTACATGTACGGGCTCAAAATTGTTTTTAATGGGCTTAGGGACCGCTCATTGTCCTTAAGGGGTTAAAAATTATGAAAGCTTTTTTTTCTGTTTTATGATGATATTATACACAGCGATCTATTCTGCCCAGGCCTAGGGTTAACCAAAGATAAATACATCATGAAAAAAAGAATATACCAGTAAAAATGTAACATATTATAGTCCAGGAAACATAGAAATCCAAATCTCATTATTTCTTTTTCTCCTAGGGAACACGACGGACTGAATTTGCCTATTCCTGATTGTAATTGCCGGAATGCCGGGGAGATATGTTTTAGATCATATATAATGTTGTATCAAGCAGGCAACTCTGCTGGTACATGATAATGTCATATAGTATAGATCTGGGAGGTTATTAACATCTGCTCACATTTTTTTCAGTATCTTCAGCTGTCAGGGAAACAAAATTACTGTGAGCTCATTCATTCATCGAATGAGCGTCACAAATGTACATTGATAACCTAAAACATGTAAAGGAATGAAGGTTCCCCGCTGGATGGGAAAACGTATTAGCTCTTAGAAAAACCAATATTTGTTGATGACTCTGCAGTATTAGATTAGATGAAAACACGGTCTGAAATTAAATTTCATTTCCTACAAATACATGCTGCAAGGATAACAAATACCAATTTAATTTCTATGACAGAACTCATTTTAGCTTTTATGCTGATGACGGAATTAACCCTCTTTATATTAGAGTTGCTTTGAACCCTTTAAAAAATGACTACAGTCAATAAACATTAACTTCAGTCTTTCAGTCTATCGACAATCAAAAGGGATATTTGTGGCGATATCGTACGCCTTTCAGACAAAAACGAAGGTTGTGGAGACTACAAAAGCCTCAACGGTATTAAATCCACACCTTGGTTGAAATAAATTGAACGGTAATGGATTCATTTCTACATAACAGAATGATATGATTCGGCACTTGGAATATATTCAGACAGTATTGGTGTTTATTTGACTGTAGGAAGTCATGATATGTTTTTTTATGATGTTTATTTATCGTTCTGTAGGAAATTTTTGATCCTTAAAGAGTCGCAACCATTATGTAAAACAGCCAATCACATCTTATTTATCTTTTATAATGAAAACATTTATAGACGGATACATTTTTTATTTTTGCCGTATGCTTATTAAATATATGCCTAGAGAATATGTCAAGTAAACTCCTAACGCTCAAAAACAAAATCTCTAAATGTGGTGTAGTATTAAGATTTTCTCCTTGTGGAAATTCCTTATCTAAAGAAACACACAGCCACCGACACATGGTGAAAAATAAAAAAGCCAATTTAAGGATTTAAAGATAGAGTAATGGAACTGATTCACTAGAATTGTGCATTTAGACTACTGATGTCCAAAAAATGGAGCCCCAAATGAACGAAAACGGAGAAGAAAGCTCAGAATTTATGTTTTAAATTCATTTTTTTTTTTCTCACGCTCTCTCTCCGTCAACAGCTTCCATGTCTCCCCTTTGCGGATATTTTTCTCTCTTCTTTAGCATTCTTCATAGTACTTCCACAACAGGACGGAGACTTCCCACACACCACGGGGACAACCTCTTCTCCCATTCCTCCAATCACTTAGAATGGAGGAAAAAAATTAAGCAATGCGAGAGACACTGGGAAGGGAGCTGATTGGAGCAACACTGTAGCAGAATGGGGTTGGACCAATAGGGGAGAGCGGATTTTCCAAATACACTATTGTTGACCCTGCTTAAGTTCTTCAAGCCACTACCTGCTGCCTAGCTATTCCCTTCTGTTTCTGGTGCATAAGGCTCCATTAGGTCCAGGTCATCCTGCCTTTCAAAACAGTGTATATTTGGTTAAGTTGAAGTTTTTATATATATAATCTTCTCTTAATGTCTCTTAATTTTACATAAAAAAAGCTAAATTCTGCGAGCACGCTGTGTTTGCAAAGATATATCTTTTTCTTAATTATTGTCCAAATAGAGCGCTTTCTAGACCTAGAAAAAAAAAGCAATTACCCTATATTTCTCAGAATCTTCTCTAGAATCCTGAATAATCCACATCTAATAGCTATCCCGAGGGAGTGTTTGTAGATAGGGTCAAAGGTAATTAGATAATTTGCCAATGCACATTCTAATTAACCAACCATTGGATGTTTCATCGGTTTAAGAAGAAAGGTCAATGAATTCAAAGAAGTAAATGAAAATCAATTAAATTTCACCACACATTATTTTACTATCCTTAGAACGTGTCTATAGATGGTACTATCCAATCATATAAATGGGATATCAACTAACTTGAAACATATTTTAATGGGAAATGCAAAAGATACATTTTTATTATGTTTCTACGAAGACTTATTTATATTCTGAAGATAAGACTCTATTGTGAGGATAGCATGATGTAATCATGATAACTTACAACCTTCAATACCTTCAACCAACATCCCAAAGAACCCATCTGCCATGTCCATTGGCAAGAGTCCTCCATATTGCTCTTTCCTGAATCTACTCATTCTCACAGTATAAAATGGGCAGGATAACTGGATTTTGCTTCTTTACTGACCCCCTTCCCTCTCAACCATCAAATAGATTGTAAGCTCGCAAGAGCAGGGCTTTCTTCTCTTTCTGTATTGGTATGTTTTAATGCGTGTTATGATGTCATTTCAAACTGTCATTTCTTTTCACTTCCTTCTTTCAGTGCTACGGGATGACCACATGCAATCTAAATGGTAATAACTGGTTTAGAGAACTCATGGACTTTGCTTGAACCGTGATGATGTAACAAGCTTGGTCACCTTTTTAGAATCTAAGTAGGAATGGAGCATACATGGGATCAGCGATGATACTGGGTCACTCCGTTTTGGGCTGTCACTCAATATTGCATGGCCTTCTGATCCCTTCTTGGTCACTGGTATACCAAATGCAACAACGCCTGATGCAAAGTGCTGAACTCTTACTAATCTATAGCTAGTTTGCAAGACAGATTTGATAATGTACCAACATTTTAAATAGAAAACCCAAAATGGAAATGGACAAACCAAATCATATCCATTTTCTATGGAAATCCCAGGTGCGATTTGCTTATCTGGGGATGGATTATAAAAATTAGCTGAATAAATCAGTTATTTGTCAGTTTTAATACATTTATCTATGTTAATTAATGACCTGCAAATTGAATACTTTAAAACTTCCCAGTTGTATCTGACTAGTATTGAGCTGTTTTCCGGTGGCTGTATATTAGGCATTTTGTATGAGTTCTCTCCGTCATCTGAGCCTAATCTATAACACCCTGACTCCTTATCACACTGCCTGTTGGAAACAATAAAATGACTCTTATGTACCACTCCAGACTCTTCGGCTATTGGAAGTCTATGGATGAACAGACTTCATTAGCATTGCCATAAAGCATCAGCTCAGTGTGGTGTTTGAGTGGGGAAAGTCGCCCAAAATATCAACAATGGCGGGTTCCAGGTCTGCAAATAAAAGACATTTATTGGACCAAAATTCTATGTTTTTCAATGCTGACCTACTTTACTCTATACAGCACTGGGGTTTATACTCAATATTTTCTCTTTTAAAACCTGTATTGGTATCAAACATCCTTATATTCTAAGGCATTTGTAATTTCATAATTGGCAAACTCATGATCTAGTGAGTGAAGAATTTAATTAAACCACATCTACAACCAAACTGATGGCTTTATGCCGTAACAGCCATTTTATTGTATAGTAGTTAAGAAGTAAATAGTGACTATAACAGCACAGCCGCTTAGGTTCAGTTGTCTTAGCCTTCAATTTATGGTGTGATTTCCGTATACAAACTGTTTAAATCTCAATGTCTAGCAGAGCAGCATTAATTATGCGAGACTTGATTAAAAATGTCCTTACATTTGATGCATGAGTTAAGGTAGTGACATAGAACACTGTGACACATTGCAATTTCTCTTGACACATCCACCATTAGCTTTGAATTACCTTAATTAATTTGTAGCAACCCTACAGGAACAAATTCAGAACCTGATTTCTCTGCGGACAGACTTAGAAAGGCATCTCTGTGCTGCCATCCAAATTTCTTTGACCAGCCCTAATTTTTAGTTGTATTCTTCAGGTATTTAATTCCTTCTCAAACATTCTTACGGCTTGTCTATAATCCTACAGCCATTGGGTTTTTCTTTTAGTGTTAAAATACTTTCAAAGCTTTGTACTTTTTCTGTCCCGTGCATTGACCTTTGGAGCTCATTGACCTTTGGAGTGCCGGACCGTATATATCGAACTGCTGCAATCCTCAATGCCAACATCTTCAGTTTGTTCTTTGACGTACCATCTATGTCGGGAAGCACATTACTATGGGGTGATGCCAAACTTGACATTGGCATGAGAGCAAAATTATTTGAGCAGAACCACCAAAGAAAGAATAAAATAAAGGAATTTTACAGTCACATTCATTCTTTATTTCAATGTACATTCAAATAAGTTGCAGTTGGGAATGAACAGTTCAGCTTGTGCGTTCTGCACAAGAATACACCTTGCCCGACATAGAGCAGCATCCTCAGGCTCCTCCACGATCGGCATCTCTGATGCAACATAAAAGCACTTTGTGCCTTTAAGAAACAAAGCGCCTGGATACGACGTCTATGGAGGCAGTGTATAGCCGGCACAGCGTCCATAGTGTAAATCGGCCTGTTGGGGAGATCAAAGATCTCCCTTGGAACTGGCCCATTGTGCAGTGATCACCCAAGAGGGTTTTGTATCAGAGGGACTCACGTTCCCCTGGACCTGCCACCCTAGGCCTGGGCCTAGTCCACCAGGATACGTCAATGCCTAAGAGTATGACGGTCACTGGGAGTGGAATCAATTAACCTAAAACTGTGATTAGTGATTTCAACAATCACGTGACCTAGGAAGTGTCAATGTAGACTGGAAAGCTGAAATTTCCAATGATGTGCCATGGAGCTTCATGACTTCACAGTATGGTATAAAGCCTTCTGTTCGTCCATATCGACATGGAGGATTAAAAAGATGTAAAATGGTTAATCAAATTTATAAGGAGCATTTTGTTCGTTATTGTATGATTGTCAACTGCCTAGAAGACTATTGTGAAGTTAATTATGCTTGCACCCAAAGGGTCCCCCGTATTGGTGGCAATTCTGATTTTGGTGTGATTTCCCCATTTGACAGTCAACCAGTGCCCGTTATCTTTCTTGTAGTTCCAACTCAGTATAGAAAAAATGACTTAAATAATTTAAATATAAATACTAGTCACGAGTTACACGTATAAATACATATATATATATATATATATATATATATATATTAAAAACAATTGTATCTGAAAACAGATATACTGCAGGATTGTTCCCCTGTTAGAGATTAGAGTGAAGCCTTCATAATCAGAAAGGAAAAGATACTGAGCAAGACATAATAGAGGCAAAGATGAAAGGGTGGCATTTTCTTTTATCAGATAAAATGACAAATAAGAGAGGTTATACATTTTTCTTTCCCTGTTGAAGCCACCTTGAGTTCTAATAGCAGAGTGATACATAATTACTCCGGAAACTTGTCATTTTTCAACCGAGCCTTCCCTTTGTTCAAGTACAGACAACATTGATTCTTAAGCATAAAAGTTTACTTACACTTTACCATATATATATTTTTTTTAAAATATACATGTTTAGCCAACCACAAACTCATGGCTTACCGGCAGCTTCGTGTCAACTTCTTGACATCATCCATACTGGTTGACCAAAGATGACAAAGTGAAACGCTACTTCTTCTCCTAGTTCTGCACGTCGATGGTCAACTTGATAGAAAAGGTTATAGAAAAGCAAATTCGTATTCTATTTGTGTTAAACTGGCGTTCGTTGTGAATTCAATTATTTTTAAGTGACATAAAGTGCTGATCTATAACTTATCTTAACCAATGGGAACCGTAGCATCGTTTTCCTCCCATTCCAGAAAATTGAGGGCTATGTCGTTTCTAAAAGTACATGCTAGGAATGGCGTTTTTTTACTTTTGCGAGTCTTTCTTAATTAAAGAGAAGTTTATACGACCATGGTAGATTCTAAAATGTGGACGTATATCATACCGCTTCAGGACAACATGTTCCCCAACTCTCTGTACTCGATGTAATAGCTCAGCTGTTCCTTCGAACTTCAGAACTAGCTGCAATCACACATTTTTACTTTAAATCTTTGCATCGCCAATTTATTCACGAAAACATATTTACAGGCCTTCGCACACAATAGAAATTCTTGCTAAGACTTTTTCCCTGAGTTGTTTTGAAGAACTATCAAATGTAATTTAATCAGCGTGATAGACCTGGATGAATGGGACTCCTCACAAAGAGAAAGCTATCTGCAGAGTAGAATCCTGTACTTTTATTTTTATATATAAAAAAAGGACTATATGTGTAATTTAATTAGCTCTGCATGGTCTGTGAAAAAAGCCACATAAGTGTTTTTTGGTAGGTTACAGCGTATTCAGTAAATGCAAATAGAACACCTGGGCTGAAATCTTTTATATTGTCCAGCATGCTTTCTAATAATTTTACAGAAAATAACCTTAATTAAAGAATTGCTCAAAGGCGTCATTGTGGCACAATGAAACAGTGGCGTCTAATGTGAGGTTATCTTGTTCACGACAAAGAAAATTGGTTATAAGCTTTTTCATTGATAATATTGCGCCGACTGGTTTCGGGGAACATGCAACAGAGGATCTGACAGCAGATTAGGACCTTTTGGCCCGTCTACTCTGCACGTTTTTTTTTTCTGCTACCGAAGCTTCAAATCTTCTTGGCAATGGGACTTTTACGTTCCAGATTATATCACGCAGGGACAGACTGGGATGATGGGATGGTTCTGGCCCTTTAAGGCCAGTGGCCGTCTGATGTCATAAGTGTGGCAGACGGCTGGATATCTAGGTTTGTATAATCATGTACCATGTGACCGGGCATATCCAGCCTATCAGGAAGAAGCCCTTGACCCATTCTCCATGGTCTTGTGAACAGTAAGCTCCTGGGTACAGCTAATAAATTCAATACTAGATTTAATCCAAAGAAACAATAAATAATAGGATGCAACAGAGCTCAGATCAATAGGAAAAGGGGGAGATGGAGGAAGCTATTTTTTTTTAACATGATAGATGTCAGAATTGCAAATGCGACATCATTACAATCCAATTACATGGACAGAATTTCTTTTCATGCTTTTCACTCACAAAATAACACAACTTAGATATTTTTAGAGGACGTATGACAAAGACATTAAAAAAGATATGTCTTTTACTTCCGATGTGAAAATGTCCTATTTGATCAACAAAAACTATGAGTGGAAACGAAGGATATTGGTGCTGGGGATTTTGCTGCTGGCGAAACGGAGGTCTTATTTCCATCTCTAGTCATTAGTCTATGATACTGTAATTCCTCTGATACCTACGAGGCACAAAATAGGGGAAAAGATAGAGATTTTTGATGCAGATCATACATAAGGTACCGAGGCTTCTTCTTCTTCATGTCTGTTTCATGAATGGAGTAAAATGATCCAAAATAAATATTTTAAGTCAACGATAAAGTATATATACTCTAGGGGGGGGGGGCAAGTGTATGTCCCAATATTAGCCAAACTCACAATATTACACTGTAACACAAATTTAAATGTATTAAAATAATTTATTGAAATGTATTATAGACATTAGTTGTTACATTGACCTTGTTACTGGATTTAGAAAGGAGTACAAGAAATACATTTTGATTCCATATTGAATTTCAAAAATACAATCAAATTTTCAAGAACTTTTCCGGCCAGTGGCTCCCAACATCTATTACTTATTTTATGAATAAAAGACAGATAATTAAAAATATATGGTGAAATGTCTTTAAATAAAAAAAAAAAAACATTAATATTCCAAAACAAGTCCATTACATTCTTTATAATTTTAATTTCCGCAATGCTGAGCGATACAAATCTCTTTGTTTACGAGGCGTTAACTGACTTTGTCCAATGTTTACAGCTTGTGTACATGACATTGACGGGAAAAGTTACCGACTAGACAGATTTGTCATGTCTGAGCATCTGGAATAAACATATGTGAACGCTTGCTTACAGCCGTCAACAATGAATAGGGTGACCTCTTCTAGTTGTTGTTTTCCCATCTCTTAACTAGACAGGCAAAGGAAGAGTTTTTGTCATTTAGAGGAATACAGGAAGCGTACAACTTTAGTTTGAGCTACAACCTTATTTTCATTGTTTTATTGTGTTTCTACGGATGAAATTAAAGGTGGTAATAAAGCTATTTACTACAAAATGTGTAATTGCATTATTACAGAGAGCTTCTTGGTTGACCAAGGATTCAATGCATTATGGTCCAGTACCATATCAAGCTGAGTCGAATTCACTGTTGAGTTGTCCATCACAAGTGATAAATGTCAACTCCTTGGGAGGGGGTCGTTTACCCAAAACTGATGACGATCAAGAACACAGATGTGAACGATGAACTTGAATGATAAACTGACCGCTTACTCTAATGACCAAGTTGAGAGGGTGGACAATAAAGGGAAACTCAAGAATGGTAAGGTTGGTCTTCAAGCAATGTCCAACGCAACAAGACTTAAATCAAGTTGCTGTTTGAGTTGGGTTAATGCTGTTGAATGTTTAAGAGTAAAGACAGTCAAGTTACCTCCATACTTTGATTGTGAATAGACCCAGAACACTAGTACTTTAATGTCCTATTTTAACTTCTTTCTTTCATACTTGTTGTCTTACCATAGTCTTCTATGTTTTCGTTTAAATTGTTATATATATATATATATATATTTTTTTTTTTTTTATTATTATTTTTAAATAACAAACAGGAGACATCTCCATAAATCGGGTTAAGACATAACTTTTTCAATGTTTAGAGTTTTAATATTAGAAATATTATTTGACTCTGTGTAGTCCATTGGTTCCAACCTCTTATGAAAGTATTTGGTGATTACCAGAGATTTCAAATTGTACTTTTAGTTATTGGATAGAATGGTAAAATATTAAGTAGCACAATTTAAAAATCACTCTATCTATATTAAGGAAAGGTATCATTGAACACATGCTTTTGGAACTTGTTAGTTCCCAGGCTTGTTAAACAACTATTCTTCTGTGTATTACGCCAGCTGTTTATTTACACATGAAGGATATTCATATTTCCGTTGGCTGTCACAACACCATATGCAAAATGAAGGGCGTCGGAAAATATTTATGTAAACCTGGCCCCTTCATTTAAGTTATGGAAAGAAGATTCAAGTGAGGCCTAAAATAAATAAAGATTTGAGTTACATGGTGGCAACGTTAATCTAGGCGAGTGGGGAGTTATTATTTCAGACGCATTAAACAACACTTTAAAAAATCAATAGAAATGAGCTTGGTTGTCTGATACAAAGATCACAAACGTATATTTAAATATATATCTAAAAAAAAGACAGCGCTCAAAAAGATGTAAATATAAAAATATATATGTATTATAAATAACGAAAAAAATGCGCTTTTGGCGCAAGCCTGGCCAGGCATAACTTGCCCTATAGTGAGTTTTATATTTTACTTTTCTTTGAATTGAACGTTTTCATTTTAACCATTTATTCTTTGGGTTTATTAACCCTAATATATATATACATTTTTTTGTCTATTATTGTATGTTCTTATTGTTTTTTTGTTTTGTATGTACTTTTAATATATGTTTGTTTCCTTTATTTATAATACATTAATAAATTATATATATTTTTATATTTATATCTTTTTGAGCGCTGTCTTTTTTTAGTTAATCTTTTGTCACTATAGGTTTTCCTTCCCTGTTAAGGGGAACTCCATACTTTTTCAGGACTAGCTGCTCAGTCTATAAATATTTACATATTTAACTACACTCTTTTCACAGTCATAAAATTTGTAAATTTCACTTTTAATAGAATTGTTTTTTTTAATAGAAGGGAGGGTCCTCTTCCGAGTTTGCATATTCACTGCACACACATTATTCACGCAATATATATTTATTTATTTATTCTCTATATATATAAACAATAACAGGGCTGTATTTTTTCTTTTTTCTTTTCTATAAATATATATCTATTATAAAAATATATTTAATTAAAGAAAATTAAGTGTATATATGTTTTATTTACTGTAAGTTGAGCAATAGAAAAATACTGTTATAACCCACTATAATAAAACAATAACAACAACAGACACACAACAATAGCCAGCTGATATCAGGGAACCTAAGTTTCCATGCATGAAGGATTTAATACCATACTGGAGTAGTTAATGCCATAGCCCTGGTGATATGTGGCAGTTTTATGGGAACACACTATTATGTCTTCTGACAGTATGACGGCAGGAGATCATGATGAGTTCCATAAAATAGAGTTCAAACACCAAGGCCACGTAACTGATGGCCCTGACTCATGATGACACAAGTGCGGCCAATGGTTGGACAGTCGCGGACGCACCTTATATTTTCCACGTAGCTTGAGACTGGGCATATCCAGCTGCTGGCCGCCAGCTGCAGCACCTGATCTTTAAGGCCAGTGGCCTCCTGATGACACGAGTTCACCAAGGGATGGTCACAGTTTCATTAAGTCATAGGGAATCGTTGTGGTGACCTTATAAACCTCACTAAACTAACATGCATTTCAGAGATGAGTCCATGCCTGGAAACATTGAGATCTTCCATGACACCTTTCCTTACAACCTTAGTTCCTTACAAACTTTTAGTTTGACCTTTCGTTTGTGCATATGTTACTATGATAGAACTTTTGTGCAATCTGTAGAAGATTCTCCGATGGGAAATCTTTAAGTATTATACAGGGTTAAATTCCTTCAGAGAAGACATGGAAATAAATCATGATAAGCCGCCAAGGCTAATTGCTTAATGCACTCTAGTTATGCCAATGTAATCATATTTCATTGGAAGTGATTATTTAAGACCATGCCATAAAATGGTAAGCTGCAGGTGGTAACATCTACGAAAAAATTATGCAATAGCCTCTTTGGAAAATATAATTAATTGCTCAGTAAAAAAGTCTGCCCGTAGAGCATGTAATCATTTGTGTTTATCCTCAATTTTACTTGAAATCTATGCTGGGCCATCCTATGTAGCCCTGATACATATGTCCCCTGGTTTCTTGTAGGGTTATGGCCTTGGATCTTTCTCGTTAATGTTGGTTCTACTCTCCTGTCGCAGTTTGTTTTCAACACTTGAAGTACAACCTGTGCTAAACTCATGTGTTATGTATGGGGTATTTTTATCTCTAGACTTAAAATGGTGAGTCCATACATGTACCACCTTGCTCCCTTGGGCCAATGGGGATACCAACTGCACCCCACGGATAAGGCTTATGAAGGCCTAAAATATATGTCTGAAGTTGTTAGTTCCTTCAAGTAGAGAGAATATGCTTCTCGTTCTTGTTCTGGGCTGTCTTGTAGGCATGGTCATGGTCAGATTGATATTTTGATGGAGAGTTTTTATAATGGCACAAGAGAGCTAAAACTTGAGATGCTCCTGAGCTTGGAGACTCTGTAGAGCAGAGCAGCTGCCCATCCTCAGTTGAGTTAGTCTCCTTGAGGAAACATAAATTGTCATGAGTAAATATTACAGACAAATCTCTATATCTAGATATAACAAAAAGGAAACATACTAGAATATTAATGAACTGTATTGTTTCTTGGATTCTACAAATCTTAATGTGAAATAAAAAGTGTTCTTTTTAGAAAAAAAAAAGTATGTATTTCAGAATCCTCTGACAATTTTCTTGGAGTAATAATGGTATATTTTGATACTTTTTGTACTGTTCTGTTGTTCCAATTAGCGTTAAAAATATTCAACTGTTCTACCAAATGTCTTTACTGGATAATCTAAAACATCTTCAAATCTGTGTTGAGCCAAACTTGACTTTGATAAGCACACATGTTTTAATAACATTATTAGGAAGCAACATTTCCATTGAGAAACTTTTAATTCCTTCTCGAATGTTGCACACAAGAGCTGATGGGTGTCTATCTAAAATAAAAAGAGAATTGAAAAATCAATGATATGGGGATTGAAACAGAGAGGAATCTAATGTTGTCCTCTTCTGAGTCCCGCAAAAACTGCTCATCTCCCTTCTGATTGGTGTTGAGGAAATGTGGGTCCATCACAAGAAGTGGACAGGGCCAATCCTGGAATTGGGCAGCTACCCGGAACGGTGGGCCAATAAATGAGAATCAGGACTGTCCTGCGAAAAACCTAGACTGTTGGGAAATATGCACCATGAAACTCTATTGCTCATAAGAGCGATGTCCAATACAAAGCCACAAAAAAAGATAGACGGACGTATACATAGACGGATATACACTGTATAAGAAAGCTCTATTTTCTTATGGTGTCTATGATTTCATATTATTTTGTTTAACCTTTAGCACAGCAATACATACTATAAATGTGTAACTCAAACTATAATAAGGCTCATATCACTATTCAGCTAAATTTGTATTTATCTATTTACAACATCCATCAGGGAACCTCATAAAATTATATGTTCTTTTCTTTTGTGCTTCATATATTATTAGACATATTTTAATTTTATTGTAATGGATTCTCATTCTGGCGCCATAAATTAAAGATTAACGATCAGCGCATGCACCCTAAAAAATTCTTGTTGCAAAGATATATATATTTTTTTCCATGCAATGAAGTCTTTTGAATAATTGCGTCTCGGCTTGGAGCTGAATTTTAATAGCGGCCTTTAAAGTTTCTCGACAATTTATATAAGCCAACCAATCTTGCATTTGAAATGCGTTAAAATATTTCAGTGTGCCTGTTTTTTTTTTGTTTTTTTTTGTTGAGCTAATGAAATGATACATAGAATGATCTAAAATGGAATGATATAGAGATAAAATATAAAAAGATGAATTTAATTAGCACACAGAGTATATACAGGTTGTTCTAATGAAATACTTTTACAAATGCAAGTATACAAGACCTACACGAGCTTCGATTGTATTGTCAATTAATTAAGGTCTCTACAAAGCAGCTACTACAGAAGATGTTGGAAATTATTGTAACAGATCATAATAATTATGGCAGATGCTAGGGTTTAATTATATTACCTGTTACACATGTATTGCTGGTTTTACCTAATGCTTTCCCATAGATCATTGGCAAGATCCAATTACACTTTTAACACAGGTTATATCTCGTAGCTGGCGATAAGAGGAACATGAAACGATGCGTCTATATATATGCTTATCGCTTGAAAAATGATACAAGGATATGAGAAGGACTCTCAAGTGATAGCGTGTTTAGGAGTATAAGCATGGTGGTCTCTTATAGGTCCCGCATGTCTTATATAAATGTTGGTTTCATTATTCTGAAGGCAAAGAAGAAAATAGATTAAATATAATGCGCCTATATATCTATATATATGTATCCATAAGTTCAAGTTCAAAGAGGTATGAAAACAACACAATTGGGAACCGACAGCAACCACACGTAAGTAGTCTACCCAAATTGTGCATCTTCACAGAGGAGCATCTCAAGTTTTAGTTGTCGTGTCTCATTACAAAGGAAAAAAGTCTGGAACTGAAAAGTAAGACAAACGCCCCCGACTCAAAAGAACTAGAAAGCCTAGATATAGGATTTAGCCACCAAGGTCCTCACCTGTGCGGTGAGGACAGTATCCCAGAAGGCACATGAGTATGTCTTGACTCACCTTTACACTTGGGGTGAATCTCAAGAGATTCCCAAAGGTAGAAACTGCATTCAAAGAGGTTTGAGAACAACGTGATAGAGAACGGCCAGAAACCTAACAGTTTTTTATCCAACTTTTGTTCTCATATTTCTTGGATGCACTTTCAGTGATCTCTTGGTTTAAAGTAGTGTAAAGTGGAGTCTAGACATGGACCTTATTGATCACTTATACATAAAGAGATACCAAATGTTCCACGCTGATGAGGCCTATTAAGGCTGAAATGTATGTCTGATGTTGGTGGTGCTCTCACAGAGAGTAAATTTGCCTTGCTTTTCAGTTCTGACCTGCCCCTGTGAGCAAGTTTAGACTAATATGCATATAAAGATGTTTCCCTTGTACTAGCTATTGCTGTCTGGTTACGTTGTTCTCATATTTCTTTGCGTGTTGTATACCTGGACATAGAACCATAGAAGTCCATCAAGTTCAACCCTTCTACCTAACCTTCCTACTCTTGATTTAAAATATCGAGACCCCTTTTGAAGGCATCTAATGTATTTGATAACACCACCTTCCTTGGCAGTGAATTCCATACCTTTATTGTCCTTACTGTAAATGCTACAATTAAAAAAATATATATAAAAAGCACAATATTTTTATTTTCATTCTGACACTAGTAAGAATATTGTTGGGTTTCCCCCTTTAAATCTACTTCTAAATCTACTACTAAATATATATATATATATATATTTAAGTTATATCCTTTTAAGATCACTTAAAAGAAGAAAAATAGAAAAAAATGTAACATGTTATAAATAGATTCTTGGGTAATCCATCTAAAATTAAACGTTTTCCCCATTTAAAGAAAAAAAAAGAATGTTTATATACACAAACGGAATTTCTGCAAATTCTTCTTTCATCTTTTTCCGCAACAGTTGCTGAACTGAAACTTAGAAAATGTCAGTGAAGTTTTCTTGGTTCTGACCCATGACATTGTCACTTTGAATGTCCAGAAATAACTTGTGTGTGTCAAAAAGGATAATGTCACAGGAGTAACTGGAGAAGGGCAATGTGACAGCTCAAGGAAAAAAATCGTCTATCCGCATCGCAACAGGGAGATGTAAAACAGTGCCATTTATTCAAAACTTTCAGAAAACCATGTCAAATTAGAATGTTAATTGGATAGTCTATTTTAATTGCTTCTCCTGATTATGTACAACTCAGTCAACTTCCATGAATAAATACACACGCACAGCATATAAAAAAGGCTTTTGTAAAAGAAACCGATTATGGAATCCAAATGCTTAATTAGATTTTTGACCTTATATTTCTTCCCTTATTGTAACGGAACCAACAAGGTCAAATTGTGACTAAAAATGGGTGCTAACATTTCTAGCGTTATTAAATGCCGAGATGACAAACGTATCTGCTGTCAGAGAAATATGTGTCCTATTATATGCTGTTCCAAGAGTCTACAACTCAATAAGGCTTTTCTTGTGTGCTTTAGGTGTGAGACCCAAACAAAAGGGCCACATATAGTATTTTAGGACCCTTCACTGCGTCTAGGTTATCAAGAGTGGGCTAAACATCATGCACACCTTATCCACAATTGGCTGGAGGGCAACCAATGAGTGGTTGCCGACAGTTCAGGTCCTCCAACAGCCTGTCTACTACCAGTAGGCTTGCTAATTTTTTACTGGGCCCAACAGTGAAGTATTTCTACTAAGAGCTACCGTGGGCCTTACAACAACCCCTACATACACACTCACACCATTTACCTCTGTGGCGACCACCTCTATGCTGAATGTTAGGACAGGACCCCATGCGTTGCATTGTAAGGATACTGGTGAGACACAGTGCTCCATAATGTTTGTGGTTTAGTTATATGGGAGATCTGGAGGGTATGAGACTGGACTCGAGTCGGGTCAGTTGAGTTAGCCCTTGACTCAACCGGCCTATTTACGATATGGACCACTGTGCTGGCTCAGCATCGCCTGTTTTTAAAATAATATCCAAGTAAATATGCATTTACAAAACAAAAATGCTTATCAATTTAAATAAGCAGAACAGTAAAGCTTTTTTCATTTTCATGCATAAAAATCTGTAGTTTTCCCTCAAATTAGTTTTCTTAAAGTGTATTAGAATTTGAAATCTGAATTGTTGGAAAACTAAAGCTCTCATTTCAAATATTAAAGATTCTGGTTTTTAGGGCGCGTCTGTTGCTGTGCTGAATAACACTAAAATCTACTACATATCCATATAACGTGTATAGAAAAATATAAGGAAATCTAGTGCTGGCATTAGAGGCTGCTGAATATAGCCACAGGGCCAGGAATACACATTTAGAAAGTAATGCATTTTTTCCATATTATTTCTTCCTTGGGGCATTACTTTGACAGCTCTGAGTGTATTTCCCTGAAGATGGCATAGAGACAAACTACTTTGGTTTTAAACTTTCACTTAAGTAGAGAATTTACAGGATTCCTTGTCTACGTAAAGGACATCGTAATCATAACTCATCACAAAATACAGTTGACTTAGTACATCACCATAAATCAAATTAAGATCTGTGAAACACATCAGCAGAGCCAAAATCCCATTTATTGTGGCATAAAAATAATATCTTAAATTGTATATTTCACTTACAGAACATTCTATAAAATGCTTTGGACTGAAATGATCCAGATACTTTTTTTTTCTGTCCACCCACTAACTAAACATTAAAAGTATACTTTTTCAGAATAAGAAAAAAAAACAATTTTTTAAAATCAATTTTCTTAATATCCAGTGATGGTTTGAATGCTATAGATATTTATGAACAAATTCTGAATATCAGGATGATTTTTTTATCTGCATATTACATTATATTATTTTTTTTAGTATTGTTTCTATTGTTATTATAATTCTAATAATAATAGTAATTATTATGATTGTTTGAAAATATTAGATTTCTATTAGGTTATTTTTTATTGTTTTTAACAACATAATTAACTTTATATTACCATCTATTATCTCTGTAATAATGTTTGTTACATGATGAGATCTTAATAGTAACAAATAATTAAGGAGTGTTGGAAAAAGTCATTTCACTCTTTAAACATTGTAATGGTACCAGACCTTTGCCAGATACCAGAATTTACAGATGGTTGAGTGGTTAGCCACACGGTGTTGGAAGGTGTTATAAAATTGTAATGGGTTCATCTGTTGCATGTTTGACTGTACTTTTATTACAGTATACTATGCTTGCAATGTTCTTTTAAAATGTTTCTATATAATTGGAATAATATAATGGATAACAATAATAGATAATGAAAAATGGAATGTCCAAATTAAGTCATTTAAACATTAGTAGGTTTAGTAGATTAGAAAATTAGTAGATGAATGAGAGTTCCATCAGACATTCTTATTCACTCTCTCACACTCTAATTCTCTCTTATACATTTATTTACTCTCAATGGTGACTGTCCCGTTTCCTTCCCAGCAGCTCCACGTATTATCTTACATCTTCTGTCTTCTTTCTTCATCTGCTGCTCCTTCTGTCTTCTTTCTTCGTCCGTTTCTCCGTGGACCCGGGCCTCCCACTGAAGTTCTGCAAATGGGCGGAGCCTCTGGGCACACCCTCTCCCTGATTGGCAGATTATGGGAGGGGCTGTCCCCATGGCTCCATCCTTTTGTTGAAGTGCACAGAGAGGCCAGAATAATACAGATAGAATCGAGGAAAAAGAGATTTTGTGTTTGTATTACGATTTAATTTCTGTAAATTCAACCATATTTAATTCACAAACAAATACAATGCATTGATTATCTTGGAGCTAAATGACCCCTGAAAATGTCTAAATTTATGAATTTAAACAAATGTATATCCTCTGGAAACTTTCATTAACCTGTAAAACTATTTTGCCATCTTCACATCTTTAGAAATGCCACCCTCTTTGTATTTAAAGACAATATGTAACAGTACAGGTCATCAAATGTGTCATTTTCATTATTTTGTTTTTACTATTTAATTGTGAGCATTGTTAGAAAAGAACATACTTCAAAAAAGACAGAAATCACAGTATTATTCCAAGTAAAACATTTTTTAAATAACAATTTCAAGATAAAGAAAATATTATAGGTTTGTGGCATTCTCAAGAACTGATAATGTCTCGAACAAAATCATTGATGCAAATGTTCCCATAAATATCATTATTGAGTGTACAGAATTAAGACATTTAAATCCACATTATGTCCTTTATATTGTTTTCATAATTACCTATTAGCTCAATTCCTTATAGTTAGAATTTTTTTTTTTATGTAGATTTTTGGGGGGAGGGATTTTTCTTATTCCATTCTTTAATACAGAATTACAAGGTTCAAATGATTCCAACTTTTTAGCTATAATTTATAAGTGGAACATAAAATGAAATTCCACAAGGGAAAATAAAAAAAATATATATGTTATTTCCAATTTTCAACATACCATAGAAAATGCTATTTGTTAGTGTTTTTATTATTATTATTACATTATTATTCTAGTGTTTTTATTATTTTTATTATTGCTCATTAGCTAAAGACATTCAATTGTAATCAGTTACTCTGCGGAAAGTCACAATGGGAGTAACGCATAGAGTTTATCCATTATAAACTCTGTCCCGGGACAGCGATTGTATCATTAGGCTGCTTATACCATAATTTAAGAAAGTATTGATCTCTGATTGTTTCACTCAATTTAAAAGAAAAATAGATTTGAACATTTCCCTGCACCCAGCGGCTTTACAAAAGGTGCCGGTCTGATGAAACTAAAATAGTGCACTGCAGGGATTCCCCTAAAAACATTTTGTTTCTAGTAAGCACAAAGAAAATAATGAAATAAACCCAAAGGTATTACATAATATTTCTCATTAGGACATAAAGCCTTTCAACAACGACAAAAAAAGTCATCAAATTTATAAGATACTACTTAAAATCTAGTTTGATGAAATTTTTTTTTTTTTTATTTAGTCCAAATATACCTACAAAAGTAAAAACAAATCTAAATGTACTCATACTTAACTTTGCATATTTTTGACTGTTCTTTGCTACAGTGAAGCTAGTAAACCTTCATAGTCTACTGATCTCAGAACCCTAGGGCTTGCCAAGTGTCGAAAACTAAATATTCACTCTTTTCGTTTATTTTTTTCTGTTATAATATCGTTTTTTGACGTGATGGTATTGTGTTAGCAAGTAGAAAAAAAACATGTAAAGAGTAAAGATGGTTTTGATTTTAACGTCCAACTAAGAGGACACTTTTTAACAGACATTTTCAGGATACTGAGGCCCCTTCTTCAAGCATAGTAAAGCAAATGAGACTTTAAACAACATAAATACATATATATATATTATATGATAAAAGGGAAAATGGGCAATCACTAAAGAAAAGGATGAATCTTCACCATCTCACAATTAACAATAAGATGACAGACCAGTAGGCCACAACAAGGATAGGGGATAATCAGAAATGCAACTGTTACATTTAAAGAATATTAAATTTATTAACACTGATCAAAACAAGGCTATGCATTTGGTGATTAACAATAAGTATGGGCATGTTCTGCAAATGCATTTTATAAAGTAAAACAAGGTATAAGACTGCCTGTTAATGATCGCGCTAAATCAACTGTTATAAGTACTATGAAAACAGTAGCAAATGTGTGCACCAATAAAAATAAGTTTGGCCATAGAGTTTAATTTCAGAGGAACTTCCTACGGTGCATTTTAACCATACCTGGGAGCTTCTAGTCTCCTGCTACCTGGAGCTGTCCCTCTTCAGGTAGACTGATGCCATCAGTGGGTTGGGCTGATGTCATTGGTGGGTGGGGCCAATGACATTAGTGGTTCGGAGCAATGATGATGATGATGCGTGTGAGGTTAGTCCCAAACCCTTTCCATTTGTATGGAGGTGGGAGGTGGAAAAGGCCATGAATTCATCATAATACACCATAACTCAGAAAGACTATGATTTTTGATCATTGGCTCAAAACGTATTTAAATATACTGTTAGGTTTTAATTTATGACCTCAACAGTCACATTCTTTATACGATAAACATTAATGCTTTTTTTATTTTGTGTGTTGCTTTACATGACCTTCACTAATGCATACATAAGCAATGGCATAAAAAAAGAAAATGCAGAATATTCTAGAAAAAAAAATCAATATCTAAGCAAAAATCTATGCCTTATGTCAATAGGGTTTCAAACTGGGAATCCAAAGGATGTTAGGTTTGATTTGTATCCTGAAAAATAATTGTATTAGAATAAACCAACTGATATAGGACTGATGAATATTAACATTCTAGAGTTGGAATAGATTGAACGTTTTCTATTAGAACTTTATCCCATTCTATATTGTTTAGAAAACTGGGTCCGCATTCTAATTTCAATGTTTATTTATATTTTGTGATATTCTAGTGCATTAACCAATGTAGCGCCTTCATTTAATTAAAAATGAGTTATTTTTGTGCCTTAAAACCCTAACTTTTAGCTATAATTGAAACACTTTATATAGTTTATTCTGAATGTGTATTTATTCCGGTTCCTGAAATAGGATCAGGCTGAGAACATTTAAGGTTCTAAGGATATAGCCAAAAGGTGTCTGGAGAACTGAAGATTTATTACCATACCTGGGAACTTCCTAAGGTAAGGACCCCAGATCTCTCCCCTTTTCTGAAGGTATGGCTTTGCGTTGAGGTGGAGCTAACCATGTCATGAGGGCAGGGCTAGCCATAAGTGGGGAGTGGTTACCTGCATGAGTGACAGGACTAGCTCCAGGCAGCATTACAAGGCTAGGAGAGGAATTGGGGGGGGGCAAAATAGAAGAGTCACCCGGAGACCCGGAGAAGCCATATTTCACCTTGAAACTCTGTGTCAAACCCAAAGACCTCCCGAGAATGTATACTACAAATAAATGTGACCCGGTATACACATCTTTGAAAGTGGGGCTTAAATAGGAAAAAAAATATAATTCTTATCTGACCGATATCTTGGCTCGGTGCCACTCTAGGCCTGACTTACTTTCTACCTCCTCAGCTGCTGTTTATCATGCTGAGCGCCGGGATATGACATCATATCCAGGCTTTGCCAGTTAGGCACAGTACTCCATAGTGTATTTGGGTCAGTAACAAGGTGCTAACGCATCCCTGGACCTGTCACCCCAGGCCTAGTCGTCCCAGTCGAAAGAAACACTGTAGACAACGGAACATTTTTTCAGTACGTCTACTAACTGACATGGCTAGCAAAAAATGTATGTATCCTCCTTCTATGGCAAGTTCCCACTTTTTAAACTTTTATGACCATGGAAGGGAATGTTAGCTGAGAATTTTTATATGGGGTGAAAATAACTCAAGTTTGCAAATTGGCCATTGGGGGAAATGTCATCACTTTGATTACGTTAAAATATAGATTTTTCAATATGTCAATTATCATCATCGATAGTTTGACAGAGCATGGTTCAATCATCAAGCCTTTAAATAATGAATAATCCATCTAATGTACCCATTTTGCGAAATTTAGACCATTTAATTTCTCTAGTGAACATATAAAACACATACTCTCTAAAACAAAAATTATCTTATTAAAAAGTTTGAACACATTATATCCATAAAATTAAGCTGATCATTTTTTCGCAATTATTTTACTGAAGTTTTGTTTTGTTTTTTTTGCCTTCTCTTGAATAAATTGAATTAATATCTCGGGAACAGTTCTGTTTTTATTGGCTGTGAAATTCTATCTGCATTTATTGACAGAATATTATACGCTCGGCATCCAAATCCATTTGTCATAAACACCAAACCATTATTCCAGCAGCGAAAAAACCCAGTAGCTTGGTCGTAAATCAGTACAGATATAAAAACAAACGGAAATACATACTAATACGGATGTTAGATCATCTGCACTATAGTATCTGCATATTCAATTTTAACTATTTCTATTTTTTTAGTACCCTACAAACAGTAAGAGTAAGAATGCCATTCTAAGAAAAATAAAATGTTTATATTCTCATAATATCGGTTATTGGACCAAAATGCATAGGCTATGGATGAGCTTGGAGATAGATCATTTGAAGCCACACGCTCGTACATTGTCCCTAAAAACATTACCCCCCTTCTCTTTGTAGAATTCTGGTTTGTCTTTTTTATTATGACACCATATTATCAAGTTATTCAAGTGAGAGTTGTGTTATTGGGACTATGCATCATGTGTGCATGTAAGTTGAGTAAATTATGGTTTTTAATTTAGAAGGAGTAAAAATGTATCAATGGAAAGCCAATAGGTAGTGTAGAAGTTGCTACTGACCTTTATCTCCCATAGTCCTGTCCTATCAACAAGAAAGATGGTAGACTCCATCTATAGGGAGGAAAATAACCATTTGCTAGGAATTCCAAGAAAAATGGAATGAATGGTCTCCAAATGTAGTGAACATTTTTTATTGTCAGTCACGCATCTTCAACTTTTGAGCCATCTACTTATGAGAAATGAATGCTGCATCAGCCTCCATTACCTCTCTATATGTATTGGCACAAATCCCATGCACCTTTGTTCTCCATTGTCGTAGACCAAACTCTGCAACACAAAAACACATAAGTCTATATTTTTAAAGTATATATAATGGAATTTTCCGCATCGTTCATCATCAAGGCTATAGCACTCTTACCAAATGGTTATTTCCCATCCTGTAGTGTAATGCCACAATTCAAAATGTTGTCTTAATTAATTGGAGGAGTAGGGAAAGAAGATGTCCCCATGGTGTGTGTGGAGGCTGCTTCTTGTTCTGATAGTACCCTGAAGATGAAAGAAAGCTGCAGATGGAGAAGCGAAGAGGGGCAAGAGGAGACGAAGAAGCAGAGGCAAGGGAGCGTTTGTCAGGGAAGGTAGGGAGCGACTGAGAGAGAGTGATGGGAAAAAAACCCCAAGTTTCTTCATTTTCAGCCATTCATACAAACAAATTTTACATAATTAGTTACAATTAAAATTTGCACAAATCTGAATGCGAAAGTCTAACCTTTACCACTTTAGCTGGAAGGCTGTTCTCTCTCGGAACATTTACATTTACGCTACACTTTATTGATAGAGCACCAGCCAATTCCATATAAATATTACAAAAATGGAGAGTGGAAATCACAGTTTAAATTAGTATGGATGAAATACGTCTTTAGCTTAGAACCTTTTACTCAAACAGTATGCAACCACTTGATGTATAAAATATTTCAAGCAAATCTACAGCGTAGTTAGAGGGAAGATGGCTCAGAATTAATTGGCTGTATTTTACCCGCTACATGATGCCCTCATTTACATATGGGGCCCTACTGTGGCGTCTCGAATAAAGACGAGCCAATAAAAAATTAAAACACTCTGGGATTTTAATTCTTAAATAGTTTTTAGGATTGGAAAAAAAGGTGAATTCATCCTTCCTGCGTTATTTCTGATCACATTTGGTACAGGTTACCCTTGGAAGGCGAATCATTTTTAATCTCTTTGAAATATACGTGCAAAGATGTCTTCTCCAAAAGAACCTCGTTAGGTACTTGAATTTAAGGTCAACTAAGGTCACTTTGTGGGATTGGAAAGAAATGTCAGTGTTCACCTACGCCCCTGCAACCTACATCAAATATAATTAAAAATGTATATTATTATTATTGTATTTGGATGCATAAAAAAAAACAATTAGGAAGGCAGAAAATATGACGTCTTAAAATTTATTGACTTTGAGCATAATTAAATCCCAGAAGACCTTCTGGACACACTTATGAAATTAACGGCCATAAACAGACATTTTAACGTCTTTATGGTAGAGGGGAATTCTTTAGAACAGAGAATGTCAATGCTAGATATTATATATGCAAAAGTCTTCACATCGGTGACCTTTACTTTTATGGCCGTCATGAATCAGTGCAAACGATGCTTTTAGACTATGCATATTGCAATTGATCGATTTTTTATTCTTCATTAATGGAGATTGAGTTTAAGTCCTGGTGGAAACACGGCCTTTGCACCGTGTCACTTTTAAACGACATTATTTTAATATTCTTCTTTTTGTACATTTATAAAGTAAAAGACCGATTTGAGGATGGCAAGTGGGGTGAATGCACAGGCCTATTCACAAAGATTCTAATTGGCAGAATTAATGCATCTGAAGGTAACAAGAAGCCACTTGACAGCACTCCACTAAGACAACTGACGTAATAATAACACATCTGTCCAAAAAAGTCAAGTTGCCACAGAGCTGAGTTGGGTGTCTTCGAGTAGGACAAAATTAGTCTCAAGTTCTGTTCTGTTGGGTTGACATTGAGGTGAAATAATTTGATCTCTACTGCTGTTGAGTTGGTTCTGCAGGAAGACAGACATGTCACTTCCACAAGCATCTTTTTAGAGTCAACATAATAGTCCTGTTGCTAGACTTTTATAGAAGGTACCTCATTTCAAATTAAATTTGTTAAAACTCATCTTATCCACTTAACTCTGCATTATATTATATTGGACTATCTCAGACCTTCTTGCAGGAGATGACCAGTGGTGTTAGACTTAGAACATTGTGAAGTCAGGGAATTCAAGTGTTACATTCTGCTGTAAGCTCCCCTAAACTCCTCGGGTGGTGAATACCAGGAACAAAGCCAAAGCCCAAAGGCCAATGGCCGATTAATCAATGAATTAATCAATAATCAGTTAACATTTCTCTTACTCCTTAAATCTTTAAGTGGAAACACATTTGCAAAAATGAAAGAGAGAGCGAGAGAGCATTTTGACCTGTTTTTCAAATAAAATGTAACTGTTCAACTTGATTCAATAAAAGGCAGAAATCATACTGAATAACTAAATTTACTTCAAATTGAAGAAACAATAATTTTTTGCTCAAAAACAGCAATTAGCTTTTTTCATAAGTGAAGCCATATACATTTTCTTTAGTTCTTTTAATTCAATATATTAATCTTTACTCAACAGTGGTATGCAAACACTTATTGTATGTCAAATCACCACCTCCATTGGTGGTGAATTCTATATCTTTACTATTCTTACAGTTTAAAAAAAAAAACACACTGAACGGCATGTAGACTAAAATACAAAGTCCTACAGTGGAGTCAATGAACGTCTTGCCACCCGTCACCCCATTCTATGAGATTTGTAAAGCCCTGGGCAATTACCGTCATCGCTTTGTGGTTGATCTATTTTTTAAGTGTTAGTAAAATGAATGTTGATCGTTTGCAGTTAAAAGATTTGATAGATTATGAAATAAACGATTGCTTTTTTATTTTAGTGCACCTTTCAAATTATAATACCAAGCCTCACTCTCATCGGTACTTGATAACTCTAACAATAATAGCTTAAAGTATAGCGCTTTGCCGTGCTGCGCATTATCCTGAAAGGCTATTTTGCAAATGTGCTTTCATTCGCCTCAATTCATCACTGTAGTCAGTCAGTCATCCAGATGATTTTACAATAGTCAACTGCAAAGCTTATTATAACAGCAGCTGTATCAAAACAACAGAAGTAAACATTCAGAATTTCAATATTTTTGAGCTGCATCGCATTAATTATATCTCAGTACACAATAACGCCGTGCTTTATAAATGTGCTAGAGATTCCGGCTCAGTTGGTCTATTTTTACAACCCAGCAGATACACAAATTGTTACACAGCCCAAAACATTGAAATAATGCCTGACGACTTTCAAGACATAACAAGAGAGCTGGGACATTATTGTATTTAAATAATAATGAAATGATACAAAATTACAAAACAGAAAACTGAATAAAACAGTGTTTTTGCAATTTATTTCAAACATAGGTTTTTATTTTCCTCCTACTCTAATGGTTTGAACAGTGAAAATAGACAGTATACATAGAATAATAAAGAGTTAAATGATACACGGGGTCCGTTGTTTAATTTCCATAGTTTTTTAAAAGGGTCCATTCTCAAAAAATATCCTTATAATTTCTTCAGGTCCTCCATATAGAACTTCGTAGGTATAAGCAAAAAAAATAAATGCTGTACATTGTTATTGATCAGAATACCATACAAAAAATATGATAAAAAAAGGTACCTGGCAAATAAAAACTGTTGCCCAAATGAATAAATTAATATCTTTTTACTCCCAATAGCACCAAACCGAAAAGCAGCTGTTGGATGTCCTGAAGCATGTATTTATACTGCTGTGTACCAGCATCCCCAAGTGGTCGGAGGAGGCATTGCATCCTCCATTGACATAAATGGACCCCATTCAAGTCTATAGACCCTATTCATGTCAATAGGTTTTAAAGCAAGCAGCAAAATATTATTTTAAAAGTTTGATGTAATACAGGTATTCTGACATCTTTATATATGCCTGTGCTTAGTATAAATAAAGTTGGTGCAGTGTAAGGCACCAACTTTATTTATACTAAGCAGGTGCCTTACACTGCCACCTGGTGGTGAACTTTGGCCATGTTTCTGTCAACTTCCTGTTCCAGGTTATTCCACTGTAAGCAAGTCTGAGGAGGAGACAGAACAGTTATGAGCTCTCCCTTTTTCTTACACGCAGGCCTTGGAAATATAAGTCTGTAAGTAATTATTTTAAATGCATTAGTATATACTTTCACTGATTTAACCCCTTCAGTACCGGGACGTACCTGGTACTTCCTGGTTAACAGTCATCGGTAGACCGGGACGTACCAGGTACGTCTCCTCCAAAAAACGCCCCCACATCACCACAATCGCGGTGATCGTGGGGGCGCTGCTGCTGCTGTCTGCCCAGGACTCCTGGGCAGACAGCACAGCCTGTCTAAGCCCGCCCCCAAGCCTACGATCGCTCCCACGGAGTGATTTTGTAGGCAGAAACTGCGATTGCAGAAAAATCTGCAATCGCGGTTTCAGCTGCCACAGGCAGCTTCATGGAAGGGGGGGTGTTGAATGGGTCCCCACACAAGTGTGGGGACCTGATCCAACACCCCCCTGCTGCCTGATTGCTCCATGAGAGCGTCAGTGCAGCGTTAACCGCGATTGCGGCATTGAAGGGGTTAATTCCCGTTTTGTAGGGGGCTCTGCTGCTGGTGGTCTGCCTGGAAGCCCAGGCAGACCAGCAACAGCAAAAACGACCCCCCAGAAGTCCTCTGATCAGTCCTGTAGGACTGATCAGAGAGACTCCTCCCCTACAATCTCCAGTCTATTGGAGATTGTGTCCCAGCTGCCAGAGGCAGCTTCAGGGACAGGGAGACAGGGTTCTTCAGACCACCCCACCCTTCATTGAAAGAGTTAAAAAAAAATGTAAAGAATAATAATAATAATAAAAATAAATAAATAAATAAATAAATTTATAAAAATTAATAAAATAATAATAATTTAAAAAAAAATAACAGCACTGACCTGAAAGTCCAGGGTGCTTCCAGGTCAAATGCTGGGCTGGGCTGATCAGATCGCTCCTGGCCAATAGGAGTGATCAGATCATTATGGCAGCCCACGGATGACCCTGCTCTACAAAGAGAGAGGGGTCATCTAGGGTAATTATGAAAAAACACAAATTATTAATAAATGAAATAATCATAATTATTACCTGATCACTTGTCAGTGACATTTTAAGTCGCTGATTATTGATCGGTCTCCCTGATTGATGTCAGCGGCCTAAACCTGTCACTTACAAGTAATCTGATGAAAAAAAATATTTAAAAAAACCATGAACCATGCATGTGAGGTCTTATTGGAATCAGGGGATCTTGGTGAACAAAATGTGGTGTTTTCTTCCACTGTTGCACTTATGGTGTGCAAGAAATTCAGTGCAACATTGAAATGTATGCGTTAAAAAAGCAGTAAAATAATTTCCCTGTGAAGTTTGGCAGACATCAGTGAAGAAATGGCTAGCTGAAAACTGTCAAAACTACCCTAGTAAACCAATTCCTGAAAACTTGTGCATATTCCAGCTATGGCCTCATGGCTTCCTCAAAAAATGCATGAACCATGCATGTGAGGCCGTGTTGGAACCGGGGGATGTTGGTGAACAAAATGTGGTGCTTTCTTCCACTGTTGCACATATGCTGTGCAAGAAATTAATTTTAACATTGAAATGTATTTGTTAAAAACGCAATAAAATAAATTTTCCGTGAACTTTGGCAGACATCAGTGAAGAAATGGCTAGCTGAAAACTGTCAAAACTACCCTAGTTGAACACCTTGACTTGTCTACTGTTCATAAATATATACTTTTATGGGGTAATTTACAGTGGGGGGCTTCCAAAATGGGCCCAGGAAACCAATTTCTGAAAATTCCAAATGTGAAAACGAAAATGCGCATGTTCCAGTTTTGCCCTCATAGCTTCCTCAAAAAATGCATGAACCATGCATGTGAGGCCTTGTTGGAACCAGGGGATGTTGGTGAACACAATTTGGTGTTTTTTTCTGCAGTTGCACATATTCTATACAAAATATAATATAAAATCTAAAGCAACATTGCAACATATGCAAAAAAACCAAAAAAATATAAAAATACCTCAAAATTTGGCAGCAATTGGCGATAAAATCCCTGTTTGAAAAGTGTCAAAATGACCCTAGTTGTACACCTTGACATATCTACTTTTCATAAACATATAATTTTGGTGGGATAATCAGTATCTGTGACAACTATTGGAGTTATTAGACTACCATGCCAAATTTGAAAAAAATTACATTTCAAAAACGTGATGCATGCCTTGCAATATTTGCCCTATACTGGTCAAAATAGATAAAAATCCTGGCCATGTTGGGTGGTTTCCAAATCAGGACAACTTAATGAATATATTTGGGATAATTTTTTCCCATCGGTTCAATGTGTGTACAATTTGTATGTATACAAAACTGTAAAAAAATGCGTTTTTTTCATTTTTTCCCCACTTTTTCCAGTTTATTTCAAACAAAACAATGTACTACCCAGCTTAATATGGTTTCAAATGAAAGCCCTACTTGTGCTGAAAAAAACAATATATGATTTGTGTGGGTGCACCAATTGATAAGAGAGAAATTACAGTTGAAGAAAGACATGGCAAAAACACAAAAACGGCTCCGGTCCTTTAGCGACACCTTAGTATCAAAATCCCGGTCCTGAAGGGGTTAAGTATTGCTTAATGTTGATGTATATTATTTTCATGTCAGTCAGGTGATATCAGCTTGGCTAGCTAGGCCTTTTTTTTCTGGCAGTTGATATTTGAATAGTCATGTATGCCTGTCACTTGTATGCATTGTAGTTTGAAAATGTGTTCAAACAATGTTCTAATATATGTTGCTAATTCTGTATATTTTGCAGTTTTACAAAAAATAAATACAAAAGTAAAATCCAATAAAAAGTAAAGTCAGTAAGAATCCAAACAGTACCCTTGCTTCCTGGGTTTTACCAAGTGTAATGGTATACTTAATACAAGATGGTTTTATTTCCTTGAGTAAGTTGCAGAACATAGTTCACTCTGAGCTTAACACACAATGATAACAACTTAAAACATATCATATTTTTTTTTTAGTAATCATGCTCATAAATAAGTCACCTGGGAACTCATAAGTATGGTATATTTCTAAGGTTGGTCAGAAGAGATGTTGATGGCTTTCACTTACAGCGGCAAAGGGATGAGGAGATCTAACCACTGTTTATGAAGGAAAAGATGCAGTTTATGATAGAATAATAGAATAATAAAGAGTTAAATGATACACGGGGTCCGTTGTTTAATTTCCATAGTTTTTTTAAAGGGTCCATTCTCAAAAAATATCCTTATAATTTCTCCAGGTCCTCCATATAGAACTTTGTAGGTATAAGCAAAAAAAATAAATGCTGTACATTGTTACTGATCAGAATACCATACAAAAAATATGATAAAAAAAGGTACCTGGCAAATAAAAACTGTTGCCCAAATGAATAAATTAATATCTTTTTACTCCCAATAGCACCAAACCGAAAAGCAGCTGTTGGATGTCCTGAAGCATGTATTTATACTGCTGTGTACCAGCATCCCCAAGTGGTCGGAGGAGGCATTGCATCCTCCATTGGCTTTCACTTACAGCGGCAAAGGGATGAGGAGATCTAACCACTGTTTATGAAGGAAAAGATGCAGTTTATGAAGAAACAGCATTAAATAATGCTTAATGCTGAATCTAAATAAATAAAGGCTCCGGGCACTCAAGGGTTCCAGCTCAGGCAGACTTATTGAAGGACTTGCTAATGCTGAATCTAAGACAAGAGAGAGCTCTGATTAAGTTTTGAGACTTTACAGCAGGGAAGTGGGCAGACAAGATGGGCCAAATGGGTCTTATCTGCTATCACATTTTATGTTTGTTTAGCCCCTTAAGGACAATGGGCGGTCTCTAAACCCATTGAAAGCAATGCATTTTGAGCCCGTACATGTACGGGCTTTGTCATTAAGGGGTTAGTTTGGAAGTTCTCAGGATAGCTTATAAGTAAATACTGGTACCTCCATGCTTGTAACGGTCTTATGACTTCTGCTGGCAGTGAGATGGTCTTCACACCTGATCAATACAGCAGGATTGTTGCCTAACCTGTGCTGAGTGCCTCAAGTAATATTTGTGCATAATGACAGTCAGAACGTTAATGTGGCTTGCTAAACTTTTAACAAAGATTTTCTTGGCATATTACACCTTTAAAGTAAAGATGACCCAGGAAGTAGGATCAGTTCCAAAATGCAAACAGAACAGAAGACTGCCTTATATTTTACCATAAACTTGCCATTTGGGACAATTCCATTTGGAATGCATAAAAGCTATGATTTCGCTTTGGGAATATTTATTTATTAGATTTTTAATACTTTGTAGCTATTTTGTAATCCTCTTGTATAACTTGAAGAACAAAAGAAAATAAGGGTGGGGGATACAAAAAAAATGGGAAATAAGGATAATGACAGGAAATAAAGCATGCAAGTGGCTCAAGATATATGGAGATAGCCCTCACACTTTATGAAGGTTAATCCATTATCTTTTGTTTCTCTTCAAAAATGACTGTGAAAGTGTCAGAGGCCAAATGAAACGATGTAGCTGAGAACAGCAGATATACAGTAATGAGCCCTGGATCAAGAAACTATTAAAGTATATATCCTTAGCCACAAAAACTCAAGGACAAGAAACAGAGAGACTTTCTCATAGGTCCGTCATTAAAGCCTGTTTCTTTTACCACCATAAAATTACACATAAGGGTTAACTCAGCAAACGTAGCTTCATCTTCCCGCTTTTTTGGGTTAAGATTCTTTAAATCCAATTTAAACTTCACTTCCGTACATTCCGTAACTCAGATAATTATAACAGACATTCAAATTCAATAAAAATGGTATAGGTAATTTTAGACACTTTCTGATTATAGAACGTATACCCTTTTAATTAAATTATTATTTCAAATTTTGTTTCCTGGATAGCTTCAAAGTAACAAAAAAAAACTAAATTGAACATAAAAACACAAATACATTTTAAAACAGCACTACAGAATTTGATGGAGCTATATAAAACAATAAATAATAAATAATAATAATACATTTTTACACCGATTTCTTAGTAATACTGTTCCACGTTTCTACCACTAGATGGCAGACCGCAACACATTAGTAATTAAGAAAAGACAACCAGAAACATATTGCTTATTAAATAGAATTCTACACAAAGCAACATTCAGACATCTAATTTATAATTTGGCAGCAGAAGAAAAAAATACTCATCAAATTCTTAAAACTTTGTATCCCATTTCTGTTCCTAGATAAAGCTATTTAAATAAATATCTTTAAAAAATTCTATTTTACGGTGAAAGGATGTTCAAAAAGCCTTGTACCAAAAGTTTATTGTTATAAATTACTTTTGAATGCTAGCAAAAAGCAATTTACAGTTTCAAATTCATTTATCACAACCTTTCCTATCTACTCTTTTATATATATATAATATGATTAAACGCATATATTTGACATGAAGGGAACAATAAAATAGTGATAAATAGTTATTTAGTCAAAACTAACATAGGACTAATTACAGAATCTGAAGGGGTAATTTCTCAATTCATTAACAATTTTGCCAGAATGGAGGCTCAAGAAATGGTAGTTGATAAGTTAGAACAATGTAAATATATAGGAGGTTATGTATTTAAAAAAATGCTCAGAATGTTCATCCAAAATCCGTGAGCCCTTTCACTCACTCTTTCACAAACTTTCATTCTTGTTCACTTTCTCTCCCACACTTTCTAGATATTCCTTCTCTCCTACCTTCAATCTTCAATCCTCAATCTGCTATCTTCGTCCTCATTTCCAGCCGACATAACCCGGTAGGAACTTCCCCCAAAATGGCGGACGATTGCGGTAACGTCCTCTCCCTGGTCCTCCACTTGGGGAAGAAGACATCACCGAAAGTACCAACTCAGGGTAATATGGCGGCACTTGCTGTGCCGTCCTCTTCCCCGGTCCTCCAATCGGACAGGGAACACAATTTGTTCCATGAAAACGAATGGGCCAAAAACAAACCGAAAAATTGGTCCGAATCGTTTTTAGCCAATAAACCCAACCAAGTGGGTGAGCACTTAGCTGAAGGCATGATGCTAAACTTTAGGCAGAGGAGCAATAATAGGGAAAATGGATGTCATGATTGAACCAGATAGATTTTAAACAGACGTTTAATTCAATGAATAAAATATAATTGCTGGTGCATCCAACTAGTGAGATTTATGTATCAATTGAATGCATCATTTTAATTTGTTTTCTGCTGTATTTAGGAGCAATTCCCTTGAAACTTCTGATTATCTCTCTCTATCTCTCATTTAGTTTGTCCACTCAAATTATATAGATATTTTTTTTTTTCTAAGACAAGTAAAGATTTCCTTTGAAACCATACCCATACTATCATTCAGCATGGAAAAAAATCTAAAAAAAAAAGTAAGTTTTTATTTTCTTGAAGAAGGAGAACGTCTAAACATCTGTTCCGGCTCGCATCTCCCTCCCTGCTAATCACACGTTGATCGAAGAGCAGGACTCTGCAGGCCTGTTGTCCTGATTATTGTGTGTTTGATCAGCTGCAAAAAGATAATTGGCATGATCTCCATCAGAGAGGGGATACCGAGCACTCGCCGGAGGAAAGCACTTGCTGCCGCTCTGCCAGTGTGTCCGTCTCATTTTTAGAGTTCTTAGAATGAGGTCCAATAAAATCAAACTATTGAACTCTCTTCTTAATCTTTTTTTTTTCTCTCTTTGATCTGTCCTGCTTTATCCTCTCACCCTTATTTAATTATTCTCTAAATGTCTGAATAGAACCGCTGAGATTTTTGTTTGGTTTTCTAAAGTTCACACCAAGAGACTCATTCTGCTTTAAAAGTAGACACATGAAAGAGAATGATCTATTTTGACATGCAGGTCATGAAAGAAACAGATCAATGATGCATTAGGACTGAACGCCGATGACTAGAATCAAACCTCTGTTATTTACTAAATGTAACACTTTCTTTGTTAGCCACATTGGAATGGAACAAACTTAACAATTAAGTTACTTATGTAAATTGTCATTATTTGTGGATACTATTCCTGGAATCCTTACCTTGGTATCAACATCCATTGATGTGAAAATATACATTCCAGTAAATACCAATGATTTTGGACCTCACTAATAAATCACTCTTATTGAAGAGTTCAGGTGGCTTGGCATTTGAAGCCGAGTTAAGAGCTATCTTGCTGCAGAAATTATCCATCTGAAAAAGCAGATCCCACGAGGTTGCCTCAATCAGATTTAAAGACGCCTTCCATTCCGTCGAGGCCAATTTATCACCGGAAGCCTGATCAGATTATTCAGGAGATGATTGCAGCGAACGTTAACGTGCATTCTCATTTGTCAATTTTCTTTGCAATAAAATTTATCACAGATTAAAAAAAGCAGTTAGCATGGATGCTATTTTTAGCAATAAAACAGCTAGGAAATATTTTTTTCGCATATTTTGGAAGAGTTACATGGACACCGAGGAAGTAAAGAGGCATAGATATGAGCAGACAAGCTAATATGCCTCTGCTCCATTTCTTCAATACTATATATATATATATATATATATATATATATATATATATATATATATATATATATTTATAGAATACATAAAATATATAAAAAATTATACAATGTTTTCAGCAGCTGCGAATTAGCTAATTATATGTATTGTCTCTCTTATTTTAACTCAATCTACTAGACAAATACTCTAAGCCAGGGGCGTCCAACATGCGGCCCGCGTGACCTCGAGGTGCGGCCCGCGTGAGATCGGCAGCCAGGATCACAAGCCCTGCCGCTTACTTGTGGGAGGGTCTATTTTCTGCTCCAGTCCTGCCTCCTCTGTGGGGAGAACGAGGGAGGCCGCGCCCCCTGCTGAAGTCTGTGAGCAGCATCGAGAGCTGTAGTAGGTAAGGGGGTGGGGGAGGTTGTTTGAATGAGTATGCCTGTGAGGGAATGAATGTGGGAATGAACGAGTATATGAATGAATGAGTGTGTGTGTGTGATAGCATGGATGTGTAAGTGCTGGAACCTAGGCATGATGGGACTGTGATTGCTGTTAGCAATCACACTCCTATAATGCTAAGTCAGCCAGTACATGCTGAAACCTGGCTATCTGCCCCCCTTGTGTATTGATGCTGCCAGCAGTATGGGGTCTGCACTTACAGCCACCCTGTACCAGCATGTACTGGCTGACTTGGCATGATAGGAGTGTGATTGCTAACAGCTAACAGCAATCTGCTAACAGAAATCACAGTCCCATCATGCCTAGGTTCCAGCATTTACTGGTTGCCTGGGTATGAAAAGAGTGTGTTTGCTATTAGCAATCACACTCCTATCATGCCAAGTCATATTGTTGATTTTTTTTTTGTCCAATTGTGGTGTGTTACTTTTAATAAAAGTGTGGTTACACACTTAAATTGGACAAAAATTACTGGTACAATGCCCAGCCAACCAGTACATACTGGAATCTGGGTATGCCTGAGATTGCTGTTAACAATCATAATATATATATTTTTTGTACAATTTTGGTGTGCAACTTACTTTTATTAAAAGTATGTGGGGGGGGTCATTTTCAGTTTCGGCTAAGTGAACCCTGAATTTTCGGTTTTGGTCCAAAATTTTCATTTCGGTGCATCCCTAAAATAAATAGAACTATTTCATTTTAACGTATCCAGAATCCTGAATTTGTAGTCGCAAAACTTTCTAGGCCTAGAAATCAGTGAGAGGAAAAGTAAAGGTTTTGTGTCATTTACTTTATTTTAATCTGCATATCTTATTAAAGGCCATATTTTCACGCAGTGAAAAATGAGTGCGGCCCGCGCACGGATACAATTCTGATGAAGTGGCCCACTGCAGAAAAAACTTGGACACCCCTGCTCTAAGCTCTTATAATACCATCTCGTTGGAAACATTAAATGTCTTACCTTTAATGACTCAGAGAGACTCTCTTACTAATGAAAGATCTCCCCTAACCAGTTACAATAAGGTTATGATAATGGGAGAGAGAGATCCGAGTCCCTTCTACATAGACCTCTGTGCATGTGCTCCCTCGTAGTGCCCATGATGCCCAGGGATTGTTCGAGGTGGAACGGCTGGATATGACAACTTAGCCTGGGACGCAAACATAGGCAGCAAACAGAGCAAGTACATGTCATTTCTCACTCGGAAGCTGCATGAAATTTTATTATTTTTTAAAATTTAAATGAAAACTGTTTAGAAACTTTTTTTTTTACTCTTTCTTTTCCCCAAAATGTTCCGTTTAACTATATTTTTGAAATTTGTTTTACTTCTTTGTTAAAAGCATCCAAAGCTGATCATATTTCACAACTTAATTTCTGAAAATCCCATAAATTATTGAATTCAATTTCAACGGGGTGTTTGGGAGACTTAACTACAGTGTCAGACTTTATAGCACAAAGAGTCCGGTCTCTATCGGTCTTTGGAAACATCCTTTGTATATAAGACCTTCGTCTGGGATGCTCAAAATATTCGTTATTTGTGTAGTGGATATCATTACGTACTCTTATTGCACGGTTTCATAACCATGGAACAATAGCTCAAAAGCACTGCTACCTATTTCATATCTGCCATTATACCAACTTGCCAACTACATGAAGCGGGGTTCCATTTTCTGACAGACCCCACCAACGATAGCTGCCATTTGTAGATAGAGACAGCCAAGTTACGATAAATACCTGGTGATTATTCTTAGATCATTTTCACATGCGTGTTTATTTTAGTCCTTTGTACTTTCTAAAGCAGTTTGGGGCATTTGATGCCATTTACTTTCTTTCAGGCTGATGTAGATCAAACCTCCCCATTTCCATTCCTTTTGATGTTTAGACTTCAACTGCACAACCTTACATTGATCTGTGTTGCATCTCATTATTCACTAGTAAATGTTGTTAAATATAATTAATTAATTGTTATATTTTTTTCATATTTTTCTGTAAAAAAGTGGGAGGCAACATGGCTAAGAAAGAGGTTGGTATGCTTTAATCATAAAGGTGCTGTGTTTGCAGCATAGAATATTGCTTTTAATAAAGTGTTGACAAATAATTAAAAATAGAAAAATATTTTAAAAATATATAAAACGATTTATATTTGAAAAAAGATTACAAAAGGTGGCAATTAAAATTCTAAGGTTCCTATATTAGGTATTACCTGGGATAATGTGATATGTAAATGTGTACTTTTATTTATTTTGGCTGGGAATATGTATGTTAAAATAATTCCTACACAATCTCTGTAAATTGTATCATTCTTGAAATCGTTAACCATTTAATTCCTACATTGTATGTAAGAATGAGCACCAGTATATTGCTTTACTGTCCGAACCCAGGCAAAACCAAATTCTCATTCAGCTCTTTTGGTAAGCAATATAGAAATGGAAAATTAGATAAAACTCACCAAACTTGTGAGTACTTTGAAGTTGCTGTTGTTTTGTGTAAAAAAAAATAAAAAAATCTAAAAAAAGTCTATATTTTGCTTATGGCCAACCATCTGGATGAATTTCACCATAGTCAGTCCTTAGGCGAAAAAGGATACAAAAATAAACTTAAAACCTATATTTTTTGTTTGTTTATCAGTAATACTGCAGTGAATATTTCTCCCAGCGGGCAGTGCCTTTGAAACATCTACGTACGTAGGTTTTAAAGGCATCTCATGTGGCCATGAAATTTTGAACACAGAAAGTGCATTAGGTAGTAGCAAGGGGATGTCATACAAGATGTTCCAAGGAATAAAACGAGACATCTCTGCTTTAATGTTTGCTGTTAGCTTAGAGCGTTTTGCATGAAATAAAAGAACAATGATGAGAAGAAATATGATCTCCCTTTGGACACTATGAAGCGCAAAACACTTGCAGTGTAGACGCCTTGATCTCGAGCAAAAAAGCCAAATCTTCAGGGTAAAAAGGGAAGTTTTAAATTTATTCCTTTTATCTATTATAGAAAACGTAGCCTAGTGACATGTTTTAATTTGGCGTCTCATATCCACAGTCCCCGCCGTTTGCTCGAATGTCTCCATTTATAATGTTCCGCTTTAAACAGATATAAATCAATATTGATTTTATGGATAATTTCATACTTGTGCAAACACGTCTAAGGGTTTGTAGCCGTAGTTTCTCCGACTGACGTATAGAACTCACAAGTGTTTGTCCTGCTGCCAAAAAGTAAACAGGAAAATATCAGAGCCTTGAGCTCCGCGTGAAAGCCTGTCTCATGAATCTCGATGGGTAAGCAAACTTTTATTTTTTTTAAAATACGCCCAAAGTAGGAAACAAGTAACTCTCAAGCTGTTTCAAAAATGCAAATTCCATGGCATCCAAAAATGAGGATTTTGTAAAATGATGACTTAGATTTCAGGGGAAGAATAACTTCAAGGGTCTTAGTTTGGCCTTGGTGAGTCCTCTTCACTTTGCCTACAGGTCTACCTTTTTTTTTTCATGGCCAACTTTAAAATGAAGAAAATCCATGGCTAAAGGCGAATGGAGACACGGACCCCACCGTGAGGCTGCTATTATTATTCAAGTTCTCTGTAATGACTTAATGGCGATATGAGAATTCATAAAACCACCTAGAACTAATAGTACTAGTGATGTATCCTTCTCTAGGTCGACTATGGTCTCCCCAAGCGGCCCATTTATACAATGGAGGCTATTCCAGTTCAGCACAGCCTCCACAAACTGCATTAACCCCTTCACGACAAAGCGTGTTAGTGTATGGGCTCACAATGCATTGTCATTAATGGGTTTAAGGACAACCCATTGATCTTAAGGGGTTAAAAGGCACTGTGAAGTTGGGCTTCACCAAAGATAAATACAAAGCTGCGTATAGTCCTCTCGTTCCCAAAAATTAAGGTTCTGTACTCAAAGTGGAAGAGAACGTTTTGGCCAACTCAAAGCATGGGCAGAAAACAGCATTAAAAAAAGTATTATTTCCAGAACTGTGTCCTCTATGTTTCCATCTCAAAAGTTATATTATGACTACTTGCAAAAAAGAAAATGTTAAGAGATCATTTATTTGCATAGATTCCAGCTCTGGAATCCACCAAAAGGTTAAACCCGTCATTGTGTCACCTTGTTTCAAGGTTCTAGAACGCTTTAATGATTATGAAAATGATATTCGGGCTGTGATTCAAGCTGTTGGAGTGATGAATGGAGCTGGCTTAGTTGCATGGTCTCTACTAAACCTGGTTCTCTGCCAGTTCCTGTCAAAGCACAGTCAGTGCCAGGGCCACTCTCTGAAAATGCAGTTTCCCCCCCCTTTGCTTGGTTCCTCTGCTCTCATAATACCATGATATGTAGGAATATATCACTGAATAATTCTGTAACTCTGTGCGTAATGTATAATATAAAGTACTTTGTTCATGAAAAGAAGGAAGCATCGGAATAATAATGATCTGTGTCTGCCAACAGCAGAAATAGATAACTATATATAATTATATACTTTTTTTTCTTAAATAGTAACATCATGTGGGTACACAATGGGGGTAGCATGTGAAATGTGATTATTATTATTATTTGTTATGTTTTTTTTCTTTTTCTAAAAGGGGCATTTCTTCTTTGGCACCCTATGCTCCCTTTTCCTTACCCGATGTCCCTCTTTTGCGGGTGGTCAAACATTTTTCTGGGCGTCCTTCAGAAAAAGCTGTCATTATGTCACATAAAATCTTGCCTTAAACCTCCTTCCCCGTGTCTGTTAATACACTAAATGAAACAAAAGTGCCTTATTTTGAAATCCAGGAAGGCGAATAACCTTTGTTGGTCGATAACACCACATACTTATCTTTAGTGTCGCCCCAGTGGCAGATTGGAACCTGCAGTGTGCGTGGCTGCGCATATCTATCTGGCAGTTGACATTTAGCAGTCACTGGCCTTAAAGTGCCAGGACCGCTTTTCATCCCCAGTCCGGCTGTTCTCTGATTTACTTATCTCTACCGCTATTCCCCATCCTCAACACCATCTTGGTGAAGAAATAGATTCTATGATTATATTAAAATCTTCTAGTTTTACAAAATGACTTTACTCTTGTATTTTTTATATTGTATTTATAAATCCTTTTTTTTTTTTTACTGTTAAAATCTCTACAATCGTATGTGTATTCCGTACCACTGCCAAAGAAAAGCTTCAGCTTAACCAAAAACCATAAACTCAGTTTCCTCAACTGTAGAAAATATCCCAGGTGCAGGTTGCAGATGCCAAGGCGTTCGAGCGTTAAAGTACATTATATGATTTGTACAAAGGGTGGTCTCAAAGTACAAATAAAACATAAATCACAATGTGATATATTAGATAATATTCAATACTTTATAATTTACTTATTTTCCATATTTCTTCCCTACAGTGTCTACCTGATAACCTTTGATGTCTCCATGAGATCTTCAGAATTTGGCTTTGCTTTCAACAAGTCTACATTTTTGGTAGGAATCTGCAATTTGTGTGAGTTTGCCATGTAAATATTTATATTTTTAGTTAATTTTTGCAATTTTGTTAATTACATTTTTAAATAGGGTTTATGAAAATATACACTACAAAACGTACTTGTTTTGGAAGACATTTCTGAAAATCGATAATTGAGCCAATCAAAACAATCATAGTGCTTAATTTACCTCTCTATCTGTTTTACTTTGATTATGATGCAAAGGGAGAGTGAGACAGTTTTTTTGTTTCTTTATTTTTGATTTTTTTTAATTTGTTTAGGGGAAAAAATAAAAAATACTCTACCCCAGAGATCAAGTTTTATCCCTTAGGATAAGCATATTTCTGTAATCAGCGTGATTTCTGCACAGATGTTTATCATGCCATTTTGTTACCTTATTGATCGTTTTATTTCATTTTTATTTTACTAGGTTGAATTTTTTCTTAGCTACACTATTTATACAAATTTCTGTTTGTATATTTTTTACTGAACAGTGAATCAAATGTATAAATAAGTCCTTTCCATCCTGAAAAAAACAGTACACGATTCCCACAGGAGAATTAAATAAAAAAGAGAGATTGTACATAAAGGGGTTAAACTATATATATATATATATATATATATATATATATATATTTATTTATTTATTTATTTATTTTTATTTATTTTTTATTATTTTTTTTGATTTTTTTTTTTATTTTTTTTTTTTAGATAAAAAGTAAAATTCTGTGCTATGTAACCAAACCCTTCAGGAACCCAAGTTAGAATAATGTTCCATATTCTTTTTTAGAATGGGTTTTGTAAAAATAATTAATACGATGGTAAATCAGTGGGAGTGGGTGTTTGAATAACCATCAAAACAGGAGTAAAGATATAGGCATAGTATGGAAAAATCTCATTAGAGCTTTAAGCACTTTCCTAATTATAAAAGTAATTAAAGAAATGTTTGTATGGCCCTCTTATCAGGAAATAAGAACAATTTGTGATGCAAATGGTGAGAGGAAACTGTTAAATAGAGATGTCTTAATCTGTACCCTCAGCTGTGATACCGGCTCAGTTTTAATTAAAATGCACTTTTTCTCGCTCTGAAATGCTTTGTAATTTTAGACTAAATATATATAAAAAAGAGCTCTGAGAATTGCCGCTTTGAGTGTATGAAAAATTCCATCCAGAATTATGAGCCATACGTTTGTATGTGTCGCAAAGAGAAAAAAGGTAAATATTAATGAGATGTCGTTGTGTTCCAGGAAGTGACATAGAAAATGTCCGCCATACTTCCTGTATGGAAGAAACAAGACACTGCTACCTGATTTCCAAATGTTCCATAAGATACATTTAAGTCGGAATTACTAGGGGTTTTGCCCTTTGGGATCTTCTGACGTAGGGCTGGATTGGCCATGATGAGGCAGCCCTGGAGCTTTAAGGCCGGCGGCCGCCCGATGACATAGGTCTTCATCTGGTAAGGTCTCCTTAAAATGTTGTCTTGATTAAGTGACAATGTATACCATTTAGGTTTTGCTCTTGCGGGGTGCCTTGATGTGTCAGGTGAGGTTAAATGTTTGGGCCGAAAAAAAACTTTTTAAGTATACTTTTATATAAAAGTCTGTATTTCTAGGTTTGGATTTCAGCACTGGTGATTTGCTGCTCTTTATTTTTAAATATAGATGTTTTTTGTTTTCCCTGCTGCCCAATAAAGTGTGAGTGAGACATAACATATAACGGGTTTTAGCTTTTTATGCCACTGCCTAGAGAAAAAGTCCATTTTCTTTTTAGATATTCTGATAGTTTCAACATTAACGAAACTTTAGGGGCGATTTAACTTATATAAGTAAATAATTGCTTTCACTGGTCGTTATAATATTTTCTAGAAGCATGAAGGTGTAGAAGGTCAGTCGCCTTGAGGGTTTTAGGGTTTTTAACAATTATTTGCCTCCCCCCCCTATCTTTTGATTGTAGAGTTAAAATGAACGCATCATATATGACGCAAATGTGTTTCTTCAGGAACACAGTAGTCTCATGATGGGATGATAACTCCATCTCTGCAAAAATTGTTGGAGTAAATCCACTGGACGTTAAATTAATATTAACAATATTAGCAATAACACATGTAATTGTCCATGATGATGTAGAGAATTGAGTAACTTTTGTTATTCTGATAAGATCAATTTTCAGCATTCATATTGAAGCAGATGGGACTCCTTTGTCCGGTTAACTTGGCTGTCACTGGAATTTAGCAGAATATCTTCTCTTTTATTCTCCAACATGACCTGATGTCATATGCTTTTGTAGAATAACTGAAAGGGTGCCAGTGGCAGAATTAACAAGACATACTTTAATTATGGACTAATCGCAGGGGTTGGCATGTTCATTCAAGTGGAAAAACTGTGATGTCATGAAGTGCTTTCCTTGGATCCAATATCTATAACGTTATTATATTCCACATTAATCAATGCAGAAAAAAATGTATGTTACCAGCAAATTAATTTGTCCATAATTCTGGTAATTTGGGTACCTGAGGTTAGAATTTTATTATACATGGGCTGGAATTGGAGTAAAACAATCCTATATCCAAATAGAGGCATCTCCAACACTTATGTAAAACACACGGTAGGCAACTATATCATAATCAATGGATTTAGTTATGAATAGGTTCAAGACATTCATGTTTCACTTGTTTTGTATGGATACACTTCTGTCTTACCTCTTTTGGTGTAATGCAAGAGTGTTTTGCTTTATGGAGATGATGGCAGACAAGTCTCCCAGCAGATATGGTAGAGGGTAATACAATAACAGACCAACAACTGATTAAGGGGAAATGGGTAGACTAGATTGGCCAAATGGAGCCAATCTTCCGGCATATTCTATCTTTGTATGCCCCTGATTATTAATGTTAAGGCTAATACTTCAATTGGTCCATGGAGGTCCTTAAGACGTTCCAACGTCAATGACCTAGAGTTATTTTCTCAATTACATATGGCAATGTATCCTCGGCAGGTATGGACTGGCCATATGGCACTTAAATCGGTCAATGAAACACAGCTGGTAAGACAGAGACACCTCAATACAATTTGGGATTGAAAGCCAGGTTTTCCACTAGTTTGGCTCCGTAGTTTTTATTATTTTTTTTCTGTTATAAATTTTTTTTTAACCTTCTTTGAATGTAAATTGGAAAGTAATCTAAAGTTTGACTTTTTTTTTTGCAAGCCGGACACTGCAATGCTTTACACATCCTGAAAGACTTAATAAAACATTTAAATGGTGTGAAAACATAATGAAATTGGGCTCAGTGGAAGGGCAATATTGCAGTAAAACAATAACAAGCCAAATATCCGCTGGCTTTCCTGAATACCGCACAGCAATATTAAAATAAATCAAAAACACAAGCTCTCTTAATTAACGCTACTGCATTCATGGAAGGTTATTTGTATGAAGAAAACTGTTTGCATAGAAGGAAAAAAAATGTAGACAATCATCCTTAAAGAATAATAATGTTCTATGAAAAAATGTGGATTAATCAAGCAATGCCTGCTAATCTCTGGGCCACTGCAAGACAATATGTATCATTATTATAATAACCACATAAACTTCCAGTTCCAAGGCTTTTTATTTTCCTAAGTCCAGTTGTTTCTATACCATAACTCTTTTGTGATCAGGGTTTAGTTTTTAAACAAAACAGAGTAAGCCTCGGTTGAACCATCACTTGAAGTTCTATATACTAATTGAGCTTGCTCGAACTGGCCATTTGGTACACACTTATGTCATTCAGCAGCCACTGGCCTTAAAGTGCCATGGTTACTTTGTTATTCCTTGTCTGGCCCTGCTATGGTCCCATAAAAACTAGGGCTAGATGTAAGCTAGAAAGAGTAAGTGAATCTCTTAACTTTATTGTAGGGTTGTATTGTTTAACTAAGACCCTCGTAAAGTTTATCAAAATAGAACCTGGTTGTCAAAATGTAAGTGCTTTGTAGATATATGCCTACTTCTGGAAGTCAAAAATTTTAAACAATAAACATATCTATTTTATCAGTATAGTACAAGGTGACTGAAGGATTAGACCCCAAGCTAGTTCATGGATTCATCAAATGACTGCCTACAAAGAAGTTGCTTCCAGTTCTTGCTCTCCCCCTGTCCCACTGAGCTAGGCTGCTCCAAACATTTGGCTCAAATTCCCATTGCTCACCCACCATTACTAACTTAGTTTATCTAACTAACAACTGATTAATCTATGTCTCTTGGGTCTATGCACTCAAAAGTCAAGCCATCATTTGAGTTAAGGGTTAACTCGACTGATCAGACTCAATGGAAGTTGCTTGACCTCGCATACTCCTAAAAAAACTTAAGGAGTCCTCTGTGTGAGAGGACCTGTCATTTTAAATATTGCAAGTTACAGGTGAGGGCATGCAAATTCAATGAGATTAGCAGATAGCACATTAATCCATTCATTAATTAATTTCTGCTGCAAATGCATTTTTTGCCAACTCTCAACACCCACAATTTAATGAATAGATCACTCTATGTTTACAGGTAAATACACAAATGGAGCAAGTGTAAGCTTACAAGAAGGGCTCTCTTTACCTAATGTATCGGTTAGTTTTAGTTTGTCGGTTCTAGTTTTTTCAGACTCTGAATCTGTAGACTGTAAGAACCGCTGCATAAATTGTGAAATTGTTTAACATTCACAGATTTAAATGATTCATCGTGCTAGTATTTACATTGTGAAAACTTGTAAACCCGACTCACACATGTGTAACCTATTTGAAAAATATATATACAGCCTTGTAACTATCTATTTTTCTAGGAAAGTGTGTCACATCAAAATAGTGCTGTGATTAAAATACTGTATATTAAAACTGCTCGTTCTCTTACTTATCTACAAAAATTGAATTTACAATGAACAGCAATAAATAAAGTCAATGTAACTTTCAACAAATTGGTAATATTTTCACGTTAAATAAAATTAATGAAAATTTACAGCATGCTCATAAAGCTCTGATAGATTTATCGAGACTGCGGTTTAATAGTACACAGAGATAATCCTGCCTAATAATTGAAGTAATTTTATTACTTCTCTGTGTCCTGATTTCCACTGATGTTAGGCTCACATCTCTCCCCGTCAGATATAATTTATGTCAACATCTACGCATTCGTGTCTTCATTAATTTTACAATAAGCTGCTAAACTGTGAGCAAACATCATTTAGAGACTTTTAAATTCAACTATAAAGCCGTATATTTAAACATTTAGTAGTATATTGGGCCAAATTTACAGGAATCTTAACAAGAACGGAGCATATTTGGGACAAATAAATAAAGTATATAAATATATGTGTATAGATAGATAGATAGATAGATAGATAGATAGATAGATAGATAGATAGATAGATAGCAATAAGCCAGAAGATTCCATTAGTCTCCATTCAATCCACATTTAGAGCTTTGAACCAGTTTTGTTCCACTTTTGCCTTGTAAATACAGTCTATACTATATTTAGAGTAAATTAGGCTGATAGCAGGTTTTCTAATATGAAGAAAACATATGGTTCTCCCCAGTCTTAGAGTTATAAAATATATCAATATTTTTCCCAAATGTATCTTAATTTATTTGAAATCTATTTGCCGTGAATGGTATGGCCAACAACCCCCATACTAACCCAGGGCCGCCCTGTCAACACAAGGGAAAATGATATATATTTACTATATATATATATTTACTATATAGTGTATATATATATATATATATATTTATAGTAAATAGCATCATGTGCATCCGGACAAGTGCACAAGTGTTACATTGTTACTGTGGGAGGTTGAACCAGCCTGGGAAACACCATGCACATAATTCTAAATTATAGAAGTTACTAAATGTTTATTTATAGTTAATTCTAGTCATCTTCTCTTTTTTTCTAGTTGATTAATAGTGTTGAAATCTTATAACCAACAAATATACTATCCCTCTAGCATTGATAATTTATGAAATGGAAAGACTGAAGAAAAATGGATAAAATTGGATAATTCATTTTTTAACATCTTTTGCCCTTTATTCCACTGTCTAATGCCCTAAATAACATGTCACATGATTCCCCTGGACAACTGGATGACTGAATGGAGCATAATTTAACATGACATCCAAGTCTCTTGACATCCTCTACCAACACAACAACTTTTTAAATTGTTAGCACATTTTAAGTGGAGGTTCTAACATTTTTTTTAATTAATGAATTTAAGAGTATCATGCACTAACTTGCATCATTTTGATGGTTAAACTTTGAAAGATTAAATGATCTTGACAGATTGTATAGGTGTAAAAGGAAAGTCAGTAACAGGTTAAACAGGTCATTAGGTATACATAGGGTTAATCTGCTATTCAGTGGTAGGGTGTGGGCGGAGATTTTAAAAGAGGAATCTCTGAAAGCATTAGGTGAAGGTCACCAGAGTGGAGTGCACACTCTGTAAATGCAGGGAGGCAGGGAGGCAGGGAGGCAGGGAGGCAGGGAGGCAGGGAGGCAGGGAGGCAGGGAGGCAGGGAGGCAGGGAGCCAGGGAGCCAGGGAGCCAGGAGAGCTGCTGCATAAATTGTGAAATTGCTTGCTTTATTTGTGTGTCTCCATGCAATGTTATGTTTTAAGTGCTTAGATTAGCTGAGTACTTGCCATAGTTAGGGATTAGGCAGGCATGCAGGAAGACTTGGACATGTTTAGTGCTCCAAATAGGAGATAAGCATTTGTTTGTTTCATGTTCATTTTGCTGAGTTAAAGGGACAGTGTACGACAAACAGACACAAACTCATGTCTGGAATCTGTTGATGAAATAAATATGGCTGATGCATTAACCAAACAAAAAATGTGTTTACTTGCAATTCTTCAAAGTACCACAGGGGGCCAAACCTCCCAATGTTATATTGAAATGTATTTTTGTACAACACAGTGTAAATGCTCCATGCTTGGTGTGAACCTACTGGGTATCCAAATCTGAAGGTTATCCGCTTGATAAGGAAAGTATGGCTGGCCATCTGCAAGCCAAAAAAGTGCAGCTCATATTTAGAATTGAGAAGGAAGTGGGCAAAGTCCCTTCTTCTATATAAAGACACTATTCTGGAGGTCAGTTTCCCAAACATGCACACTCCAGGGGAGACCACAGAGTTCCAAGGCCAATAATAGATACTAATTATGTCTCAGAATATAACATCGTTATAGTCTCCCCTTCTTAACTTCTATAGCTTATCATAGCCTTTTGATATCCAAAAAAAAACACAATCTCTTTATAAAAATAAATATATTCATCTGTTCACATGACCAATTTAAGTGATAGTCTGAAAAATATGTTCCTTGTTGAGGTTTATGACTTTTCTACTGAAAGGCATTTTATTTATATTGCTTATATATATATATATATATATATATTTTGTCAATATTCTTTTCTTGGCCGTTAATTCTCATATCGAATTGTAGATAGGTCAATTGAATCAGCCATGATATGATGGTAGGCGGAATTGAATTACATACAAAATAAAAATGTCATTCAGTCTTTCGCTTGCATTATAAAAATACGGAAGTGTGTCGTTCATCAAAATAATTATGTTGGAAAGTAGTATTAAGAATATTTCAGCTATTGAATGTACTAGTCAAACTAGCCAGAAAAAAGGCTTTAAGCTTTATATGTCATTAGTACATCAAGTACGCTATGGCTTCTATGCAGACCACATAACATGTGAATATATGGTCCATTCCTGCTATGATAGGTCTAAGGACATTGTACATGGATATAGGCGCCAAGCGGCAGTGATTGTTTTGTGAAATTACTCTTACGGGGGTTTTTATGCTATTTTCAGTTTTTATATTCGAACATTTCTTCCAGAGAGGCCAGCACTTCTAAAGTGACTGCTCTAGTAATAGTTGGCCTGGTTCCTCTGCGTGTCTGTTAGAAGTTAACGGGGAAAAGTGCTGTACCGCTGTCAATGAACTTTTCAACCTCATTTGGGGTTGGCAGAGAAATTACACCCAGCAGTCACAAAAGAATTGGATCTCTAATTGTAAGTGTTTCAGGGGGTGGAAGGAAAAATTGTTAGTTGTTGACAGTGTATGCTGCGCGTCAGCGTCTAAAGATTAATGCCGCTGCAGGTACATTAGTGTTTAGATCGGCTTTAATGTGTTTCCCTGCGAGAACTTTCTCTTAACTCTGAAAATCAACAAAACACCTTTCAGGTTATGCGTGTTTGTCGATGTGTTCTAAGTTCATGTTTAAATTGTGTGGCTTATCGCATCCATTATACAAAGACTTAACAGCATCTAGCATCAAGCATGGCTGAAAAATACCACAAGTTCTCCTTTTAAAGTAACCACTATTCAGCACCCTCATACATACAACAATGGGTTATCTCCATATGCAGGACCGTCTTTAACATGGAGCAAAAGGGGCAGATGACCTGGGTCCAGGCTCACCATAAGGGCTCACAGCTTTTAGCCCCACGACGCCACCATAGTCTTGAGGTGGTGGTGGTGGTGGTGGTGGCGGCACAGTCTTTCTTACCACCTACTGTTGGAGAGCCATGGGATATGTCCACAAAGGAGGAAAATCTTCTGGTTGGGAGAAACCCAGGGGAAGCTTGTCCTGAGGTCCTTTTATGTTCAAAGAAGACTGTCTGTGTGTGTATATGTATGTATATATATATATATATATATATATATATATATATATATATATATATATATATATATATATATATATTATATAATGTTTAACTCTGAATCAAAACAATTTATACAAAACGACTGTTTTATTGGGAAAATGTATTCGGTATTTATAACCCATAAAAGTCAAACCAAATGGTTCTTAAGGTCTATCTTTCCAGTAGTCCTGTTATTATTACTTTTTATTTTTTATTATTATTATTATTATTATTATTAAAAAGTTACCAGAACAATGTGGAAGTCCTCCCTAAAATCAAGTGATTTTGTCATCTGCTGCTAAAGAACCTTAACTGCTGGTCAAAATCTCCAATGCTGGTCTCATTTCTTTATTTAAGAAATTATTTACTTTAGTTTTTTCATTGTATTGGTTCAGGTGACGTGAACATGAGTTGGCCTTCGTGAATACACGAGCTGGACTTCGGAATTTTTAAACTTATATTAGAGAGTTCTTCTACACATTTTAGATTCCTAAAACCAGATAATTATTGCATAATACTAATGTTTATTTTAATAGAATGAGCTTTGCGACATGTTTAAAGCTAATAAATTTCACATTATTAACATATATTTTAATTTGTATGTCAAGCGATGTTCTCGACAATATCAACTATATAATTTTGGTTATTTCCTTCCTTAAAATGGCAGCAAATAATTATTCCTTATCTCTCGGCACAGGAAGACCCTGTAAATATAATTACTCAAATGTATGTTTACTGAAGCATATAAAACATGTTGTTGAATTAATACTGTATTTATCTTCTTACCTCCAGAATTTAATCAATTAGTTTGTTTTTCCAGTTCCTTGCTGTAGGTCTTTGACCTCCTAACAGAACATTGTGTTTAGTTTTGAAGGTATCTTAAAGAGAACGGTATGAATGTAACATATACTAAGTGAGATTAATTTGATTACCCTGTAAACATTTTTGTAAGCTTTGATGTTTATGAATTACAAGTTTGAGAGGAGAAAATGTTTAGTTAGCACTTTATTAATACAAAAGGGTACAGGGATACAAGGGGTAATTGGTTCTATGTGTTATTTGTTTTTCAAGTATATAGACATAATTCAAGTCTATGGAGAATGTGATGCATGTTCCAAACACAAGGGGGCAGAATAATAAAAATATATATAATGTATGTCCCTGCTCTACCAGCAGCCTTTTTTAAACCTGTCCTCTGGCACACAAACAGTTACTTTTATTAGGCCTTTTCTCTCTTTCATCTTTTTTAAAATGTTATATTATGGGGTCAGTGCCATTCTGTTGGTTGGGGAGCAAGGGGGGCAAGAATGTTTCCAAAGGAATTTAAATGTACCTTCCATCCCACAAGAAGCAAGACGGGGCATGGCTTGGGATGCTATTTCTATGATAATTTTAGAAATGTTAACCCCTGTTAACCTAGTATAACTGAGAACTATGAACCTGAATATTTATGTAATTAACCCCCACCCCAACATGCATGGGAGGGATGATCATTGACCCCTCTTTTATTAATAGGGTTTTCTTGGGACCTCTGGTTTGTTTTTAAGTGTATTCAATTACTTATTTTTGAGTATTAGGCTAGGTTTCCACTTGGTTTTTTTTTTGCAGCATGTTGACACTCTGGCGTTTTTTGCAAGGAAATCTTGGCGTTTTTCTCATGTGGGTTTTTTTGCCTTGGCGTTTTTTATGGTGTTTTTTTCCACAGCTACAATGCAGAGGATGGACCCAGTATCTGTGTGTCCTACGAGAAATAGGCTGGAAACAAACAGTTTCACACAAAACAAAGTTCATACTGAATTTTACACCATTTGGAACAAACATGCCATTACAAACAAACATACCCAACTGGACCCTGCGTGCCAAAAGCAACAGCAAACAATTTGCACCATCATTTGGGGCCAATCTTCCTAGACGAGCAGACATTCGGAATAAAGCATGCCTTACAAACCACAGAAAAGAGACAAAAGGGTCCGCCGGGGCGTGTTTAAGTAGAACTCTACCAAGGAAATGACAGGAGGGGGCAGATACTTGCCATTTATCCTAATCCCTTTTAGCTGGGTGAAAATTCCAACGTGTAAAGGCTGGAAAAACTGCCTAAGGTCAAAAAAGCAATTTCCCCAGAAAGGCTAAAACGCCAGAAAAAACTCCAGAAAAAACGCCAAAACGCAAGAGAATGCAGTGGCAGTTTTCTTGGTGTTTTTCCTGGCGTTTTTCATCAAGAAAAAAACGCAGGACAAAAACCCAAGTGGAAACCTAGACTTAGGGGAGTTTAACATTTTGCTAGTTTAAGGAGAGGTCAAGCGAGATTTGATTGAATTTTCATTCTCTCACATTAAGCATGCAAAACTCCCTTGGGACCCCTGTCAAATCTGGTCAGTCAACTTAAATACCTTTTCTTAGAGGATAGACCAAAAAATCACTATTATACACTTCTGCAGTTAAAGAAAAAGAATCATACTGAATCATACAAATAATGTAGAAATAACTATATCTATCTATATAATGTGCACCAAAGTGGATGCCATCAGCTGGTGTAATGTATATACGTTTAATCTTGTGATATCTAGAGAACCATGCACAAAAAAGGCTACCTACGGAAATCACATTGCTTCTTTAGCTGATTACAATTATTTGTGAGTGTTATATCAAGCAAGAAAGAACCCTGCTGTGTGTTTCTGATAAAATTCTTCTTGAACTATTGTATAAACAGCTCTTTAAATAATAAAAAGAATCTTACATTTATATGAGAATGGGCTTGTTCTGAATGTAAGACACTGGGGGGGCCGCTAAGAAGTTCCAATCAAGTGTATTTCAAGTTATAATAACGACGGTAAACTTAAGCCAATCCTAAAGGGGGATTTTAAAATTGGATAAAAGGCTTCACACCATTGTTCAAATATTAGATTCCCCCCCCCCCTATACATCATGATCTTATTGTAATTACATGAACTCTATGGCATTTGGAGTTAAAAGAACTGATCCTTAGTTAATTCTTTTTTGGCAGTTCCTGAGAAGTTTCGTTCTCTTGTTAATCTTTTAAAACAGTCCATCTTTAGAATACACACCCCGTTAAAGAGATGTAAATTTATTTCTAAACTGCCTTTTCTTCTTCTTTTTTGCATTTTTTTAAAAAAAAATATGGATTTGCCAAGTCTAGTTTATCATCAGTAACAGTAAATGCGTTTAACAAACAGAAATGTCCATTTATAATGTACTTACAATTAAAATACATCAGATCTCATAATATGGGTTATTTTCCAGGCCAAAAAAAACAGATTTTTGTAAAAAATCAATAAGTTCGATCGAGGCTTTCGGTATACGGAGCTATTCTATGCCGTCTTGCATTCCCTTTTATCTGCGGTTAATTATTCATCAGAATGGGAAAAAAACGAAACAAATCTGCTAGAAAAAGATTGCATTTTTTACTGAATTTCTTGATTCTATATTCTTGAAACTTGCCAAGGCTTGAATACTTATTTAAGGTTTGTTTTTTTCTGAAGAAGGCATAGAGAAGAAAACAAATGTTAGTGTTATGGCATGTTGTAGACTCAATGTGTTGAAAATAACCAAAGAAATTTTGTATTTTGTTCTCGGAAAGCGAAAGTCAATAGTTTTGGAAACAATCCCAGGTGTGTGAAAAATAAAAAAAAAGACGTGATTGTTAGCTGAAAAGAAACCAACAAACGTGAAAATCGGGATATGTTTTGTAGATAGATCAGTGTCACAACCACCCTGATGTTATTGTTTTAGTGAGATGAACTGTCCTTCTCATTTTTTAATTATCAAAATTATTTTTATGAACAGAATAGAATTTTATGTCCTTTCACTGATATGTGTCACATTTCTACGTAACCTCAGTGCCAGCCCTAGGGTTTTTGGTACTGCTTATGTTACCTGTCGTAGGCAGCTACCTAGGTTGGGTGCCTCTACCTTGGGTCCAGTGCTGATGCTCAGTGATTTCATCATTATTATATTGAGCACTTTGGTCAGACCACGAGTCAGATAGCTAATGCTATAACTGATCTATTATATATCCATTTGCTACGTGCAAATGGGCCAAAAATGATTCGGACTAACATTTTGGTTCGTTTTTGGTCCATTCATTTTAAGGCAACAAATTATGTTCCCTGCCCATTCGCTTTAGATAAAAATCGGGAGTATTTTTAATTTGGGGAACAAAATTTGGTGCTCCCATTCACTTTTACTCATTTTTACACTCTCACATACACTCATTCTCATTCGCCCTTTCTAAATATTTTCCTACATTCTCTGCCAACACCTTCTGCTGACCACTTCCGTCTCCACTTCTTGTTCATCTTCTCTCTTTCATCTTCTCTCTTCTATCTTCGTCTGCATCCCTACAGACATAACCTGGATTTAACATCTGCCAAAATGTCGATGCTTCTGGTAACTTCCTCTCGCCAGATCCTTCAATCGGGTAGGGGGACATCACCAAAATACACCACATATTTGGCGAAATTTCACCTTAAGGCAACACTTTTGGCGATGTTTTCTCACCTGATTGAAGGATCAGACATAACCGGCAACAAACTTTCACCAAAATGGAAGGAAAAAGATAGAGAGATAAAATGCGATTAAAGAGAGAACATGAAAGAGAAAAGATAGAAGATGCAAAGACGGACATGGTCAGCAGAGAAGGCAGAGAAACATTTAGAGAGCGTGAGTGCACAAGAATGAGAGTGTTTGAGAGTGAGAGTGAAAGGGCCTTAAAAATTTTGAGGTTTTTGGGGGGGGTTTGTCCACTTCGGGGAGGGGATCTGGCCTTGTTTATGTGGCTTTGTAAGAATTGCCAAATTTGCCAAAATTTGGTAAATTTGCAATTCATATGAATCTGAATGCATAAATCTAATCTCCATTGTTCTTACATTCACATAGCTTATCTTTTTGGAAAGGAAAACCTCACCCTTGTATGTATGTTTTTATTTGTGTGATGCTTACACATGTACTCGCTGTTTAACAGTCTAATAATGAAGAGATAAAATAAATTACATTAGATAAAAAGTATATTTTAACTGGTTTGTTCTAAACCACAAGTCAGGTTAAAAAATAAAACTTATATTTTTTTGAATAGGAGATGTAGTTTAGTAAAATTTGAGAGTTTAAGAAATCTTCCACTAGAATATCCACCTGAACATGTAAGCGACTTTAATTCTGTGGAATGGCCTACCCAAAATGGGATTAATAAGGGTTTTTTCGAACCTCTGGTTTGTTTTTAAGTGTATTCAATTACTTATTTTTACATTATTTATGAGTATTAGGGGAGTTTAACATTTTGCTAGTTTAAGGTGAGGTCATGCAAGATTTAATTAACAGGGGTCGCAAGGGCATTTTGCATGCTTAATGTGAGAGACATTAAGCATGCAAAATGACCTTGCGACCCCTGTCAAGTCTGGTCAGTCAACTTAAAAACCTCTTCTTAGAGGATAGACCAAAGAATGCAAAAAAAAAGAATGTTGCAGAATCTTGTAATACCTTTTTTATTGGACTAACAGTATTTAAAATAATAGACGCGCTTTCGGGAGTCTTCCCTTTATCAAGTCAAAAGCATTTCTGACCAAGCAAGTGAAAAACACAGTTTAAAACTGACCAGTACATGTTATGATACAGGGTTAAAATGGGTTAAAACAACACGGTAGAGAATTTGCAGACAAAAAACTAAGAGGGTCTTAAATAGTAAATAGAATAGACCAAAGAATCACTATTAGAGATTTCTGCATTTAAAGATAAAAGATAATTATATCCACCTGATACATGTAAGCGACTTTAATTCTGTGGAATCGCCTACACTATTCTCCAAATGGAATTAATAGGGGGTTCTTGGGACCTCTGGTTTGTTTTTAAGTATATTCAATTATTTATTTTTACATTTTTTATGAGTATAAGGGGAGTTTAAAATGTTGCTAGTACAAATATACACAAATTGTAAAAAAAAATTTTTCAAGTATCTCCTGGGTTGCTCATACCAGCCACCCTATAGAACATATGAAGGATAAGGTTTATATACCTGGCATCACATTTTCTTTAACAGTGTCTTAGTGTATTCACAAAAAAATAAAAGAAAATATATTCCACATTGTAATGAATATTGTACAGCTCATGTCATATTTGCATTCCACATGTTATTTTACTCCACCTACTTTATGGTTAATATTGTGTCTTCTTTAGGTCTCTCTACTTCATGCCTTGATATTTGGGTTTTTTATTTTAAAATAGCACATTTGAAAAACCAAATAAATAAATAAAATCCCGTTCAATAGAAAGGATGATAAATAACCCCCCTCATAATAAACGATGAACAGCCCATCCTCGGCCCTTCTGCAGACCTTGAACTTGCTAAAAGAAGCAGATAAGAGTTGGGGAAGCCTACGTCTTAGCCTAGAAGATAAGACGTGATAAATACAGATTGTTTTTCCTATGACAGATTCATTACTTGACAGTAAGCAGAAGTTGCTAAAGGAATCTGTTCCACGTTGCCCTTCCTTGCTGAACCCTGGTAGTCAATGACTTCCATGCTTTTCTGTGATAATGGAATAAAATTGCTTTTTATCTGAGATTCCTTGCACGCTTCTAAATTCCAACAACACTGAAGTGGCTACATTGTACCAACAAAGAATAAGTGAAATATCCCGCAATAGTTTACTTGTATTCCTAAAATAATATTGTTCAAGTTTTTCTCATTTTTGATATTCACAAACCCCTCAACAAGAAGCTTTACAATGAATTGTTAACGTAATCAGCTTAGTCACCTTTGAACACAATGCTAGTGTCTTCAAGGCCCAATGTTAAGCTACTATGTCACAACAATGATTAAATGCTCCAGAAAATGTCTTAACAGTAATCTGACACATTATTTCAATGTCAACTGTATACCCCATTTGCTATCTTGTAAGGCAACCAAAGATGGACATTTTGACCAGAGGCCTTGGGGAAATTATCAATTGGTCCTTATTGTATACATTTACATGCAGATGTTGAGATACCTTCATACTGAAAGGGAACTGTCATTGTCATAGCTTTTACCACAACTAACTGTATGAATTAATCAAAGAAACAAAATTTGCCAGCAGATCAGACCCATCGTCTTAGATTCAGTAGCCATATGTTTGTCCCATGCATGTTTAATCCTAGTGTTTTGCACTCAGTATAATTGTTTGGAGGATATTTACTTTAAATGTTACCCTGATGAAACTTAAAATCTGTGTCTTGGAGTAACAGAGCCAACATTGTCTAATATATTTCCTGTCCTGAGGTTCTCTTCCTTCACCCTAACAAATGCTACTAGTCAGAGACTTCATATTTGGGCATATTCCCAAGAAATAATGGGTTTAATATTCATGCAGATCCTGAAAGTACGTTATAATACCTTTCCCAATCATATACACATAAGGTGGGTATTTAATACAGTTATGTATATAGGCTAGTGATGTCTTTTGGCCTAGGAAGAGTAGATCGATGGCGGCAGGTTCTGGGGGCTCCATCTAGTCAAGGCCCCAGTGTGCTGCTCAATGGGCTGGTGATAAAAAGAGATGTCTGATCTCCCCAACCAGCCCATTTCGACTATGGAGGCTATGCTTTAAAACCAAAGGGAATCGGGTTCGATGCACCTCTGGATACAGGATTCCAGCTAACTTAACCTTTATTCATAAAGATGCTCATCATAGAGACCTATAGACCTATTTATAAAGCCCATCCCATGCCTCTCCCTATCCATGCCACTCCCTATATCCTTGTGGAGACCCATTTGGCCCATCTAGTCTGACAGTTTTTTCCTGCTGTAAAGACATCAGAATCAGTTGTTGGTCTTGTCTTAGACAATGGCTATCCCATGCGTGTTTACATTTCCTCACTGTTTTAGCCCCTGTGACTTCTGATAGGAGGCTGTTCCATTTATCTACCACCCTCTCAATAAAGTAAAACTTCCTTAACTGTATGACTATATGCTTTCTTGTCGAGTCAACACATTTAAAGGGGGAAAAAAGGCTCATCTAGGTTCCTATCGGTATGAATGGCACTCATCTCCTGTTCAATGTTCATGTACTGTTTTGGTAACAAATTATAACTTTAAAGGTAGGTAAAGTTAGTTTGAAGGCTTGTTTCAGTTATTCAAAGTCTGCCTTTTTATGTAAGAAGACGCTCTTCATACTCATTTTGGCCACAAAGGATCTTGCCGCTCCTTACTGAAAAAATACAGTATAAGGCCATTCTAATTTCTCATTCAGATAAAGCAAATCAGAGGATTTGAAATGAACTAATTAATCTCTCAAGAATTGTCTACTATTCTAATGGAAAATATTGTTATAATATGCAAAACATGATTACAGCACAGCTCGGTGAGAAATGACCACGGGAATGAAAGAAGTACTCCTAAAAACTGAAAATGGCCTGAGGTGTCAAGAGGACCCTGATAGAACCTCATTAAATGCAAAAAGGGATTTGTGATATATCTCATTCCTCAGTAATACCCTGATCTGCGTGAACTGACTTGTGAATATCCAATGAAGCCGTATGAGAATAAAGCAGGGAAAGAAAATATCTTACTTTCAAATAAATTGACAAAAACATTGATCGTTTGAAAGAATTTTTAATGAGGAAAATGGATATAGCCATCTAAAGAAGGGATCTCTGTGGTCCTCAAAGCTTATTTGAATCTACTTCTTTTACTAAATTGGCCCGATTTATAGGTATAACCAGGCCCGGACTGGCCATCGTGCAAACCGGGCGTTTGCCCGGTGCGCCGGGCCGCATTGACTTAAGGGCTGATGGAGCTGCAGCTCCAGGCCCCTACCTTAACCCCTTCAGGACCGGGATTTTGATACTAACGTGTCGCTAAAGGACCGGAGCCGTTTGTGTTTTTGCCATGTCTTTCTTCAACTGTAATTTCTCTCTTATCAATTGGTGCACCCACACAAATCATATATTGTTTTTTTCAGCACAAGTAGGGCTTTCATTTGAAACCATATTAAGCTGGGTAGTACATTGTTTTGTTTGAAAAAAACTGGAAAAAGTGGGGAAAAAATACAGTTTTGTATACATACAAATTGTACACACATTAAACCAATGGGAAAAAATTATCCCAAATATATTCATTAACTTGTCCTGACATGGCCAGGATTTTTATCTATTTTGACCAGTATAGGGAAAATATTGCAAGGCATGCATCACGTTTTTGAAATGTAATTTTTTTCAAATTTGGCATGGTAGTCTAATAACTGCAATAGTTGTCACAGATACTGATTACCCCCCCAAAATTATATGTTTATGAACAGTAGATAAGTCAAGGTGTACAACTAGGGTCATTTTGACACTTTTCAAACAGGGATTTTATCGCCAATTGCTGCCAAATTTTGAGGCATTTGGGACATTTTGGAAGCCCCCTGCTGTAAATTACCCCATAAAAGTATATATTTATGAACAGTAGACAAGTCAAGGTGTTCAACTAGGGTAGTTTTGACAGTTTTCAGCCAGCCATTTCTTCACTGATGTCTGCCAAACTTCACAGGGAAATTATTTTATTGCGTTTTTAACGCATACATTTCAATGTTGCAATTTATTTCTTGCACAGCATATGTGTAACACTGGAAAAAAAACACCACATTTTGTTCACCAACACCCCCCGGTTCCAACAAGGCCTCACATGTATGGTTCATGTATTTTTTGAGGAAGCTATGAGGGCAAAACTGGAACATGTGCATTTACATTTTTTTTTATATTTTTTTTCATCAGATTACTTGTAAGTGACAGGTTTAGGCCGCTGACATCAATCAGGGAGACCGATCAATAATCAGTGACTTAAAATGTCACCGACAAGTGATCAGGTAATAATTATGATTTTTTCATTTATTAATAATTTTTGTTTTTTCATAATTACCCTAGATGACCCCTCTCTCTTTGTAGAGCAGGGTCATCCGTGGGCTGCCATAATGATCCGATCACTCCTATTGGCCAGGAGCGATCTGATCAGCCCAGCATTTGACCTGGAAGCACCCTGGACTTTCAGGTCAGTGCTGTTATTTTTTTTTAATTATTATTATTATTTTATAATTTTTTTTTTTTTTTTTTTTTTTTTTTTTAAATTATTATTATTATTTTTTACATTATTTTTTTTAACTCTTTCAATGCTGATGCTCCATCGAAGCACAGCATTGATTGATATTTAGTCCCCACAAGCTTGTGGGGACTAATATTAACCCCTGCAATGCTGCGATGGGGGTCATACACAATCGCAGCATTGAAGGGGTTAATTGAGGAAGAGGGGGGTAGGGGTTAACTGAGGAAGGGTGGGGGTGGGGGTGGTCTGGTCTCCACACTCATGTGGAGACCAACGAACCCGGTCTCCCTGTCCCTGAAGCTGCCTCTGGCAGCTGGGACACAATCTCCCATAGACTGGAGATTGTAGGGGAGGAGTCTCTCTGATCAGTCCTACAGGACTGATCAGAGGACTTCTGGGGGCTCGTTTTTGCTGTTGCTGGTCTGCCTGGGCTTCCAGTGCGGCCACTGACCCCTAAGGCTGGCCCTGGTGGGGGCTTCCCGGCCCCTTAGAGTGGCGGACCCGGTCGCAGTTGCGGCGGGCTTAAGGGGCAGGTGCGGACCCGGCCGCAGTTGCTGCTTGCTCCGGCAACAAGGTAAGTAGGGTGAGGGAGGGGGGTGCAGTGAGAAGGGGCAGAGGGGGGTTAGATAGTGAGAAATGGGGAGGGGATAGATAGTGAGAGGGGGTACGTAGTGAAAAGGGGGAACATAGTGAGAAGGGGCAGATAAGATGGGGAGAAGGGGTAGTGTGAATGCGTATGAGAATGAATGAATAGATATGTGTGGATGAATTGTGTGAATGCGTATGACAATTAATGAATTCATGTGTGGATGAATTGCTTGAATGATTTGTGAGACGGCATTAATGAATGTGTTAATGATTTGTGTGAATGAGTAAATGCAAAGATGGTACATGAAGGGTGGGCTTAAACAATAAATAAATATGGGCTGCTCGGGCTTAAATGCCCGGGCCTATTTTTTGTCCCAGTCCGGGTCTGGGTATAACATTCTACCATTTCATTGCCAAATTCATACAATACTCTTTTAAAACTCTTTTAAAACCAAAGGTAGGCAACATGAACATTTATTGACACCTGTGCCAGGGTTCTAGAACCTCATTGCTTTTTGTTGTTCTCAACTCAGGTTCTGGACCCTGACATGAAGCTTAAAGGCAATGGCCCTAAAACCACAAGCTTGTACTTGCCTGAAAGCCCATACTTATTGGATATTGGGTATACATAATAGGTAGTAAAAAGCTGAAGGATGAAAATCCCTGACAATTTCCTAAAAACATAGAATTCTCCAGCACATCAGAACCATTCAGCCCCATCTATTCACCCTTTTCTCCTGCTGTAAAGACTCAAAGCTTAGCTAGTCGTTGGTCTCGTCTTAGATTCAGGGGCCATATGCCTACCCCATGTATTTTTAATTCCTAGTTAATTCACCATTTAATAAAATAAGTTAAGATTGTTTAATCTCATTCCATCCAGTACCAGGAATGCAGAGTTCTGTTCCCAGTGTTATTTTCCTCTACTTGTAAACATACTCTACAATGATGTCATATCATCTTCACATTGTTGTGACTTCATACCTTAAGATAATTCAAATATAGACCACAAAAAGTAATCAGAGTGATTTCCTAACTCTTGAATACTTGACATTCGATCCAACGATCAATTTGACAAATGTTATATGGACCGAAGCTCCACCATGACATCATGTTATTATTAGTATTAGTTTTTATTGTTTTTTTTTCCTTTTCCTTTTTTCTTTTTATAGGTAAAAATTTAAACAATGTAACATACTATATACTTCTATCTCCAACCTCATTATTGCCAATGATACAATATAACACATGTGAACATTTACATTGTAATACCGGGTTACTTTATTTCATATTTTTCAGGAGAGATACACGCTTTGACAGGTGCTCGGAAAGCTTAACTCATTTTCATATATCTGCCTGCAGTACTTCTAGAAATCAGCATATAATGACTACCTTCATTTTATTTTATTTGAAAGGATTGGCAGTTTGGCAGGAGTTATCCTCTATAATGAATTATATATGCAATGAGCCAAAATGCTGTCATCACGTTTGCATGGATTCCCACCAAGAGGAGAGTTTCCCTTTTCTATCATGGCAGTCCGGGTCATTAAATTTCAATATATCGGGAAAATAAATCATATAGGTATATGGAAAATAGATGACGAAGAGGAAAGAAATGTAGTTTCCATGTAACTGTGTATTCCTGCATCCTCAATGATCTATCAATCTATTTGGAGATAAAGGCAACTATTACAATGGGTTAAGAGCAACATTATATTTGGGTATATATCAGAAGAGGAAAGAATGCAACAGTGTGTGTGTGTATATATATATTGTAGGGGACAGCTCACGCATGGGGCGGCAATGACAGTTTCACACAGGTTTCCAACGTAAAAGCGTGTTTATTTAGATGTTGTAATCACAGAGCACCTTGTAAACAAAACAAACTATAAGCCTGTCCGGCTCTAACTAAACAGCAGGATACCTCTCTAGCAGCCTAAGGTCTGACGCAAAGCAAAGTAACCAGTTTTGTATGGGGTAAAGCTTCATACCTGGTGGGCTGCAGCGCTGGCTGTAGCTGCTCCTTCATTCAGTGTCTCCCTCCCTCTGAAAACCTAACAGCCCTTTCTTTTAAGGCCTCCTCCCCAGTAACGAGCTTAGGAAGCCTCACCTGAGAGCACCTGGGTTTGCTACCAGGCCTGGCTGAGGTAACCAGGTGAGACATATATCCCATCAACCACTCTCCCATACACTTTACCACATATCCCCCCCGTCGACTCCAGACCAGAGGTCCGGACAGCGTCAGCAACCATACAGTACACCCTGGACAACGCATCCGCATTCCCATGTAACTTCCCTGGTCTATGCTCCACTGTAAATCTAAAATTTTGCAAGGAGAGAAACCATCTGGTCACTCTTGCATTCCTCTCCTTATTCTGTTTCATCCATGCCAGAGGAGCATGGTCAGTCACCAACACGAATACCCTGCCCAGGAGATAATATCTCAGGGACTCCAACGCCCACTTGATGGCGAGACACTCCCTTTCCACTATGGCATAATTTTCCTCGGCTGGGGTCAGTTTCCTACTCAAGTACAGCACTGGGTGTTCTTCCCCATTAACCACTTGTGACAAAACTGCCCCCAAACCTCTAGCAGATGCGTCCGTCTGAACCAGAAATGGTTTCCTAAAATCAGGGGAAACGAGCACTGGCTGGTCACACAGGGCAGACTTCAGACTCTGAAAAGCCCTTTCTGCCTCGGGGTTCCACTTTACCATCACTGACTTACCAGCCTTTGTTAAGTCTGTCAATGGTGTGGCCATGGAGGCAAAATTGGGCACGAACCGACGGTAGTACCCGGTTATGCCAAGGAAAGCCCTCACTTGTTTCTTTGTTACTGGCCTAGGCCAGTTCTGTATCGCCTCAATCTTATTGATCTGGGGTTTAACCAGCCCCCTACCAATGATATAACCCAGGTATCTTGATTCCTCCAGACCCACTGCACATTTTTCAGGGTTTATGGTTAGGCCTGCATCACTAATGGAGTCTAACACGCCCTGTACCTTCCCGAGGTGACTTTTCCAGTCAGACGAAAAAATTATCACATCGTCCAGGTAAGCAGCGGCATAATCACGATGTGGTCTCAAAATCAGATCCATCAGCCTCTGAAAGGTAGCAGGGGCCCCATGTAACCCAAATGGCATCACAACATACTGGAACAGGCCCTCTGGAGTGGAAAAGGCAGTCTTCTCTTTAGCCTCCTCAGTTAACGGTATCTGCCAATAGCCCTTTGTAAGGTCAAGTGTTGTAATGTACCTTGCCTTCCCAAGCCTCTCAACCAGTTCATCCACTCGGGGCATGGGGTACGCATCAAACTTTGAGACCTCATTTAATCTCCTGAAGTCATTACAGAACCGCCACGTCCCGTTGGGCTTTGGGATTAGCACTATGGGGCTTGACCATTCACTAGTAGATTCCTCAATAACACCTAATTCACGCATGCGCCTGACCTCCGTGGATACCGCCTCTCTACGGGCTTCTGGTATCCTGTATGGCTTCAGGTTCACTTTACTGTGAGGCTCAGTTTTGATATGGTGTTTTATGAGGTGGGTACGGCCAGGTTGGTCCGAAAACATGCGTCTGTTTTCCTGCAGGAACTCCCTCACCTCCTGCTTCTGGGGCACTGACAGTGCCTCTCCTATTGTTACTGGGGGAACTGGTTGCCCCACTTCTTTGACCCCTGCCTGGGTCGCCCCCAAAGACTCCCGCTCTTTCCACGGCTTGATCAGGTTTACGTGATAAACCTGGAAGGGTTTTCTCCTGCCCGGTTGATGGACCTTGTAGTTCACCTCACTCATCTTCTCTACAACCTCATAGGGACCCTGCCACTTGGCTAAAAACTTACTTTCGACGGTGGGCACTAAAACCAGGACCCTGTCCCCAGAAGTAAAGGCCCTCAACCTGGCAGATCTGTTATTAATTCTGCTCTGGGCCTCCTGCGCTCTTTGCATATGCGTTTTAACTATAGGCATCACCGTCGCTATTCGCTCCTGCATCTGAGCCACATGTTCAATAACACTCTTATATGGGGTGGCCTCGGTCTCCCAAGTTTCTTTGGCAATATCTAACAAACCCCGTGGATGTCGGCCATAGACTAACTCAAAGGGGGAAAACCCTGTAGACGCTTGGGGCACCTCCCGGATAGAGAACATGAGGTAGGGTAATAGACAGTCCCAATCCCGACCATCCCTTTCTACCACCTTTTTTAGCATATGCTTTAGGGTTTTGTTAAACCTCTCCACTAACCCGTCTGTTTGAGGGTGGTACACTGGGGTACGGAGGTGAGTGATTTTAAACAACTTACACAGGTCTTTCATGACCCGTGACATAAAGGGCGTACCCTGGTCAGTAAGAATTTCTTTAGGGATCCCCGTGCGAGAGAACATGTAAAACAACTCCCTAGCAATATTTTTGGAGGCCATGTTTCTTAAGGGTACCGCCTCTGGGTACCGGGTAGCATAATCCAAGACAACCAATATGTATTGGTGTCCCCTAGCTGATTTGACAATGGGCCCTACCAAATCCATGGCAACTCTCTCAAATGGTACTTCAATGATGGGAAGTGGCACCAAGGGGCTACGGAAGTGTGGTGTTGGGGCACTCTTCTGGCATGTGGGGCATGACTCACAATACCTTTTTACTTTTTCATATACCCCAGGCCAATAAAACCTTTGGAGGACCCTCTCTTGTGTTTTATTAGTCCCCAAGTGCCCCCCAAACACATGGTTATGGGCTATGTCCAGCACCAGGTGTCGGTATGGTTTTGGCACCAGAAGCTGTTCCACAATTTCCTTGTTAACTTTGGTGATCCGGTACACTAGATCCCCATTCATGGCAAGATGCGGAAATTTCTGGTCAGCTTCGGGTTCCTGTGGTACCCCATTTACTACCGTGACATTTGCCCGTGCAGTTCCCAGAGTGGGGTCTCTCACTTGCTCGGTCCCAAAGTTACCCCGAGACATTTCTAAATCTAAGACCTGTTGGCCGGGTAGGGAAGTTTCTTCTTCTTCCTCCCCAGCTAACACCTGCAAGGGGAAAGAATCTTCACTATACATTTCAGCTGGGCCTAGATCCTTTTCATCATGCCCCTTACTGGTATCATTGTTCCCAATGGCCGTCTCACCTGACCCATTACTTACAGGGAGGGGTAGAGACTCTGCCGGAGTTTGTTCCCCAGCTGCAGAAACGTTCCCCCTTCTCCACAACTCCCAGAACAAGGGGAAATCGCGGCCTAATATAACCGCATGCATAAGTCTTTTTACAACTCCGACTTCGTAGGTCACAGTTCCAGATGGGGTCACCAACTTAATGGGGGCCACAGGGTAAGCTACAATATCCCCGTGGATGCATAGCACTCTTATGTGCTTGTTCGGCACGTAGTCCATAGTCACAAGGCCGGCCCGAACCAAAGTCACCAGGCTACCCGAGTCCAAAAGTGCCTTCACGGAGTAGTCACGTATCTTCACCATACAAAAGTGCGGCTCAGTCTCTGATTCTGGAATGGCTGCACAAACAGGTTCTGCAAACAGGGACTGACGCCGACTAGCGTCACACACCATGGGCTCTGAGTTAAGAGGGCAATAGGCGGCTATGTGTCCCCACTCATGGCACCTCCAGCACTGGGGGGTCCCTGGCTTCCTTAGTAGGGAGCCCTTTCTAGGATTGTGGGGTCCCAGGGGTTCAGGATCAGTCTTTTGCCCTTGCCCAAACTCTAGAGCCCTGCTCTCTCTCACATTTTTCCATACACCTCCAGCTGGAACTCTCTTACCCAAAGATGTCGCGGGTCTGACAGTCTTGGAAGGTGTTGGTGCCGCAGGGACCTCACGGAGGAAGTCCTCGGTTGCTATGAACCTTTCCACCATGTTGACCAGCTGCTCGGCAGTTCTGGGGTCTCCATGCCCAACCCACCGTTGTAGCTCCGCCGGGAGGGCGCGGAGGTAGTGGTCCACTACCACCTTTTCCACAATCTGGGCTGGTGTGGTGGATTCTGGTTCCAGCCACTTACGTACAAGATGAATAAGGTCGTACATCTGGGACCTGGCAGGCTTGTCCATGGTGTATTTCCAACAGTGGACTCTCTTGGCCCGAACAGCGGGCGTAACACCCAGGCGAGCAAGGATCTCCATTTTTAGTTTTGTAAAGTCCCGGACATCCTGCTCCCCGAGGTCATAGTAGGCCTTTTGCGGTTCACCAGTCAGGAAGGGTGCAATCACTTCTGCCCACTCTGCAACTGGCAGTCTCTCTCTCTCCGCCACTCTCTCAAATACGGTGAGGTAGGCCTCAACGTCGTCGTCGGGTGTCATTTTTTGTAAGCCCCGCTGAACGGCCCTCCTCACGTTAACAGTCTCAAGGGGGCTTGCCTCCACCTGTTGGGGCTGAGCCACAACAGTCTCTCTGAGCGCAGCAATCTGCTCCATTAACAGGCGATTCGTTTCCTGTTGTTGGGCCATAGTCTGCTGTTGCGCATGTTGCTGGGCGTGAAAAGCCTCTGCATGAAACTTCCGTTGCTGTTCCAAGGCCTGCTCATGTCTCAGGTTGGCCTGTATCAGCTGCTTTATCACTTCCTCCATTGTGCCGGATGGGCCTTACAGTGCAGCAGCCTTCACTCAGGACATATGCTTCCGGCCCTTTACATGTCCACAAAATTCAGATGCTGTGTTTTTGTCCCGCCGTTGGTCCTAGCACAACTGTGCCCGCATTCTCCACCAATTGTAGGGGACAGCTCACGCATGGGGCGGCAATGACAGTTTCACACAGGTTTCCAACGTAAAAGCGTGTTTACTTAGATGTTGTAATCACAGAGCACCTTGTAAACAAAACAAACTATAAGCCTGTCCGGCTCTAACTAAACAGCAGGATACCTCTCTAGCAGCCTAAGGTCTGACGCAAAGCAAAGTAACCAGTTTTGTATGGGGTAAAGCTTCATACCTGGTGGGCTGCAGCGCTGGCTGTAGCTGCTCCTTCATTCAGTGTCTCCTTCCCTCTGAAAACCTAACAGCCCTTTCTTTTAAGGCCTCCTCCCCAGTAACGAGCTTAGGAAGCCTCACCTGAGAGCACCTGGGTTTGCTACCAGGCCTGGCTGAGGTAACCAGGTGAGACATATATCCCATCAACCACTCTCCCATACACTTTACCACAATATATATATATATACAAATGTTTAAATAGCCTTGAACATAGCAGGGAACATTGAGTCTGGGGACTTGGGTGTGCATTTGGAAGACATATAGGGGTCTATTCACTAAACCTTGAGTTTAGTGAAGTTAAGGGTTAACTGATGGAAACACTCAACTGAACTCATGTATGTGCGAGTTAAGGGAAAATCTTTGTGTTGACATTCATGTAGGATTTAAAGTCATTGGGAGTAATGAGAAAAGCATCAATTGTGATGTTCAGCTATCAATAATTAGTATTTAAAATTTACCATACATTTTTAACATAAAATATAATAAATAAAAAAAGGCAGCATAATTGTTCTATTTAAAAAATAAAAAAAAACATATCGTTCTCTATTATTCAAAGCTCTCTTTTGAAAATATAAAATGTGAAATGTGGCTTCAGATTGTAAACTTGTCTCAGCCGAGAGTTTATTATTGAAAGTGTATCAAAGCAATTGGAGAGAAGGATATTTAAACACTCTCTGGAGTTCATAAAACTAATGGAGGATAGAGTAGAGCCGAGAATGATTTGTATCCGACCAGAGTTTGGCAAAGTTTTATTAAACCAAGGGCATAGAGGAGATGAATGCCTTTGGCCACGTTAAGTGAGACTGAAAATCTCCTGTGATCTGCCCTAAGTCTATCAGGAAGTCCATCACAATACATATATAGTGAACTGGCGGTCTATTACGCTGAATGCAAAGCTTACTTTAAGTAGAAGCCTCTCTAGAACTACTGTAACTATAAATGTTTGCAAAAAAAATTGGCCGTGAGCTCTAAACCATAAATCTACTTAATTAAAACTTTAGAACTTAAAACTAGAGGATCAGAGGCATAGCTGTAATAAAGTTAAGTATTTCTTCATAGAATCATAGAAGTCGATCGCAGATCAGAACCATTCGGCCCATTCTTTCTGCTGTAAAGACTCAAATCTTAATGAGTCCTAGGTCTCCATAGAAGGCTGTTCCATTTCTCTACCATAAATTGAATGGAATCCAATAAATTTTGTATCTGGATATCCAAAATCAAGGATATAATGGGTCAAATGGTTTCTAGATATCATGACATTTGGTTTTGATGATTCTATAAATTCTTGAAATACGATAAAAATAACTTCTGTAGCTCAGGTCATTCCAATATATAGATGGGAACAATTAAAATGTATAGTTCTATTTGTACATGATTTGTTTAATTCCGTTGAAATTAAATTTAAATATAGAATATTAAATAAAGAATTTAGCATAAGAGAAGGACCTTTTGAGCCTATGTAGACCGCACATTATTTAAATAATTAACCCCTTAATGACAAAATGCATTGTTTTCATTGGGTTTAGGGACCGCCCATTGTCCTTAAGGGGTTAAATAACACAGTAGACCTTTAATCTCAATATTAGCAAATAATGTTGCATTTGTAACTACACAATGTCTGGAACGGCCTGGGAGTTATTAAATTGCAACTATGTTACTGTTATCACCGACAGACAATGGTTTAAATATTTATGGTAACAGAGAATTCCAGAGCAGCTGGAAAAGTACATCTAGTACCCTGCAAAAAAAAAAAATATTCTGCATTAAAATAACAATTTTCAGTCAAATGAATGCATGGCGTTAGCATAATAGGGAAAAGTCGTAGACTGGTAAAATGTACTGAGAGACTAATTTCCATTGATTAATACAAATTAGCATTATCAGCAGCATTTTGGAACACTAAGTCTTCGTATAATATTTTAGTGCAATTAATAAATGGAGGAGAAGCTAAAATGCCGACAATAAATCATGAGCATGTCTTGTTTGGCCATTTTTAAGTCAGAAATAATATTGTAATGTATTTCCTTATAGAGTAAGTGGGGAAATATTCTTTCAGTAATTGAACGTGTCAGTCCGGTGTGCGGTTAGGAAATTGCTCTACGTCTTAAGGGTTAAGGTATATAAAGTTGGTGGACATTTATGGCTAAATAAGAGACCATATATACGTTGGACTTATAAATAATAATAATAATTATTATTATTATTATTATTATTATTACAAAGACAATTATTAACTTGCATAGAGAAACTATAATATTTGACTGTTTAAAAAAAAAATGTATGTTGCTTCAAGAATTCTTAATGGTTGGCACGACATGGCACAATTATTTCAGTTGGCAGAGCTGATGAATGAGGATGGAGCGCCTTTGATAACCTTTGATTTTCTATCATCCGAATAGTTTTATTTAAAATTTGGCATTTCAGTTAATTTTGCTATTGTTTTTAGATTTCTGTGTCTGTGCAAAAGATAGCAAGATGTTCCTATTAAAGGTCTCTAGCTCAAAATACATTTGTATGAGATTTTAATCATCAGTGTACAATGCTTAATTACAGTCTTTCATATATAGTTTTATACCATATTATACAGTACTGAAATGATAATATAATAGCATAATGTTTTCTCACTCTGTTTTGAGCCCAATCTAATAGACAAACACCCTGACTCCTTATCATACTGCTTGTGAGAGAGAATAGAATGGCTCAGTGTTAATTGCTCAGTCGGATACTCTGACTAATGAAAGTCTATGGAGGAACGGACTTCATTAGCATTGCCATAAAGAATCAGCTCAGTGTGGTGTTTGAGCCGGGAAACCCAATCTATAAAACCCAATAATAAAGAATATTAATTAATTTGGTGGAATAGCATCTTCTTCTTCTTTTTTTGTAAATTTGCTTCTTTACAAAATCCATCATTAATACAAAAGTGACAAATGTGTAGCCCTTGATTCCACTTTCAAACAATTTAGTGAAAATAAATATTTTTTTTATTATTATAATTTTTTTTTTTTAGTAAAATGGGTTTAAATGTAAAAAAAAAAAACAACTGTCGTGTAAGACAAATCAGAACCAACTGCTTTGGTACTACACTTTAAAAATAAAGAATGTTTTTCTGTCTGTAAAAAAATATATATATAGTTTTGAAAATAATTCAGTTTTAAACTGCATTTACACCAACATCCGTTATTCTTATTTTAAAGGCCGCTGCACGGGCCACTTGCTGAAGTTTCCAATCTCTCAATTATTTTCATATGACTGATGATTAATAATTAAGACTCAGACAGGGTACTACTTAAAAATCCTTTTATCTTTATAAGAATCACCATTTCTTTTCCTCTCAAACATCTAATTGAGTAGAACTTGGAACGGCACATCTAGCGATAATTGAAACAATGTATCTTGTACAGGTAGAGCCGCATTAAAACTACTTAGTATAAATCCACCGATTGAGCAAATAATGAATTAGTTTGAAAAATGAACAATCTGCCGGTTACTATGTCAGATGCAAGTGGAAATATAATTGCTTTATATTTTCTATGGAGTATGTGATGTCATTATCTATAACAAGCTAATCAAACCCAAACTGCATCTTCATTTGTCACATGACATGATAGCATTATCTTACACAATGGTTTGCATTTTAATTACTGTGACATTTTTAACTTAAATGTCCAAAGAACTGAGTTTGGCTATTTTTTATATTATTCTACCCTAATTCATTCATTTTTTATTTTTTTTATGTTAGACTGAAAGGAAAAATGAATTCACTATTCATAAGGGTTTTCAAACTAAAGTACTTACTAAAGAAAAGTAATTACAGAAACAGCTTTTCATGCAACTTAATGGGTTAAGTGGATGTGTTAATAAATATTATTGGGTTCCAATTATTTGAGTGCCAATTTGCCTTCTGGCTCTACTTTGTCTTTGGGTACTGTTTGCTTCTTCTGTATTGTAATGGCAAAGGAAAGAAGAAAAGAAAGAGATAGAGAGAGAGAGAGAAGGGAATAGAAAAAGATAAAAGTGATATTCATTTTGAAGACACTATGTGTTGGACACTTATGGAAAGGGAAAGTCATTAGGACTAGGAGTCTAGGAGTAGGACTAGGAGTTCCTGGTAGAGGAATTGGTCATTTCCAGATTGGACATAATGTACTAGCCTAGAGTTTATTTTCTTATCCCAGTAGCCACCTAGAATCACAAGGTGGAAAAGTGGAAACTTCTATGGAGGTCTTATCTGAAATAGCATGGACCTTCATTGGGTTTTCACCTCCCTGGGCCAGTAAGGGGGTAGCAGAGGATCTCCGCAACTGACCCGTGTTCCTGCCTACAACAATCTCTGCATTGTTACTTCATCTGTAAAACTCTACGTGTCCCTCTTTAGGAGAGACAGTCCTTCTTTCGGACCAAGTTCCTCTGTCCCTCTCTCATCCTTTGATGAGCTCAGGGATCTATGACCCTAAAAGTCACAATAATACGTATAGAAATAGCAGAGAATGGGTTTATAAATTAAATTATGTAACTCAAATATGTTGTTTATCTCTTAAATATCATACTCGGGTACTAGTTAAGCCCCTACCCTAACCACCATGTTGAGACGTATGTCCATATGATATATGTGTTCATTCTTCAGGATTCTCATACATTGTGCTATATTATCACATAACATAGCGCATTTTTTTTCGAGCACTGATTGAGTTAATAAGTCCCATTTTTATGTTCATTAGTAGGTCAGATACTGCATCGAAAAATTAGTCATTTTTAATTTTCCATTTGTGAAACGTGGTATTTACTTATATTCACCAAGGCATTATCCCATCTGCTTTCACCGCCTTGATGCAGTGTATAATGGCTGAGAGGCAATGAAGAAAAGCAATTTAAAAATTAACTTAAAACAATATCTGAAAGCGCCAGGGGAAAACCAAATTGGAAACTAGCGATTAAAAAAAAAAAAGATTCTGAGCAGCTGTTCGGCAGACATCTAGTAAGTCACAGGATTTTGAACATTCTTCTTAACCCATTTGCTGCTAGTGAACAAACAAAAAACATTCCAGATTTGAATTGCAAAACCGATGCTAATATTTACAAGAGACGTTTCGACTTGCATTCATAAAATGTTAGTTCGCAAAATTGCATTCTCTCCTTCGCTTGCCACCGGGATGGAAAATGGATTTATGGAACAAGTCTACAAAATGAAAAAGTAAAAAAAAAAAAAAAAGTCCATTAAAATCAAATGGACTGTGAATTTTGTATTAGATCCTTTTTATTTATTTTTTTTCATCTTCTTTTGTTGGCTTCTGCTTCGGATCTTTGTTGTTTTCCATGAGGATTATGGGTTAAAACATAGAAATATTATATTTCTATGTGTTATTATCACTTGACTTTGCATGAGATTTTTAAAACATTGAACTGCAAATGTTCATTAAATGTTGAAATTTTTCTGGCTTGTCCTTGAGACAGGTATTTTTGAGAAGTTCATGAAACCATAATGGCATTTCTAGAATCATCTTCCATTTGCATATCTCATTCTATTCATTTATAGAGTGTCAGCAGATTACCCAGCACCATGATAACTGTGGTTTATTTATCTCGGGTGCCGCCATTGGGTCTGACCAATTGTCACCCTCGCCAGCAGCCGTGCTCGTTGCTGAGTGTTGGGATATGACATCATATCCTGGTTCTCCATGTCTTAAAGTATCCTATGGATCTGAGACGTTTTCAATTGTCCTTGCCTCCCTAGGCCTAGTCGGTCATTCTGGCCCTTTGTCTTTAGGTCTTCCATGGTGGCCCAATCAACTCGAAAAAATAGGCTAAACCATGTGGTAAAAATATAGTGTCTCTGTCTTAATCACCTTCATGGACCATAATTAAGGTCTACAAGGAAAAGACTTCATTAGCAATTCCATAAAATATTATCCCAGTATGGTGCTAGAGTTCGGCATGTAAATAAAACACCATGCCTGCCTACAATAGTGACCTCCAAATCAGAAGATAAATAATATTTTTTTTTGTGAAGCAAATACAGTTTTCTTGGTCTCCCAGCTAACTATATTACTGTATTTAATATGCTAAAAAATATATCATTTTATGCACAATAATATCCTGTACAAAGTTAAGTGGTTAATTAAAAATAAATATCAAAAAAAATCTATGCCAATTAAATACATAATGGCAAATATCTTTATCAAACACACAAAATTTCTCCATTTACAGCGAAAGGACTTTAACCTACTTGTTCTGTGCAGTCGTATTGTTTACTTCTAATTGGGGTCATTGCTGTTGTTTCAAGGTCGACAATGATTTAAACTGGATATTTTTCCAACAAGAAACTAATTCGCCATATAAATCATTGTGAAGTCTGGTCATCTTACTCAAAGACGCCATTATAGCGAGTCTCCGTCCAATGTACATTTAAAAAGAACCTTGGCGATGATGACTAGAGCTCAAGATTCTATTTTGCTTTCAATAATCCTTGTAAATTATAACCAATTCTTCCAATTTTAACATGTTGACTATATTTGTCAAACTGATCAATTAAAATCTGTGAATTACTAAAAAGGCATGTTAAATGTTTTTGAAAGAGTTTCGTTACAAGACTGTCTCTAGTAACGGCAAGAAAAAAAAACAGTGCGAAATTAGTCATATTACAGTAATGGTGTTACTATTTTTTAAACATTATTTGTCATGAAAAACATGTTAGGTTCAAAATGTCTTCCTGTATATCATTTATGGCTTGGGATTTAAAGAAAATGAGTACATAAATAAAAAAATTACCGTATTTGCTCGATTATAAGATGACCCTGATTATAAGATGACCCCCCAAAATCTGAATATTAACTTCGGAAAAAAAGAAAAAGCCTGAATATAAGATGACCCTAAAGGAAAAAAGTTTTACCAGTAAATGTTAATTCATGTAAACTATTTTTTTAAATAAAAGCTATGATTGAGAAAAATATTTTTTTTGTTTTTATTTCCTTGTATTTTCCAACCTGTCCCCCAGTTACGCACATCTGCCCCCAGGCTTGCCACACCAATATGGCACTGTGGCCCATGATATGCCTTTTAACCCTCTTTATGCCACTGTGCCCCATGGTATGCCTTTTATACCCCTATATCCCATTCTGGCATTTAGGGGGTTAAAATGCATATTATGGGGCAGAGTGGCATATAGGGAGGTATAAGGCATTCCAGGAGGCAGAGTGGCATTAAGGGAGTTAAAAGGCATTGTATAGAGCACTCTGCCTCCAGAAATGCCTTATACCCCTATATGCCACTCTGGCATTTAGGGGGTTAAAATGCATATTATGGGGCAGAGTGGCATATAGGGAGGTATAAGGCATTTCAGGAGGCAGAGTGCTCTATTAAATGCCCCCTTAACGCCACTCTGCCTCCTGAAATGCCTTATACCTCCCTATATGCCACTCTGCCCCATAATATGCCTTTTAACCCCCTAAGTGCCAGAGTGGCATATAGGGGTATAAGGCATTCCAGAAATGCCCTATGCCCCCATTTAACACACACACACACACACACTTACCGGTGCTTCCAATTTCCTGCTGTATTGCCGGGGCAGCGGGTTGACGTCTCCTTCCGCTGCAGCCGGAAGGAGGTGGAGTTGGCAGCGGGGGTTTGTCTGCGTCCGTCGCGCATACCTTCCCCGGCTGTCAGAGATCAGAGTTCCCCGCGGCACCGGTGCGGGGAACTCTGATCTCTGACAGTCGGGGAAGGTATGCGCGACGGACGCAGACAAACCCCCGCTGCTAGCCACACCTCCTTCCGGCTGCAGCGGACGTTGTCTACGCGGATCGCGTAGACGTCAACCCGCTGCCCCGGCAATACAGCAGGAAGCACCGGTAAGTGTGTGGGGGGGGGACAGGAGGATCCAGGTCCCCTGCAGCGGTGCGAGGGATCTGGATCTTAGTCTCATAATCAGACCTCTATTTGAGGTCTGATTAGAAGACGACCCCGATTAGAAGACGGGTATTTTTCAGAGCATTTGCTCTGAAAAAAACCTCGTCTTATAATCGAGCAAATACGGTATATAAATGTAACGCAATATTAATTAAAAAAAAAACAGATCCAGAAAGATTAAAGCTCCTATAAATCTGCAGAAACATTTAACCCCTTCAAGACCGGGGCGTACCTGGTACTTCCTGGTCAAAGGTCACCGCCAGACCAGGGCATACCAGGTACGTCATCGATGATGCGCGATCCAGCGTCGCTATGAACGCTGGGATCGCGAGGGGCGGCTGCTACTGACCACTGGGTCTTCAACTGAAGACGCAGTACACAAACGCCGGCCCTGAAGGGGTTAAACATAAGCTCCAAATTTAAAGTATACAAAGCAGGACACTTTCATTGGGGGCTTGTAGCTAGAGGAAGGCTTGAAGACAGGACGATAAGCCAACTTGTGACCTATTGTAACAGAAGGCCAGGATATGACATCAAATATCGGTGCTCTGATTCAATAGGTTCCATGGCAACCACACGGGAACTCTGATAGAGTAACATGATCCTCGAGCGATTCTGTAGTTCCGCGGGATCATCTGGGGAGATCTCCATGGTCAATTCATTATCACCACTACCTGTAAAAATGGAATAATACAACAATAAATAATAATAATAATAAATGTGATTAAATAATTACTTAGGAAAAAGTAGAAACTGTTTCTAATACAGCATTTAGTTATAAACCCAGCCAACTAGGAAGAACAGTACCGGGTGAATGCATGAAGAAGGATTTAAAACCAAGTTTTTCAAGGCATTAGTAGCTACAGCTGGTATAGATAATATTCACCACCACACAATAGGTTGATGTTATGATATTTTTTTTTTATAGTTTTAAAGGTACTTGGAAAAATAAAATATGTATAATGCATTTTTTTTTTTAAATGTAATAAATACTATTAACTGTATTTTCATTTGAGCTACCGTGCCCCGAAAAAAAGCCTAACAAATACTTCTTGATTACATCTGCAAATTGTTGTGAATATTTACTGATTGAATAGAATAGAGATGGTTGGTTGCCAAAGATTTTAATCACGTCTGATTGCATGCTATAGTATAAGGAATTGGATTATCCATTATGAAAGAAATCACTTCTTGGAGTTTTACTGTAAAAAAAAAAACATAATAGGAAATCAGCAATAGCAAACAGGGCTGGAAAGCTAGCACGATGAGGTGTACGGCTATGATATGACTCCATGTACAGCAGAGACTCATTTAAAAGTAATAAAGAACGTGCACAGAGCCGTGTGCAAACCTCACATCCATAGAGTAGCGTGAATGTGTGTGTGTTTTTTTGTTTTAACCAGCTAGAAATTGATACAGTTTATTTTCTACTAAAGAAAGTAGACTACGAAAAAATTTAATTTGGGGAAAAAAGGAGTACATGCATGAACTTACATGATCAAATTGCAATTATTGGCTAATTGAAATAAATAAACAAATAAATGGGCTTAAACATCCATGGATACCACATGCTATGAAGACCCTTCTGTCTGGGCAGAAGAGGGGCTGCTGCCCCCTGGATCTACTGCCCTAGGTCCATGTAATGTTTTGACTCATGAAGGTTATGGAAATCATTGTTTGACAGGCATTTCTCAGTTCCGGGCATCTCTTTTACCCCTCTTCTTGACGTGAAACGTCCCACCAAGAGATGGTGTGCCAAAAACCCAATGTATAAGCACAAGGCTTACCATGATGTAGTTACATAGTTACATAGTCCATAAGGTTGAAAAAAGACCTAAGTCCATCAAGTTCAGCCCTTCTACCCAACCTTCCTATTCTTGATCCAAAAGAAGGCAAAAAAAACCCTAATTAGAACCCTTAATTCAAATTCTACCATCAGGGGAAAAAAAAATTTCTTGATTCCAAGAGGCAATCGGATTTTTTCTTGGATCAATAAGCTCTAAAATATTAATGTTATTTTATTTATAGTATAACATATATATATATATATGTCTGTTATATCATTGTGTATTTTTTTATTAACTCATTGGCTAGTAATAATTGGATTTTAACAGTGCCGTTTTAATGAAGGATTCAAAAATATTTAATATAAAATGTATCCTGACAATTATTAAAAAAAATTTTATTTGCCCCAGAGCAAGTAAAAAAAATATTTCACGTAAATATTAAATAATTTTGAAAAAATACACAGTTTGCCCCCAGATAAACACACAAACACTGCAGTGATTATGTGATATTTCTTCTTGCTTTTATTCATCGTCGCCAGCTTCAGTTCTGTTCAACGAGCAATGGAGACTTCTTATATTTGCCTTTAGAAGATCTTTTTTCCTACCAATAATAAAATACAGCTTAGCAAGAGCGAGAGACAGATTCATGGGTAATGGGATAGTTCCTTTAGAACCGATGTCAAATTTAAGAAACTTATTCATCACATTTAATGAGTGTGATAGAAGTCAAGCAAGATTTATATCAGTCCCCGGCTCTGAATTCTTCTGTGCCTTATAAACTTGGAATAATTTGAGAGACAGAAAATGTAAAAATGAATACATTCCATTATATCGCCCTCTTTATATGGCCTCATATTTTTGCAGAAACATAAAAAAAACAAAAAAACACAAAAAAGTTAACAGCATAACCACCAATCCAATTTATATTGTATAATGTAAACTAGTTTATTAATTGTAGTTTGGAATCTGGGGCCGCCAAACCGATATTGACTTATCAATGAGTATTGCCGTCGTTATTATGAAGGGATTTAAAGAGATTAAATCGGTTTGCTGGACCCGAGCTACGAAATGTAAATGAGTTCTTTAGCCACCATTCCATAATGCAAAATTTCATAAGAATGCTTCGGCGGCTCGACATTTGAAGGAAAATAATTAGGTATAATAAAATCATCATGCGCGTTTCTAAGACAAACTCCCTTGTCCGATCTTATTAAAATAGCATTAAATGGAAATGTGACCTATTTTGTATTTAGATGTTAAGTCTGTGCTGTAACCTTTGGAAGACTGTTCAGAATAGACAATTTCAGGGTCTAAATAACAGCTAATTTTTGCTGGTTATTAAGTACTTCATCGAGGTTTGTTCACTAAACCAGGAATTTGCCGGTGGGTTTTTTTTTCCATCAACTTTTCTGTGTGTGATTAAGGGGCAACTATGGTGGGCTTCTGCAGGAAGGAAGGGCCAAGTATGCATTATGATTTAAGTATGCATTGCTCAGGATCAGAATAACCCTTCTTATAGATAGGCTTGGCATTTCATAATCCATGGAGAAGATATTAAATCAAAATGTCTACAAGCTTTCAGCACCTCAAAGGTACCTTCAACGCCATCTTCTCTTGGACCAATACAAGGTTGTCTATTTTCCTTCAATCCAGCTAGCACTATGTATATGAATTATAAAACTAATTTTCACCTCTCTGAAGTGCACCACGATGATGGCCATGCTTTTGTAACCTTAAAGGTATCTTCAACTCCATCTTCTGTTGGACCAACACAAGGGTGTCCATTTTCCTGCTTCTACAAGCGATTCAGCGAGCACTATGTATATACATTAGAAAACTCCTTTTCACCTCTCTGAAGTACACCATGATGATTGATAGCCATGCTTTCATAACCTTAAAGGTATCTTCAACTCCGTCTTCCGTTGGACCAATCCGTCTGTATCCATTATCCTACCTTTTACAAGCTATTTAGTGAGTAAGACATACATAGTACTGATTTAATTCTCACTTCCTTAAATTACATTACAGTGATTTTTTTTTTTAATGACGGACGCACTCCATTCCTCAAGATAAGTCTCGGCCTTCAAAAACACCCATATTGTTTTCCGTTCCTCTGCCAAGACTTCAAACTTTCCCTTAACCGGAGATATTAAAATCACGTGTTGGTATTTGAACTGCAAAGAGCATCTCTCAAGTGTGCCATACTGTTCGTCAGTAAATGAGAAGCATAATACGGTGATTAGAAGTTTGCTTCCAATCTGATGAATACTTTGAGATGAAAACAACTCCATATGCACTCCATGAATTATAATACCTTCTGAATTCTTGCGAAATAGCAGCACTTTTCTATGACCTTTTGAAGATAAAAAAAAAAAATTAGTTCCCCCGCAGCTTATTTTATTGTTTTCTTGTCTGTGTTTAAGGAAAGTAATCATTTGCATGAAAATGATCAGCCATATGGCTCAGAAAAATTAGATGATACAAACAGAAAGACCTTTCTGCTACGTTCCTACCTAACTCCTTTTCTTTAAAAAAAAAATAATATATATATAACGATAATAGATCATTTTTGACCCATTACCAAGAGCAAAGAAATCTAATTGCCCTGATTGGAATGTAGAATTATATCACTGGTAGGGGATGCGACTCTTCAAAGAGAATAATAGGAATTCTTTAAGCTAGGTAACACTGTTTGAGGTGAGAAAATGCCTTTAGAGATACTATAATGGGCACTAGAGTTTAATTAGATATCTTCTCATGTTCGGTATCTGATGAGACGAGCCAGGGATGAGACCTACAGGTGTCAATAAACCGAGCTCCACTTCCAAAAACACATTTCTAGCGTGTTGTTTCACAGAGTCATTTAAACTTTAAAAAATATAGACACGACTTCTTTGATACAATCCTAAAAGCAGGGAGTATCTGTAGCCTCCAGACTGACCAACGTTAGGAGTTAAGACTAGACTTGTGCATTCGTCTTCGGGCGAACATGGAAACGAACACGAAGAGTGCGTTTTCGTGTTCGTTCCGAAGACACGCCGAAGGGAAGATGGCGGCGGTAAAACGTAGGCGAAGACGAAGACACACACCACGAAGATCTTCGTGATTGTCTTCGTCTTCGTCTACCATTCCCCCCCTTCATCTTACCTTGTCTTGTCTTCGCGGCTTCGCGGCATCGCGGCAGTTCCCGGAAGTGGAAATCCGCAGGTTCGCCGTCACGGGTTACAGGGCAGTGCGAATGAGCCTATTGGTCGCCTACAGGGACCTCCTCTGGCATCAACCAATTGGTTGATGCCAGAGAAAGACCCTGCAGGTGACCAATAGGCTCACTCGCACGGTCTTTGTAGCCCCTGACAGCGAACCTATGGATTTCCGCTCCCGTTAACCCCTTCGATGCTGCGTTAACACAGCATCGAAGGGGTTAACGGGAGCATAAATCCATAGGTTAAAGGGCCGTGCAAGCGACCAATAGGCTCACTTGCACGGCCCCTTAACCCTTTAAAAAAAAGTTAACCCCTAACTAATTGAACAGGGAGGGAGACCAGTGGCATCGGCAGTGCCGATGCCACTGGTCTCCCTCCCTGTTCAATTAGTTAAATGTCCGTACGAGCGACTTTATTGGTCGCTCGTACGGACATTTAACCCGGCACAGACTAACTAATTGAACAGGGAGGGAGACCAGTGGCATCGGTCTCCCTCCCTGTTCAATTAGTTAAAGACCAGTGGCATCGGCAGGGCAAGTTGCAGCATTGGGGTTTTAAAACCCCAATGCTGCAACTTACCCTGCCGATGCCACTGGTCTCCCTCCCTGTACAGAGTTAAATGTCCGTACGAGCAACTTTATTGTTCGCTCGTACGGACATTTAATTAATTGAACAGGAAGGGAGACCAGTGGGATGTGCCGGGTAAGTTGTAGCATTGGGGTTTTAAAAGTCTGCACGAGCGACCAACAGAGTCGCTCGTGCAGACTTTTAAAACCCCAATGCTGTAACTTACCCGGCACATCCCACTGGTCTCCCTGTTCTATCAGTTAAATGTCCGTACGAGCGACTCTATTGGTCGCTCGTACGGACATTTAACTCATAGAACAGGGAGACCAGTGGGATGTGCCGGGTAAGTTACAGCACCAGGAGCCTAAAAGTCTGTAAGAGCGACCAACAGAGTCGCTCGTACAGACTTTTAAAATCCCAATGCTGCAACTTACCCGGCAGATCCCACTGGTCTCCCTGTTCTATCAGTTAATAAATTATAGAACAGGGAGACCAGCGGGATCTGCCGGACAATTACGGCACCAGGAGTATAACAGTCTGTACGAGCGACCCTATTGGTCGCCAGCAGGGGGCTCGTCTGCCATCAACCAATGGCAGACGAGCCCCCTGCTGACGACCAATAGAGTTGCTCATACGGACATTTAAACTCCTGGCGCCAGAGCGGCTTTAACCCCGTTTTAACCCCTTAACCGGGGAAAACGAAGAAAACCCGAGCACGAAGAATGTCCGCGAATATTCGCCCGAAGAGAAGACAGGACCAGGCGAATATTCGCGGAATACGAAGTTTTTTTTTTTGCCGAAGACGAGCACGAAGACGAACATGAAGAGCCCCCTGGTGCCCAAGTCTAGTTAAGACGCTGATTTCCCAAATGGTGTAAGGGGGTCCCGTTAAGATCCCTCTCTTGTGGTCTTGGGGCATATTGCGGAAACGGCGAGTGGCTGTTGGCAAGGGATACTTTTCTGATTTCAGCCGTTCTTCATAGGTCTTACTGATAAACAATGAATAAAACAATAGACTTTTTTTCAAATTAACAAAAATGGAAGGCACACTCTAATCCATAAAATTACTCGCCCCGGCGATGATCCTTGAAGAAAATAGAAGCACTTGCAGGACTTTATATTAAAGTACACAATGTTTATTAGTTTAGGTCATAGCATATATATTTATATATATATATAGATATATATTATATATATATTATATATATATATCTATGACATGTACTATTTGAACTTCTCTCTTTTTATCTTACTGCATTCTTTTTACCTACAAGATTCATGGGATTTTTTCTGGTAAAGCCTAACAATCCAGGATCCAAAGTAAAATACTGAATCAAAGAATATTTTTTTTTAATAAGGAAAGCGCATACTGCATGAAGAAGCTGCATTTTCATTTTCAATTCCCTTTCTGGAGAATCTGAGAATTGTTCTTTCAGGGTTGTTGGTTTTTTTTGTTTTTTTGCTGCATTCTTATTGAATACCTAATTCAAAACTTCAGGCTTCTTTTTTTCTACAGAAATTTGATACATTTCTTTAAAAATAAGGTATTTATTTCTGTTACTCAGCGGGATCACGTATCACGTTACGGTACCCTGCAGTTATAGGGTGGCAGCAGAGTCTCCATGAGAGTGTGTGTGTGTGTAATGCCTGTGTAAATATGTGTAAATATGGAGTTAGAGTGTGTATGTATGTATAGTGTTGAAGGGTATGTGTAAGTACATGTTAGTAAAGTGTGTGTGTGTGTTTTGTTGTACTGTATTAGGATGTGTGTTAGTGTACGGTGGTAGAGTGTGCATGTGTTATTCCATGGTGTTAGTGTGCGTGTTAGTATATGGTGTTAGCGTGTGTGAGTATATATACCATAAGCATATGTGTATGTTGGTGTATAGTGTTAGCACATTTCGGTGGGTGTTAGCATGTATGTGTGTGTCAGCATATATTGTTAGTGTGTGTGTGTGTGTGTGTATATATATATATATATATATATATATATATATATATTTAATTTTTTTTTATTTATTTTTTTGTTCTGCAGTTGTTCTTGCAGCAACATATACTGACAGGTATGAAAATAGATTTATTTTAATTGGCAAAGATAGGTGGCAAAAATGTATCTCCCAAGTAAATTATAAAAGTGTATGGGATGTATTTAGTTACAACAAAAGAGAGGCCTGTTGTCCTTAAAAAACACTATGTAATAGTAATAACAATTTGTGTGAATATACACAATGAGTTACAGGAACTTTATGGTTGAACAAAAAATACTGTAAAAAGGTAGAATAAATATAGGGATAAAATTAAACACAAATATTCAAAATTTCTAATAGCTTGATGTTCCGTAACAGAGAAATCACTAAATTTTTAGTTCACATTTTTATTCCGAGCTCATGTGGAAGTTATTAGAGTCACTTAGCATCACTTCATTGGTCTCGTCACGAACAACTTGAAATTGTTTCCGATCCTTTTTGCAGGTCTCAATATCATGGATAACTTTATCACAATGTGTGTTTTCTTTATTGTGAATAAAGCCATGTCTACCTTCTGGGAATCGGGAGTGAGCGTCGGGCCATAAACACCGCCATGGCTTTTTGTAAAAGACTTGTGGTCATGCTTAAATGGTGGGAATATCAAAATACACCATGGCAGGTAGTTATATATATATATGCGGCCAATGGCTGGATATACCCGGAACTCTAGAAAAGGATAGTAGCTTGTTTCAAGAGCTTGGGCAAGCCACGCATATGGGCAAATTAGGCTTGGCAGCCTTTAGTGGAAGTAACTGGGTGGGAAGTTAGGGAAAATGGCAGGAGAATGGGCAGAACAAAGGTGGAGAGTGGGCTTTTACATATACTTCACCTGGAGACCTCGGGTCAAACATGTAGAGTTCCCAGGTATGGGTATAATAGAACAGCCATGATCACATAACACACAACACACAGTTTTAACTTTACGAGACCCTTAATGGGCATCTGTCTTTGTAAGGGCAGATGAGGAGAAGAGATAAAGATTGCGTACAGGAATTGATTAGTGGTATTATAGTCCCACATTCAGACGAAGATCTCAGGTTCTATGAGTGGAACTTTTAAACCAAATATCCGCAATACAATTAAAATGATTGACAAAACAAAAAATCACTACAGGTTGTTTTAATAAATTTAATCAGTTAGGCTAAAAGAAGGTGACAGTTCACTTTTAATACAATGTATCCGAGCTGTTAAATATCGCGCAGTGCACTAGAATGCCAACCAAAACCATAATGAGTTCCATTGAACGATGAATTTCAATGAATTTTATTATTAAAAATACCTTCTCGAGTCTTACAGCCTTTCATAAAAATCAATTATCTACAAATTCACCGCACTAAAATAAATAAATAAAAAAATAAGTATATAATCATCCCCCAAACAGCTATTGAAACACAAATGTATCCGGATATCGCAGATTGAAAATTTTACATTCTGGTACCTCATCTAGTTCTGGGTAAATGTTTATGCAAATCCCTGCAAGAAAGATTGAATATATATTTTTTTTTAATCCACATATTTTATCATTTTCGATATTTCAAATAGTGTACATATTCTGAAATGAGAGAGAGAGATAGACAGGCAGTATACAAAGCGTTCTTCATTCACCGCATTCCGACAGCTTGCATAGAATCTTGGAGATATGCAAATCACTGTCTTAAAGAATGCTTCATTCTTACATCTCGGCTCAGGGTCTCTGCCTGCTGTAGAAATGTAAAATAACGAGGTAGGCTCACCAGGGCAATAAATCTGTAAGAAAAAAGGCTTTATATCATGTTTAACTATCCCCAACATAAAGACCTAACTGTAGTTCAAACTTTGCATTCTGTGCGATTTGATAAAATCCTCTTCTGGATAGTGTTATTTGGTCCTTGTTTTATATTCGATATAACAAAATGCCTGTTTAATTTCCCTCACTATGTTATCCACTTCTGCAGGAAGGCTGTTCCACTTATCTACCACCCTCTCTGGAAAGTGAATCATCCTTAAATTCCATCTAAGCCTCTGGTCTTCTAGTTTTAGATGATGGCCTCTTGTTCTCCTCCTTTGAAATAAACTTCACTTCTTTACTTTGTTAAATCCATTTAAGTATTTAAATGTTTCTATCATATCCCTTTTCTCTTGTCTGTGTTCCAGGTTATATATATATTGAGATCATTTGATCTTTCCTGATTGGTTTGTAGACTAAAACTTTTCACCATTTTAGTATCTCGTCTCTTCTTCTAATATCTATATGTTAGATATGGGGTAGCAAGAACTGTACACAGTAGTTTAGATCTCATGGTTCCATTCCTAATTTGCATTTTCAAATTCCATTGAATTCACAAGAATCAAAGCGAAATGCTGTTACAACCCCTATGTTTCCCGTGCGTCACGTCTTATCTTCTGGTCCTATCTGAAACCTTCTACCGGTTTGCCATTGCTTCACTACTCAAACTTTTGACCCTAACATAAAAAATACTCAATTTTTTCATCATAAAGAATTCTCCTAAATATACTTTATGCTATAATCTTGATATAGTTTTTTGGTTTTTTTTAATATATATAAGTTCTCATAGGAAGAGAATTGTTAGAACAAGAGGTAATCATCTAAAACCCACCTGTACTCCGGGAACTCATATCCAGATAACCACCACCTATCGCACTCGCTCCCTTACAATATTTAACCCCTTAATGACTGCATTGTTTTCTTAAGGGGTCCTTAAGGGGTTAAGAAAATCTCACCTCTGCAAGCATACCCAAAACTCAACTAGAGATCATTCTTTTCTTAAGTAACAACATCTCTACAGCTGACACGCGTTCACCCATCATACCTGTCGCCCACATTTCCTACCTTATGTTTGCCCCTTACCCCAAGCTTATGAGTGGGAATGTTGTCGGTTAGAGTATGGGGTCATATCTCATTGCGTACATTCACGGCACTTTTTTAAATAAAAGATAATAATTCCCGTTGCTTGCACACGTACAGATACCTGGTACACTTAGCTTTCTGAGATCAGTCACTGAAACGCTGAATGAAGAAGAGAACAACTCAGTCGAGAAAGAAGCATTGAAGGAAACAATGTAACCATGACTGTCTTTTTAATAGAATCTGTATTATATCATCTTATATAGTCTAATAAGGTCAAACGATCTTCTGAAAACTAAAAGTTGTTGAATGTTTGCTTTCTAGATAAACCTATGACTATGAAACCATCTAGTCTACTGGGAGTCTAATGGCCTGATTAAAGAAAAACATGACTACAGTTGCCCATAAAAATGTTTTGAGCATAATAATGTGACATCTGGTAATAGGCTTTCAGTATGTAATACCTTTTTTTAAATTTTTTAATACAATTGATTTTCTTAAACTTAAGGGGGGAAACCCAGGGTCGCACATAAGCAAAAGGTATCGCTTCGATCTCCCGCTGTTTTCATTTGAATCCAAGCTGTACTCTTAACGGCAGGAGGCAAATAAACATTTAAACATCGTGAGCATTGCATTTTAATTATATATTGATTTGCAAGTGAGAAGACAAAATTCGGCAAGCTTCATCTAACAGTAATCATGCACGATCCAAAGTAAAATCAAGGGGGGGCCTATTTTAGTACATTTTGGGGGGGGGGGAAATTGTGTCCTTAGGTTTATAAGTCATTGTTAAAACTACGTAAGACAACAAAAAAGCATAGGTTATCTGATGTAAGATTAAGAACTATTCAGTCTGCCCGTTTCGCCTGCTGTAAAGACTCAAACCTTAATCAGTCGTTGGTCTCGTCTTAGATTCAGGAGCCATATGCCGATCCCATGCGTGTTTAATACCCTCACTGTATTCTACCCAAAAGTTTCAGGCTCCAAAGATAGCATAGGACTTCAGATTCTTTAGCGTGAATCTAGTATTGAGCCAGCATGAGCATTGTCTGATTTGAGCTTGATTGCTCACTCAGCACTAAAATGTCTTCTGGTCCTTCTGGATGCTCTTCTGGATGTTCTTCTGGACCTTTAAGTATTGGCTAGCCAGACATACTTTTAGTATATTAGAAATGTATGTGCAAAAATAAGACAGTGTCAAGCCTTGGAACAGAACTCTTGTTGAAGTTCCATCTGACGTTCCATCTGAATACAATACTTAGGAAAAGGCTCAGTCGCTAACCTTGAGCAACTGCCAAAGTTTAGATGATTCACGATGACCACGGGTTAAAAGGATCATAGCTTCCAACTAATGTTTTTTGGATAAATAGGCCAGCTAAAAATTAAGACAAGAAACGCAAGGTTATACAATTTCTAATAAAGTAGAGCTCAGGTCAAGCTGTTGAGGTTCACCAGTGTATAGCGAAGGCAATAAAAGTAACTCATTAAAGAAGAAATAATCAGATAAAACAGAGGTCAAGAAGTCAAAAGTAGTCATGATAGCTCAGACCATAACCAAAAAACATGTTTTTTTTTAATGCTTAAGCTTTAAAAAAAAACAAAAAAACCCTGAACCCAACTCACAATTTCATATAAAAAAAAAAAAATAAAAAATAAAGGAATAGCATAGATTGAACACTTGCTTAAGAAGAAAAGCTTTTCAGAATGTTCGTATTATTCTGAATTGAATCAGTAGCAGCCGTACATATCCAGGACTCAATGCTTTGTGTTAATTCATACGGAAATGTGAATTATATTATTTTCACCACTCATCATGTCTAATTAAAATGCTGTAACATAATGAGCTGGGCCATTACAATAATAGAGTTGATTTAGCGGTATAAAGTGATGGCACTTGTCCTGCGTACAAAACATTTTCCATATAACGCGAACTCCGTCGTCAATAGGTTAGCAGTTAAGTTAATAAACATAGAGACATATGGTTGTTTTTCTTCCCAATAGAAATAATATATAATAGAAAACCAGCAAAATGGGTCAGAAACACAATTTTTGATCGATATATAACATTATGTTTCTTTGTATTTAAACGCGTCTCCATCGCGATCTTTCACCCGCTAATTGCCAGCGTGAATAGGCGACCAGTTTTCAAGGTCTGAAACAGCACTGAAAGGAGATAAAAAAAAAAAAAAGAAAAGAGTACATTTTGTTTGGACAGGAGAAAACTGAATTTGTTTTGTGCTCAAAGTGCACCAAGTTAATGTGGGATAATTTGCAGCATATTCGTGGAACATTCGGAAAAAAGCAATGAAAATCAGATTGACGGAAATCTGTACATCATCGGTTCTCATTGCATTTAAAAAAAGGATATATATATATATATATATATATATATATATACACATTGATGCAAAGGGTGGCTCTACATTTTTGGGAGCCAAAAACAAAATATTTACTGGGGCCCGTCTTTAATACAGGTAAGAAAAATAAGTAAGAAAAATAATAATGAGCAAACTTGGAAATGGAACATTCATGGTGGTTAAGAAAAAATAAATTGGCGTGATGTAACATTCTGAGGACAAACTTGTGTGAGGTTTATCATCCAAGGGGCCATCGGTGGGCAGTCCCACTGTATTCGGTGGGCGGTCCCACTGCCTTCAGTGAGCAGTCTCACTGTATTCGGTGGGCGGTCCCACTGCCTTCGGTGAGCAGTCCCACTGTCATCGGTGGGAGGTCACACTGCCATCGGTGGGCGGTACCACTGATGTCGGGGGAGTTCCTGCTGATGTCGGGGGCATTCCTGCTGCCGACAGCGGGAAACACCCCCATTTTAAGGAAAAATGGGCGGGGAGCGGGGTGTGCCAAGAGCAGCGCTCACCCGGCAATCTCCGGGTCAAACCCGGAGAGTTCCCAGGTATGGTTATATTTTATGATGGTAGTTGCCCCATCTGCTTTCATCTCAGTGGATATCTAGTACTATAAATAGTGAATAAGAGAAGGCAAGTGTCCCAGTCTCTCAAACATAATTCGTTTGTCATCAGGTAGGTTTACACCTATAATCAAAATATCTTTCAAAATTCTATATGTTATCTTAAAGACATAAATGTGACAGTTTATGCTCTCATATATCGATTTCTTAGTTGATATTTGTTTACAATCCAGAAGATTCTTCTACAATTCCTCTGAATTTTTGCCACGGGCATTCTTTCAGGGGTTTCTAATCCATTTTAAGAACTTTTGTTGTCGTACTGTTGTCGTACCTTTAATGTACTTTGTACTTGTTGGCCAACAATGAATAATCACTAAAAAAGTTAGCAGTATAATTATTATAGATGTGTCTTTTATACAGATCATTTATTCTAATTAATGTGGTATTATCTTTAGCAGCGTGTCTTTCACCGTCTTATTTTTCTTTATTGCGAATTCTATAAAGTAAGTGTCTAAAATGTTAAAGCCTTCAATAATGAAATCTAAACAAGATGCCCTAAAACCAACTAAGGCTTTACCTACTGTGAAGTTAAATAATAAAGGAAGCCGCCGTCAAAGCGATCCCAGAACTAGTGTGATCTCATTAAATTAGGAAGAAAAAATGTATGTGCCGAAATTGGCTTATACTTTTGAACTGGAAAAAATAAGTTATTTTTTCATGAAAATACTTTTGTAGGTTTGGATATCAGTATTTGTGGGTTTTTAGTGTCAAAATAACCAAAGGGATACCAAAATCGCTTAGACCTGAGTTCATGCAGTTGAGTTAATAATGATATTATAATGAAGTATCAATCAAATGCAACCTAAATGTTGTTAAACCTAAATGTTGTTAAATTTCTCAAAGTTGATTATTACAACCCTGCTAAGTGGATTCCCGGTTGAAATCAGGGACCAATTTTTGTATGTTGAGGCATCTACTCATGTTTTCAATACAATAGTGGAATGTCTGAGGAAGCTGCTGGCCACCATCATGGCCACCTAGATACAATGCAGCAAACTGAGACAAATCAACATAGAAGGCATTTAAATAAATGGGCTGTGGGGATAGAGGAACCACAAAAGTAAAACAAAATGGAGAGTTGTAAGAAACTTCACTACAATGAAGTCATCAGCATCGAAGCAGTCCTCTCCTACTGCCTCGTTTGTCTCTCTACCACCAATAGATTGTAAGCTTGCAAGATCAGGATCCACTTCTATTTCTGCACCAGCATGCCTTCATGTGTTAAGTATATTGTCAATGTTTGATTATTTTTGTTAAATATTTCACTGTCTCTTATCATTACGGTGCTATGAAATCTAATATAATAATGTTCCCCTTTTCATTGACAGTGTGAAAAGTGTGTTGTTGTTGCTCTTAGAAACTTTAATTTCTTCAGACAATTATTTGTTAGACAATAGGATATGTCTGTGTTGTTGATGAGTGGGTTGCCAATGGCGTTGAGATGGGAGTCCGGATGGGCTCCAAAAGCCTGAAAAAGGCAATCTTGCTAACATCCAAGATGGCGGATGCAACCTCGCTCTTACCCATCTCCTGGAAGTGATGGTCATCGTGAGAACATACCCACAGTATGCAGGACACCATTCCCCTATGCCGCCACACTTGGGTTGTCTTGGGGGGCATGGCCTGGCTCCTACCTTCATACAGACAGGGCATTAGTGTTGCTATGAAGAACTATAGCAACTCAGCCAAAAGAGACCTTCTACAATTGTGAGATACCTACCCTGATTCCTATTAAGTTTGAATTTATTTCAATAAATGTGAATACATTTGAATAAATATTTTGTCTGACCTAGAGATCCAAATAAAATCAGATCCAAAGGCGATCCAAAAGGAAATTTGTTGAAATTCAGTTGACTAAGCAGACTTATCATATAATGGCTTGGGTAGAATTAAGGCTTTTTAGAGGAAGAACCATCAAGATGGACCATCATCAGAGATGTTCTTTAGAAAAGAAATAAAGGGATTGGGTTTAAAATGACAGTCTTAGATTATACGCAGATAACTCAAGACGGGATATTGGAGACCTTTTCAATATGGAGGGTCACGTACCCTTGAGAGGCATAGACTGGGGCGAGAAACCACTACTAGATCAATTATTACTTACAGCATATAAAACCTAACCTTGCACAGCAAGACAACTATACTTATATACAATAACCTATATACTTTTCTATCAATAAAAATAAGATTCACAGCTAGGGGGATATTAATGACGTCATTCGTTATTTAGACTTAACTATGAATACCAGTAAGTTAACATAGTATTTGCATATTTTAATGTAAAATCTGGACAATGATCTATTTGTAGTTTTTTTCGACTTGTAGATTAATGTAAGTAACTTGTTTTTATCTAACACTATGCCAATTTTTTTTATTTTTTTTTGCTTCCAGAATTGTTAATTCAAGTATTAAACTGACAATGTTATTAAACTGATTTATACCTATATATAGAACCTGCTTGACAGCGGCTTATTAGGTAAAGTCATTACCTCGAAAGTACAAGGGTGGCAACATATAAATAAAAAATACTGACATATGATGTTTTATTACCGACGAAGCATGAATCCCGGCATCTAATGAACTGAAGAAATGCAGAAGACAGGTAACATTTCACCGACGATGTAAATACACGTGACAATGTTTAATGCCACAAGGATGAGAAGAAGTAGACACGCATTAATCCAGAAAAGTTCATATCTCTTCATTATGGGCATAACATTTGATATACAGTAGATGTTTGCAGTGGAGATGATATTTCTGAAAATATGGAAGCAGTCTAATGATTCACGTATATGGCTACCCATAATGACATCTACAATGATGAAGGACTCCAAAGGTTTTTGTTGGGAGAAATCTTGTACCTATGCAAGAGAAAGATCGACGATATACTGTCTGAGAGCATCACATTAGAGGACTGCATTGGGAGGTGGGTCCCGCCAAAAAACTTGCGGGCGGTCTTGCTGGGGCTGCGGGCGGTCAGGCACTGTACCTGCAGGACCCGGTAATCCCGCGCAGTCCCGCAAGGCTGTCTTCTCGCTGCTCCATAACAGTGTCTCCTATCTTTCTCCGTCCAGGAACAAGGCGGGGTCATGTGATGTGACATCACTTCCTGTGACTCCGCCTTGTTCCTGGGCGGAGCAAGAGAAGAGACGCTGTGAGGGAACAACTTGCGGGACTGCGCAGGAAATCAGGCAAGGAGGCGGGCGTGATTGGCCACAAATGTGGCAGGAGCGGAACACCCACATTGCGGGAGCGGGATTAAAAACATCGGGAGCAGGCAAGAGCGGGATTAAAAAGCAGTCCCGCACAGGGCTCTACATCACATCACATCATGCCTACTCAACTCCAGGTCTTCTTACCTTATTTATAGGCATTGTATGATATTTTGGGGATTTTTTTCCTGGTATGATGAGGGCTATAATGTTCCTATCCCATCGCTCTTCGCCTGCGACTCTGCTGTGCTAGTATCTCCAATGGCTCACGCTAGAATTACGTTCAAACCCATGACCTGCGAAGCTCATCTTCTACGCATCTTCTCTTATCTCCAAACACTTTTATCTTAGCTTATCTCCTATTTGTTGCTTCCATGGCTTGCTAATCTACTACCGACCGATTTATTAAGGATTTCTCCATTGCGGTACGACTTCTGAACGCCTCCCCCGCTGTGTCACAGTTTTTCCCTACTTAAATACAAATGCTGATTCAAATACAAATGATATCGGAAAGAAAAACTAAAATAACAATACAACAATTAGCATTTACAATACATACATAAAATTACCATTTCCAATTTTATGCAATCACTCCATTTCATGTACAGCCATTTTAGAGTTTTAAACCAAACAAGAATAACACACAGATACGTTTGAGTATCTAAAAAAAAAAAAGCAGCCAGTCGGAAAGCCTAGTGGTTATTATAAAAAAAAAAGTCACGGTTTACAGTGAAAATTCACTTGAAATAAAATAATGAAACTTAAAAAAAAATAGTAATAATTATGTTATTTGTTTTATTTGCAGGGATTGAATTATATTGATTTAAAACAGAAAAATAAAATAATTTGCATTATTAGAATTTTTTTTTCCAAAAGTGAGAGGCAGACCAAATGGAAATGGTGATCATATGGATAGACAGTATTGGATCAAAACTCCTTCTCAAATAATTACCAAACAATATATGCTCAAAGCTGTGATAAAGAGGTTTGTTTACTCAGCATTATAACGCCAAAGTAGAAATAATCCATCATAAAAAGCAATATTATTGTATGGATTATATTAATCATTTCAAGAATGAGGCTGCGTAGGATAAAAATTGAGTTTCCGCTCTCTAATATTCAACCTCGCAGGCGCTAAAAAATTAAGTAGCGATCTACGATAAGACAACATATTTTTAGGTAGGAGGTGGTATATTATTGGAGTTGCAGTATGATAATTATATTCTGTGCTCTCATCCTATAATGGGTCTTACAGAACTTCAAATATTGTATATTCCAAAACAAATATTACGTAGTAAGTAGAACTCCATCAAAAAGTCATGTGCAAAAGGTCCCATTAACCAAATTTATTCTCTAAAAGCTGATCAATGTACCATGATCGTTCTTCCTTGAGACACATCATTATTCTATGTCTTCTTTTTTTTGGTACTATTATTTAAATAAATATATATATTATATAAATATTATTATATAAAAATAAATTATGTAAAAATATATCCTAAAAATAAAAATGCGGACAGAGGTCGTTATGGAATCTTTTTTAATGTCGAGCTCTCCAATTACCCTTAAAATGAAAGGTTCTTTAACACGATATGATTAAGCTTTCTCCACGTTCAGGGAGGTACCGCACGGAAGAATGGTGTCAACTACATTTCCACTGTGAATGAAGTCTTTTTGACAGTTTTTCTATCTGTTGCTTTGAAGATGTTCTCCTGAAACAAATTAATGTCAAGTAAATTAGTCGGCTTTTATTCAAACAGAAAGAGGATCCGTGTTTTACAATTTCTACAAGCTAGTTCAACATTAGGCTAATATCACTGAATATGGTAAAAAGAAAAATTCAAAAAAGGCAATTTTAAATATTTTTTAAAGGAGTGTTCAGCTAAAATGTACTACTAGGTCCAAGACAATATGATATATGTGATCACAAAAATTTTGAGTGTGTTTTGAGATCTTCATTTCTAAAAATAAAAATATATATAAAAAAATGCATGAATCATATTTAAATGATCCATTTTAAAAAAAAATATTTTTATTAATTTTGAAAAAAACAAACGGTAAAAATTTTTCATTTGTACTTTTGTCATTTTTTAAAATGTATGGAACAATACTGAAATTAATAATGCAAAGCAACATTTTGTGCTATGAAGATGTAAAAATCTAAATCTTGTGCTTATATAATAGCTATTCAAATATATATAGCGTAAAACCAGCAGAGTCTATTTATTAAAGTCAAAGTTGTTAATCATGTGAAATGATTAATTTAAAAACACAGCTTGCATGGCCTCGCCCGTATTCAACAAGAAGGTTGAGCATTTATTATCATTCTAGTTGACCTCTAGTTAGCGTGAGCCGAAGGAAGGTGTTGCCGTGACCCCTCATCAATAGTCCACGACATCTGCGGAATCAGGGAGTTTACAAGACCTAGGAGTTTAGAGGTTGCCCAAGCCCCTAATTTGTGTTTAAGGGAGGTGACAAATAAATTCGACAAGATTCACAAAAGAAAGCAGAAGAAAGGAGGTCCAAAAAATGATGGTTTCCAAGTGTAAGGAGCTTCTGGCAGAGGACGAACCCTTCATACTAACTTTAACCCCTTGATGAAAATTGCCGGTCCGGGCACGTCACGGAAATTCAAGTCGATAACGACAAATGACGTACCAGGACCGGCACGTCTTTAAACGGGTGCAGAAAGCGATCTATTTTCGCTTTCTGCACCGAAACGGCGTTGCTGTAATGCCTCGACCTCGAGGCATTCAGCAACGCCATTATCGGCACAAAGGGGCCATCTCTGGCCCCTCCCCGGGGCGTCAACATCCGCCATACTTTGTATGGCGGCAGACGCCCGTTTTAAAAGCGTTTAGGAGGTGATCTTCGCCATCAGCAAGATGGCGGCGGCCCGGGAAAAAAAAACAATAAAGTCTAAAAAGTTCGCTGGACGGTCTCCAGACCCTCTAGAGAACTCTGGCTCCACTTGCAGGTTGAATATAGGTACTGCATTCAACCATGCAAGTCAATGGAGCTCAGCTTTCTAATCACAGTGTGATTAGAAAAAATAAATTAAAAATAAAATAACATTAATAATAATTAGAAAAAAAATAGTAAAAAAACAGTAAAATTTAAAAATAATTTCCCACTGATGTTACTATCAGGGGAACCTTCAAGTTGAAAAAAAATGTTAAAAAAATTAAAATAAAAGGCAAAAAAAAAATATATATATATATATATATATAAAATATATATTTTTGTGAGCAAGTCCTAAAATTAGCATATTAGCTTAAAACAATTCTCGCATGGAAAGAGTTAAAATACTGGCATATTAAATGCCCATGGGGTGTCTACTTTTAAAAAATTTATGATTTGATGGGGTAAATTGAATTGGCCGGGTTCAACAAGGTCCCAATTAACACGGGGGGAAGGATGGCCACACATCTAATTTCCAATTAGAAAAATGCACACGTACCAAAAGTGGCCTTTTAGTTCCCCCCAAAAATGACAAACCCATGCATGTGGGGTATCACTGTACTCAGGAGATGTTGCTGAACACATATTGGGGTGTCGTGTGACAGCGGCATATACCAGGAGCTGTAAATTCATACATAAAGTAGGTGTGTGTGGGAAAAATACACACACAAAAATACTACTGCAAACTTTGAAAAAATGCTGGTGGTAAAATGTGTGCATGCAAAGAGTTAAAATACCAGCATTTAAAATACCCTGAGGTGTCTAGTTTTTTAAAATATATGGTTTTGTTGGGCACACTGAAATGGCCCGGCTCAAAGATGTACCAAATAGGGCATGGGCAGTGGATCCCCAAATGCCAAAGTTCAACATTGAAAAATGTGCATGCCCCAAATGTGGCCCTTTTGCCCCCAAACAGCCAGGCAAAATCATTCATGTGAGGTATCGCTGTACTCAGGAGATGTTGCTAAACACATATTGGGGTGTTTTATGATAGTGACATATACCAGAACCTGTTTATTCATACCTAAAGTAAAATGTGTGTGAAAAAACAAATGCAAAAAAATTACTACCATAAAGTTTGACAAAGGCTGATGGTAGAATAAGTGCTTGGAAAGGGTTAAAATACCAGCATTTGGAATACCCTGGGCTGTCTAGTTTTCAAAAATATATGATTTGATGGGGTAAATTGCATTGGCCGGCTTCAAAGATACCCGAAATGGCACATGGGGGGAAGAATTACCAGATTTGGAAAAAATGGCTTTGAAATAGCAAAACGCTACCTGTACTTATTGCTCCATAACGTGCAGAAAAAAGCAAAAAAACATAAAAACATAAAAACATTGGGTATTTCTAAACTCAGGACAAATAGTAGAATCTATTTAGCAGGTTTATTTATTACCTTTTATAGATGAGTAAAAGATTTTTCAACTAAAAGTTAGAAACAGTCATTTTTTTCTAAATTTTTCACCATATTTTATACTTTTTTTTTAATAGTAAATAATATGATACAATCAAAACAATGTCATCTAAAGAAAGCCCTTCTTGTCCTGAAAAAAACAATATCTAATGTATGTGGGTTTAGTAAACGGGAAAGAAGAAAATTACACCTAAACACGAGCAGTGCAGAAATGTTAAAACGGCCATTGTCACGAAGGGTACAAAAAGTAAAATCAGCCTTTGTCACGAAGGGGTTAAGGGGCAATTTCCGGACAAGATTTTCAATTGTTTGACTTCAGCCCTACTGACTATCATGTAGATACTGAGGTCTTGAAATTATTAAATAGCCATCATCTTAGTTAATGAATATTGGGGGATCTAAAAATTACTAGGGACTGCTCGTTTCTTCGTACTTGAAAATCTGTCTCAAGAACGTCTTACCAAGGAGTATAATTTGCAGTCTCTTGCTGTCAGAATTCATGGTCTGTGTGAAAAGTGTGTTAAGGTCAATTGTATCAATGACTTTGATGTTACTGAAGATCGGATTGTCACAAGAATTCTATCCATTTGCTCCAAATGACCAGGTCAGGGCCCAGTCTTCTGTGAAATGTTCAATCTGCTACTTATCTTTAGTGACACATAATGTCTAGTGGTTTATATTCTATTTGTTTAGCCATCATGCCTGCCTTCAGGATAGTTTTTATTGATTTCCTCGCCGTTTCTGACACATTCCATTCTGTTCGATAGATTCATTATGGGTGTCAATTTTGCTTTGTTGCTTTATTGGTTTTATGTAAAATCGATAACGCTCAGCTTACCTATTTACAACAAAAGCACATTTCGATAAATTTTTCTGATTTCTTAAGGATCATTTTTCCCTATGGACTAATTACCATGCCCAGAAAACGGCAACATTTTGCAACGAAAATTAACCCCATCCTGGACAAAACATTTTTATAACAAATAAAATAATTTTTTTGCTCCATATATCATTTATTTATTGAACCACAAAGATACAAGTAATTTGTAATTACTTTAATATGCCTTCTTCAACCTGTAAAAAAACAATGGCAGTTTTCTTTAGTAATTGGAAATTAATTAGTAATCAATACAGTTCATAACCCTAAAGACATAAACCATAATAGAATGTGCACACTCTAAACTCTTATTTTAACCTTACTTTAGCAGAAGGAAAACAAATCTGACTCCCCCCCCCCCCCAATTTCAGAATGTTTCTACCCATCGGATTCCTCGCAGGCCGACAAGAACTTGTCATTAGTGAATAACGTGGTTAATCATGCAAGGGGAAAGTTAATTTCAGTGAAAGAATAATCATTTTGTTAAAAAATGTACTCAGCTTTTCCCACTTAGGGACACTCTTGACCCTTTGTTAATGTACTGCCTGGGATGTAAGCCAGGTAGGAACTTACTGTAACCATTTAGCTAATTTTATGGCTTTGGGGAAATGTTGTGAAATGCACTAAAATTAACCTGTTTTTATTTCACTACTGTGTGTTCATGTGCTGACACCACAACATAGATATCAGAAAATAGACACAAATATCTCCAGATATTCTAAAAATATTATTATTTGGTAGATTAGAAAAGCCACAGGGTCAGAGGCAATGAAGAGTTAAGTGGATATCATAATCACTTCCAAAACAACATATTTTTTTTTATTTGTGTCTGTTATGGATTGGCACATATCTTATATAATTAGATAAATGGGGTCAAGCATTAAAGATTGGTTCAAATCCAAGATTGCTCTAAAATTTATGATTGGATTAAAAATTAGAGGTTAATTAAATGTAAATATAGCCACAAAGACATTATACATAGCAGTTTAGTGATATGTTTGTTGCACTACGAATGAGGACAAAACAACAAAAATATATATTTTATACGACAAACAGAAAAAAAGTGTTAGACAATAAAATGTTTTTTTAGGGGGGGTTGCCTTCTTCTGGCTTGACGTCATGGTTGAACGTAATAGACTTGTGTCTTTTTTCAAACTAAATTATTATATTACTATGTAATTAAATTTATAATGGTGGAAACACAAAAGTCATAGTTAAGGTGCCAAGTTATTGGTGGTTGTATACCCAGATTTGGCAATGTCTCCACATCATCCTAAACCCATGTAGGCACTTTGACTTTAAGGTTCTTCTTTTCCATGTACAAAAACAAGAAGACATTGAGCAACCATATCTTTTGGAAAATGTGCCCTTATAAAAAAAGAAAGGAATTGAGGTTGATCTATCTAAGATCTAATCTCAATGCAACTTTAAAAGAGGAATTTGATCTGAAGACCAGATGAACTTGGCCAACTTGAAGGACCATAGTAATGGCCGTGTCCACTCTTGGCACTGTTGGCAATTTGAGATTAGAATGGGATTAGAAGCCAATCAGAAGTTATTATAAGCTGAATGTTACTGTGTTTAAATGGATCTTACCAAAGGCTATGGTTGGAAGTGAGTTCCAAATACTTCAAGATTGTCCAACCATCCCCAAAAAAACATTCTCCCCATTCAACCAATAAAATGCATTTACCCAATTTGGTTTATATATTCCATTTTGTAAGAGATGTGATAGGTCAGTACCAAAATATCATTCAGCGTCTCGTGATTTTGAGGATCCACAAGTAGATAGAAAAATTAATTGGTGTTTTATCTGCCCCTTTGTCTTCTCCATGTCAATCAAACCCAACCTGATAATAAAGGTGAAACTCCCAGCTTGGAAGAAAAAACAGCATAGTAACTTAAATTTCTTGTAACTATGTTTCAAAGCATGGGGCAATAAATCAAAAAGTATTTCCCGTGCATCAAAATTGCTATGATTTATAGCCGGTCTTCTTTTTCTATTTCCACAGAGTTGAAACTTATAAACGTGATTAGATAAATCCATTTTTCTAGCAGGATATTTAGAAACTGTTTGTGGCAGAGGTCAGAACTGATTAGACTGAGAATATATTATTAAATAATGTTATATCATATTATGACGCATCACTGGAAACACAAAAAACTCTTTCAGATACATGATGTTACTTCATAATCATTTATTTAAACTTTACTTTATTTTACAAACAGACCAAATGTTAAATCAACATATAAAAAAATAAATATTAAAAATTATGGATTTTTTCTACAGAATGAATATGATTAAATAAGATTTTTTTCCTGCAATTTTTTTGCAAATAATTGTTTATGTATAGGGAAATAATGATTTATGGGGATAATTAAAATAAAAATTAATCAAAGTTAAAATTAAAATAGTCACGTAAATGTATATCATTTTTTTTCTTTTTTTATTTCACATTACTTTTTAAAAGAAATAAAAATCATGCTTGATGATATCCTGATGACAATTATGAGTGGAAATCATGTGTAACTTCAATAGATGTAACCGTTTGATCTCGGTAAATTATGACACTTACTTGATGTCGTATTGATTGGAATGTCGTTATTGTCTTATAAAGCAAAGGAGATCAGTCGAAATGCATTGAGACGATGATTACTTTTTGTGTAAAATGAAGTAATTACTCAGGTTGATGTTACAAACTATATTTTATCCCATATGCATTAGACGGCACCTGCTCCCACTGATACAGTCTTCTTAAAAGAAAGTAATTCTTCATTTAGCGCTTCCTACATGAAGAATAATCGTGTCGTGTTGCGGAATAGTTCACCCCCTTTTAGTAATTCTGCCTAGATTGTTGGCCATGCTGCTTGTCTCGTGTCAATGGAGTCTATCGACCAATGTTATAGTTTAAGATCTTTTATTGGGTGGCTATACATTTGATGAGTTCCAACATGGAATGTTTGAAGGATCTAGGGGCATGTCTTCCATGGCCAAAAACAATTTTGTTTTAGGGGATGTGGTTAGAGGCATTAATGGGAGGCAAAGCTATGCAGAGGATTCTCAATGTGACCTTGTGACATATGGATGGTGGTGATGAAAACTGCTGTTCATGTAGTGGGGGAGTGGGGGCAAATACCCACTGGGCTGTTCTCATTTCAAAGATTTATGACCACCACCGGAAGCCCATTCTGTGAGTTTTATTGTGTGTTCAAATCAAGGGCGTCTAGATTCATAAAGATTTTATGGAGTATAGAACACCATATCAGGGTCCTTTATTTGCCCATTTTAGGCTCTCCATATTTTATGCCACCTCATTTTGGCAACCATGTTGTACCCCAAATATATTCAGATCTGCTGTGTTAATGGGCCACTTGTCTTGATTCCCCCCTGGGATGGGTAATAACAGCCATTCGCTAGCTGTTCCATCTAGCTAAGACATTAATTGCTAGTTTTTGAAGGTATAAACACATTTAAGAAGCATCTTTCAGTTTCAATGGGACCTCTCAGTGCCTGAGTCTTAGATGTAATGTTAAGAGGTTTTACTTTACTGAGAGGGTGGTAGATAAGTAGAACCGCCTCCCAGCAGAAGTGGTGGAGGGTAATACAGTGAGGGGATTCAAACATGCATGGGGTAGACATACGGCTCCTGAATCTAAGACGAGACCATCGACTGATTAAGGTTTGAGTCCTTACAGGAGGAGAAACGGGCGACTAGCAGGGGGCCGAATGAGGCCAATCTGTAGGTAGATTCTGTTTCTTTGCTTCTTACAGAATACATTATGAAACAATCCTTGGGCCCAGAAATAAATATAAATCCATGATCTCATTAATTATGAAGACCAATCATTTAAATATAAAATAAAGCTGTTAGAGATATTGTCTATGACAAAAAGGATACAAATCCTCATGACAACTCTACATCGTATACAGTGTAACAACACAGGCGTGTTACATATGATAATTAGTGTGTTACACGTGGGAGAATGATATGTTTGGCATGTTCACTGTGACACTTAATAAAGAATATGTCACCGGCACCAAGAGAAACAACGGTAACGTATTCTAAGTAATCTAATAACAGCAATATATGGGATAAAATATCAGAGAATTATGTTGAATTTAATCTGATAAACTTGAGTCAAACAAGAACCAGTTACATGTCTTGTGTGGTCTTATCAGTACGAAGCAGCGTGTGGCCAAGTATTCATTTAAATGCGTATTAATAGAATAGATATGCAAATAAAACACAAAAGCGTGTGATGTTGAATATAATCAAATATACAGAAATAATTGCTAAAGGGTCTAACATTCTTAGGATAAAAGTACTATGAGCGTAATATTATGTGTTAACTATCTCTTTATTATTATTATTATTATTATTATTATTAATTTTATTATTTTGTTAAACGCTCTAAAAAAAAATACATACATTTTAAACATGTGCTGTTTTGTCTTTACGTGTTTGTCAAGGATTGTGGAGTTTTTTGTTTTTTTTAATGTGAGTAATTATTTTTTTTGTTTAGAAGCCTCTGGTTTTTGTTTTTGCTTTTAGTATTATTTTTCTGGCATGCCATGAATTAATTTGATAAATTTTTGTATCATTGTAGCTCATCCCTTGTATAATAATAATAATAATATTATTTTTATTATTATTATTATTAATTTATATAGTGCTATCACATTCTGCTATCATTGTAGCTCATCCCTTGTATAATAATAATAATATTATTTTATTATGATTATTATTAATTTATATAGCTCCATCATATTCCGTATTGCCGTACCAGGTACAATTGAACCATTTCAATGCCAACATGGATTGTAAGAGAAAAAAGCCACTGTTACTAAATTATAGGCTATAGGCGTTACACAGACATATTCATTACTATACCGTAGTAATATTTTTTTTTATCCCGATATATGACACATAAACACAATTATATGTGTTTTAGAACCTTGCTTTATAGGTTGATACATATTATTATATATGAAAGCAAAAAATGTTCTTGTATCTCAAGGGGTGAAGAAGAAGAAAGAAACATCAAACATCAGCACACATGAAAGTACTCTACTTTACACTATTGGCTGTAATGAGCTTCATCTGTGGCAACAACCTACATGATCTAAGTGTGCGGATGCATTTGAGCGGCTAGTGGTGGATTTAATTTTCAATTTGTGCCCAAGGAGTTGAATTGCGTGCTTGTAAGCATGATTTTAGCAAAGATCCATTGTGTTTAATTTTTATATAATCTCAAATAGCATATCTTTACAAAAATAAATAAACGCTGGAGAATATTATCCATTTATTAATAGTAATTTACCTATCTTGGGGAATTATTTAACTATAACTTTATTTGTTTTAGAATCATTTCTTTATGAGATTTATATTTTTTTAAATTTCTTTTTTTTTTTTCTTAGAACTTATATAGACTTGGCGTTAAGGCAGCTTTCATGCCAGGTAGTGTCCAAGTAACTAAAATCAGAGGGAAATCGTTTCGAAGATTCTCTTTTAAAAAAATAAAAAAAAGGAGCTTTGTAGTTACCGTTTTCCATTTATGAAAAATCGAGTGATTTCCAAATCAAACATAGCAGCAAAGGAAGAAAATAGCGCTGTATATTTGCCATTTTCCCCGTTAAAATCTCACATAGCAGAATACGTGATAATGCGGCAGGAGGAATCTAATGCCGGTTATTACAGCCCAATCAGTCAGCAGAAGCCTTTGAAGTTAATAGCGAGCAATTGCAAGGTTACTAAGTACTAAGTCCATTCCTCTTCAAATATGGACATTTTCAAAGTCGCCTCTCTCTCTCTTAGCTCATCAAACTTTTTTTTTCTCCATTTAATTTGGATAATGAGGTATTTCAGGTTAAGCTTCTCCTAACAATGTGAATGGTAAAATTGAAAAGTTTTAAGATAAATTAATTTGGTCAAAATGTTTGAAGAAAGAATTGCATTTGGAACCAGAGAATGGAATTGTATTCTTACGTTTTCAGAAGGTCGATGAAAAACTTGGAAGCTGCACAGTTTGGGTGAAATCAAACAGATCGCAATTCTGATGAGACAAAATGTGATATTTACAGGTAACGCATGAACCAAACCTGCTCCTGTGATGGAATCGTCATCAAAGAGTCGAGAATTCAGGTGCAGCAGCTACAGCCACCAAAGGCACTGGCTCTGCCTACCAATGCCACAAACATAAGGAAGGAGGGCTCTGGGTAGCTGGGGCCTGGAATTTCTCATATATGCTGATAGCACCTCATCCTTTACTCTTAATGCCACTTCAGCAACAGACTGGGTCCTGCAGTGTGCGGCCACCGACTGGATATGAGTGACCACATGCTGCAAGAGGATAAAAACATAATATATGGCTATCTGTATCGTGCTGGAAGCCATGCCTATGTCATCCAGAAGACGCTGGCCTTAAAGCGCCAGGGCCACTCTTCATCCTCAGTCTGGGCCTGGTCCAGGATACTCCGGAATGTTCCACTCAGTGGTGCTGTCCCACTAACTATAAAACCTTTGGAACTAAATGTTGCACTTTTGGCAGAGCATTTTGAAGTGTTGAGACCCTTGGAATCCTCAAGGAACGTTCAAAGAATTAAGTCCTCTGAAAATGAAGATGTTACTTCTGATGAGGCTTTATATCTCTTCGTCCTCATATTTAGTTAACAATAGCCGGTCTTCCATGAACAATATTGAAAATTTGTGGCCATGTTTCATTCTAGATTTTAAACCTGTTGTATATACCCTTTAATTCCAAAAGGGATTGTTATAAATCATGTGATCCATCATGCGGCCCCGTCTCATAAAAGGTTAAAGAAGTAATCATGGTTTTCCCACAATTCCCTCATAAGCAATACATTCATTATTGAGTCTTTCCTCCGATGCAGATTGCACTTGAAGGACAGATGAATCAACACAAAATGTTTAGAGAAACAGCCATTAAATGTTTCAATGAGGTTTTTTTTTTCCAAGCATTGATTAGAATCAGAATACTATCAGTTAGAAAAGAACGGCCCCTGGAGGGAGAACATAGGGTGGAAGGGCAATATGACAGAGGGGCAGGAATGGGCAAATCTGCCCTAGATAGCCGGGGGTGTCCAGTTAATGGAACCTTCCTGCTTCCCTTACAGTGACAATTGGGGGTGTGGTTTGCAGACCCATGGTGGAGGAAGAGGTGGGGACCTGGGAAGGGAAGTATAAAAGCGGTTGTGACAGGAAATGCTTCCTCTTTTCATTGTTAGAGACAGGCTGCTGTCGGCCTCCAACCCACCAGGCTTATTGTGCCAGATGGTCAATAAAGGCCTGATCATGGCTGGTATGGTGCTTTGTGTTTGTGGGTGTCACATGGGGGGTTTATAATTTGGACCGTGGCCATATCGATAACGGACGTGGTTATTCGGTGTAACTGGAAAAGCCGGGGTTGACATTACCTTAGTCATCAATTTTTATATATATATATATATATATATATATATATATATATATATATATATATTTAAAATTTTGTAAGAAAAATGGAAATGAGATTGGCAATTTTTTTGTCGTAGACGTAACATCTGAGATTTTACAAGGTTTTATAAAACATGATGTGAAATACATAGAAAATCACACCTAATTGGATAAACCTACCCAAGTTTATTGAGTTTTTTTTTTTACATTCGTACATCTGATACCAACTAACTTGAATACAAAAATCCTCCCGATTCATAACTGGAAACTTTTCTTTCAGAGGCGCAAAGAACATTCATAAATGTAAGTTTCCATATCAACTAAGGAATAAAGGCATTGGGTAAAGTGTCAATATATTTGGAGTTGAAAAAGCTTTTAACAGAACTAAACAGGATTTCTTTGCAAGGATATAGAGTTCTTTTGATGATAAATAACAACAGTAAGTTCCCTCACTGTATTAACCTCTACCACTTCTGCCGGGATCCTGGTTAGCTTTGAAAAATTATTATTTTTATATATACTATTATATTATTTATTATCATTATCTATATTATTTGTTTCGTAGCAAAATTCACCAGTTTAATTGTATTTATCACGCTAGCTATTTCTCCATAGTGTCTCGCTCCGGATGATTATTACTAGTTGTTTAAATCAAATTCAGTTTGGTTATTTTAAAATTTTATTAGACTTTTCACATTTAGTTGACGCATTTATCCGCAGCTTTAGAACTGTATACGGCTGTCATCCTAGGTAACACAATCTTGATATATACTAGATACAAATTAATTATTAATGTAGCTGGTTCCATCAGCTGAGGAACATTTAAATCATTTTGTAGTAAATGACTCCAGAACACGAGTTCAGACTTTATCGAATCTTATGATGGAGATGCAAGGGATTTCTGATCCTCCAAACATATTTGCTCTCTCTATACTTCATCTTTTAAAGCCACATAATGTTAATTTTACTAAAGATCCCCCCCCTAAAAATAAATTGGGTTACAAAAACCTGTGTTCAGGAATAAACAAAAAATATGTTTAATAGTACGATTCCATTCACTGGATTTGGTGGATGTATTAGTTTTTTAATTGGAGCTTCTGTCTTCGTTTTCTCCTCCCCTGCTTGCTTCTGCCACAGCCCCTAGCATACTTAAGTACACTATCCCCACATGTGCTTTCCGGCATACCCTCTCCTTATTTAATCCTTATTTATCCTTAATTACGAAAACTTATTTCACTTATTTTTAATTTTTTATATTTATCTTAAGGGCAGAAACTGTTGCGTTTAATATCTTCCTTTTTTTTTTTTTATTAAAGGGGGTTTATTATCTTTTTTTATTGACCACGTCGTATCACAGAGTGCCGAAAGAAAGCAATATCTCTCCCGTGCCTGTCTTTCATCTTTTTATTAACTTCAGGGAATGGATTTATCTATGAACATTTCACCTTTCAGGTTTTTTTCCCCCCAATTTAAATAGGTGCTTTACAGCTAACAGATGAAGATATGTTAATTTTATCCCATTTAATACTCACTTCCTATCTTCCTTTAGAATCTTAATAAATCCACGAGTGTTTCACGGTGCAACGTAATAAAACTAATCCCGGCTAAAATTCACTAAAAAGCCAAATATGAAGATTTTAATAATTATGTCAGTATAACTGCAAAATTATACATTAAACCCAAACTGGCTCTGTACAGATGGGCAAATATATCCAGGCGAGCGTTCCTCCATTTCCTTTTGTAATAATATGCAATAATAAATTTAAATCTCTCTGTAAATCACCCTTGTCTGCCTAGTTTTAAAGAAATTTGGAATGTTTTTTCTTATTAACCCCTTCAATCCCAGGGGTTTTTGGTACCTCAAAGCCCAGAGCAATTTTGCCATTTTTGGGGTATGTCGGTTTAGCGATGATTCTCTTTTCCTGCGAATAGTGTACCCATATAAACTATATATTGTTTTTTCAAGGAGAGATAGAGCTTTCGTTTGATACCATAGTTGGATGATTAGCTGAAAATTTAGAATGAGAAATTTAGTAAAAACTAGCGAAGATTAGAAAAATAAACTAATTTTTTTTTACATTTTCCCTCTGAATCCTCACAAAATTAGGTAAAGTGATGGAAATTCCCCTCCAAGTTTATTAATTCAGGTGTCCTGATTTCAGAAATACCTAATTTATATAGATTTTCCAGACATTCCCAGCACCAGGGAGCATACTATAAGGTGTACAATTTTGTATAATTTTTAAGCCTATGGCTTAACGGGTTTGGGGGTTGTGAACGGGGGCAGAAGGGTTATACTGGCTAGATGTTATGCTACGGCAATGGGAAGTAAGGTTTTTTTAACAAAAAAATATTATCTTTTTTTATATATTTATTTTTTATTTATTTTTTTTATTTTTTTTACATTTTTTTTTTATTTTTTATATATTTTTACACAGAAATAGTTAGAGGTCCTCCTAGGGACCTCCTGAACATGCCAGTGATGTCACAATGACATCACAGCTCACATTATAATTTTTATTTGTATTTATATTATTATTTTAATGATTTATTTAATATTATTTTTTAAATGAATTTACTTTTTTCTGCTTTTCTCTTTCAGGACGGGAGGGGGAGTGAGAGAGATGGTTTCTCTCTCCCCTCCCCGCGATCCCCCTGCACCGATCACACTGTGATCTCTATGCAGGTCCTCAAAGACCTGCATAGAGATCGCAGCGTCTCTGTGCCTCATCGGAGGGCAGGATATCCCTGTCCTCCGATGACCTTCCGGGTTACGTCAGCAGTGACGCAACCCGGAAGGGAATGCCCGATCGCGCGTTTGCAACTGCGCGATCGCGCACTTTCAACTGTAACATCTTACCGGCTTTCATGCCGGAAGCTGTTACGGGAGATCGGGCAGCAGAAAGCCGGCGATGCCGGCTTCTGCTGCAAGGGGGGAGTCCAGGCTGTCAAACGACAGCCTGGTCTCCCGTGCAGCGGCAGGGATGTGTCCCTGACGCTTCACGAAGGGCTGGACGTACCGGGACGTCCATAGGGGTTTCTTTGTGGGCGTTTTTTGGACGTCCCTGTACGTCTATAGGGGAATGAAGGGGTTAAGGACAATGGGCGGTCCCTAAACCCATTGATAACAATGCATTTTGAGCCCGCACATGTACGGGGTTTGTCATTAAGGGGTTAATATTAACCGACCATTGACTGTGTATTTTGTGAATGTTGCAGAAATTTTGGTTAGTCTTCATACGCCTGGTACTAAGACTGACCCTACTAAATGTATGTATTCCCAACATATTTAAAAAAAAAAACCAAAAAAAAAAACCATTTACTTCTTTGCATTAGCATTGCTCTGTTTCTCTCTCTCTCTCGTTCTCTCTCTCTCTCCCTCTCTCTCTTTCCTCTCTTCTCTCCTCTATCTATCTCTCTCTCTCTCTCTCTCTCTCTCTCGTACGTACGTATATTTTAAAATACCATCCTTAAATAACATTGTATTTGTTGCATTAGCATCGCAGTTCTTTCTTTCTCTCTTTCTTTCTCTCTCTCTTTCTCTCTCTCCTCCCTCTCTCTCTTTCCTCTTTCTTTCTTCTCTCTTTCTCTCTTTCTCTCTCTCTTTCTCTCTCTCTCTCTCTCTCTCTCTCTCTCTTTCTCTCTCTCTCTCTCTCTCTCTCTCTCTCTCTCTCTCTTTTTCTCTCTCTTCCCTCTCTCTTTCTTCTCTCTTTCCTCTCTCTTTCCTCTCTTCTCTCTCTCTCTTTCTCTCTCTCTTCCCTCTCTCATCTATTTGAAAGCACCATCTTTAAAAAGGGCAATGCCACCACTTTGGATGTTGTCGTTAATTCGTTTTTGGCACAGTTATGTAAACAGAAGATGTGCCACTTAATACACTCAGATTGAGTTACTGAAATCTGGAAACATCTTACTTTTTTGCAATAAATGATGTAATTGTTTGGTCTCTTCACAGAAAAAAAAAGTCTTATTTCAAAAGTGGTAAGGTTACCATAAGGCTGTAGGTAGAGAAGCATTGTCGAAAAAGAAATATGATTGGGGGAAAAAAAAAAACTTAAGCTCATATGGAGAGACAATGGCACCATTTACACAGAAGACAGCAAATTACTGAGTATATTCTATTTAAGAATTGCAATCGTATTCATTTAGAATGACATAGCAGGATAGTGTTAGAGATTAGATGCCGCAGAGAAGAAAAATAACTTAAGATTTCCAAGACTGATGTATGAATGAGTCATTTGTGCTTCAATAAATTGCACAGTATCGATCATTAAAGCTTATGATAACTAAAATACTATGGGACACTCTAAAATAGGTTGTTAAGTCACTTTATGAAGGTACTGTGTAATGGTTAAAAATTGAAAAAAAGTAAATTGTGGAATACATTTTTTTTTATATTTTACGATTAGTACAGAATTGTAATTTATAATTATTGCTTCAAATGTCTTAAATAAAGCAAAAAATCTTTCGAAAATAATAACACACCATTGAAAGTATTACTATATATTCTATATGTTCAAATTCTACACAGTATGCAGCACTTCAATTAAACAAAAAGAAGTATAATGTCAATTTATAACAGAAAATATTTTTCACCTACCAAAAAATGAAAACCTGTTAATAGTCGGCATGGCGAGACCTTTTGATAACTGCTGCAGGTAAATATTTTGAAAGAAACAAGTAAAAGCAAAAATAAATGAAACTCCGGTTTTTAAAATGACAAGTTATAGCTGTACAACAATATAAAAAAAAATACGATGTTTGAAAACGAGATAATTTGTATTAGCTCTAGTGACTAGAGGCAAAAGTTTCTTACTGATTCTTACTGATTGCCATTGAGCCCTGCCTATGGGCCAAAAACTAGTTGGAATTTTTTTGGTTAGTTTTTGGTCCATCTGTTTTCAGGCAATGAATTTCGTTCCCTTCCCATTTGGTTCGGGAAATCTCCTCTGGTCCTTTGCTCAGTTTTGTCAACTAATTCCTATTCTCTACTGTTTTGGTCCCCCTACTCCTGCCCCAACCTCGCCTTCCTCTCCTTCACATCTCCATAAGAAAGAATATATTTGAACTACTGCCCTACCTATGTTAATAAGCAAGCAGGACTACTTTAATTGCTTATGGGGCCCTTGGCAGGCAACTGGTTTTCAGGATTTTATCCTAACCCAAAGGCCTTTATCTCTGCCCATTCATTACATACCTGTTTCTTTTCCTCCATTACATTTCGTTCTTCTGTCTCCCTCTATCATTTTACAGTTAGGGTTCTTCATTGGGGAGTCAACCAAACAAGGCAGTGTCTGTTGGACCTCAGAAGTATTCATGGGCCGGAATAACTCCTCTCTTCCAGATGGTCCTAGATGTTGGACTATTACTCATCTAATATATTGAGCTATATAAGTTAGCATAAAATTATAGCGTGTGGCTGCTTATATCCAACTGTTGGAAGCACTCATACGATTGCCGGCCTGGCTCTGCTACCACCTACCTAAATTAAAAGCTATATTTTAGGCAAACAAATAAGAAGATCTCTAACTCAAGTATAGCCATCACCAAAAATGGTGCATGTTTCAAAGCTTTAATGCCACATTAACAAGAAAGGACACATGGGACAGAAGACAATAAAAACACCTATCGTACTTTGCATCAACTGTACTTAATCATAGAATAAGAACGACTTCCATTTGACATTCTTATTGGCTATACCAAAAAAAGTGATGACTGAATCATAGAAACATAGAATTTGACAGTAGGTCAGACCCATCCGGCCCCATCTAAGCTGCCTATTTTTCCTGATGTAAGACCCAGGTCTTAATCAGTCGTTGGTCTCATCTTTGATTCAGTAGCCATATCCCTATCCCATGCGTGTTTACATTATTTTACTCTATTACCCTCTGATGGTAGAGATTCAACGCTCTTATAAAAGTAAAATTGGATCTAGCTAAAAGGTGGTTAAAATGATTCAGGATAATAGTATAAGTTAGATATACCCAGAATTTTTTCAGGTTTACAAAATGCCTGGACAAGCTATGCGACATTGTGAAAGCTACGACGTGGCCAGGGTAAGGTAACAATGAAAAAGCTCAAATGAACTCCTTTATACTCCTTTATACAAACCAACTACATTCCTTATCTTTAGTCTGCATTAAAGGTAACACAGCACACTCCGCCGAGATTTACAAAGTCAATTCAGGTAAACGCTTTATTGCAAAATAAATGTAAAAAGAAAGAGACAAAGACTGTGGGAGAAAGATGTGTTTTTAGATAATATTCCTATGTAGGATAAAATATTGCAATGAGATAAGATACAAGCGGACATAAAATGCGTGTCATTACAACATTCAGATGAAGAACAATTATATAGCAGAGATGGCATTGCCTGGCATTAGTCTATGAAATTAAACAGAGTCTGAACAAGCTGAACGCTGATGCACTCAGTGAGATAAAGAGCCTGATAAAACAAGCAGCCTGTCCCTTATCTTAAGTAGCCATGATGAGATTATGTGTTCTTTCTTGGAAATAAGATCTATAAATCTACCATTTTTTTTTTCTGTTGGCTTGTTTGTTTTGTCTCGCAAATTCAACTGGGAAACAGATTGGTTTATCCCCTTCCAGTAGGCATTTGTGGGTTTTTTTTTAGATAAGCTATTACGCCCCATGAACTCCATTAGTTACATGTCTTGTTGTTTTCGTTCCCCGCAGGGCTATGTCCCTGATGCGCAAGAGATCTGGTTGTTTATAACTATAGTCCTAAAAGGGCTCAAGATGTACAGCCCATCTGGACCATGGGTCTGATGAGTCAAATATATATGCACTGTGTGCAGCTGTCTGATGCTGGAGACATCACCACTCAACATCTCTCCTACTTACCAAACCTGATGCCTTGGGATCATCATCCACTCACCCTTTCTTTTTCAGTCTTCACGTGGAATCCCTCACCAGATCCTGCTGCCTGTACCTAAAAAAACATCTCTCGCAACCACCCTTTCCTCGCCCAAGAAGCCACAAAAACCCTGGTTCCTTCCATTATTATCTCCTGCCTTTACTATTCCAACAGACATCTGGTTAACATTCTTCTGCCTCCATTCTGTCCTCTGCCGTCCTTTTTAAAATACTGCTGCTAGGCTCTTCTTCTGCTTCCCCACTCTATCAAGCCCTTCACTGGCTCCTTATAACCTCAACACTAACATAGAAAGCCCTCCATCATACTCCTCCCCTATACATTTCTACCCTCATAACGAAATACTCCCCCACTCGATCCTTACATTCTTCTCAAAGTCTAAGGCTTTCCTTCTTTTTTATCATCACCTCTTCTTTTTATGCTTAGAAGACTTTACTCGGACTGCTCCATACCTCTGGAACTCACTTCCATCTAACCTCCAGCTTTTACTTTCCCAACCTTCAAGAGAAATCTCAAAACCCACTGCTTCAGAGAAGGTTACAATCTTTGCAGCTACATCTTACCTACCACTGATTTCCTCCATACTACCTCTCTATACCTTATGCTTCTCCTCACCGCATCCCTTCTAGATGGTAAGCTTGTGAGCACGGCCATCTGTACCTAATGTAGCGTTCTGTCTTCATCAGTAGAATAAATACCTTGAGAAGCACTGCGAAAATTCTTAGCACTATATAAATAATATTTTATAATATTTTAGATAAAGTATTAAATTCTAGGACTTCCGCTTGCTCCACTTTTAAAAAGTTAAGACTTTTTTTTACATAATTCGCCGTGTCATGGAATAACATTTTCAAATTAAAAATTTTTTCCAATGATATTTCACAATTTTTTTTATATATTTACATAACAGCCTTTATTTTTTACTACCGTGTCATTCTCCATGGACGTAGGTAAGATTAGAACAACTCTAACATCGATCTAAAAGGCAGAATAAGTCGCCGAGAACACCTATCTTTGTTATATTTAGTACAATATAATATTTAGAGATTAAAAGCCAAACGATGCATAAAGAAACTGAAAACATCATGGAAAAGGAACCTGAAATATTCAGACGTGGTAAAGCATTTATGAAGTTTTTGAGAAGCGTCATTTCATTTTCCAATTTTGTTTCTCCGTCAAACGACTATGAATTTTTTATCCTGCAACTTTGTGCTAATTTAGCCTCGCCCTTAAGGCAGGAAGATGTAATTAACCACATTTTATTTATTCTAATAGTTTTGTGTATATTATCATATATATTAAATTTCCAAGTCTGCGTCTTGGAGCGCTGACAGTTTGGAGTTCATTAAAGCGGTTATTCCTGCAGTTACAATAAACACGTAATTCCAATTACCGCGCTTTGTCAGCACAAAATGTGCTCCTCGGAGTTAAATGTCATTCCCGCGCTGCTTGGTAGCTAATTCTGTGAATAAAACAAGCATTTTTCAGGTTAATACAAAGGTTTATTGAGGTTTCTGTTCCTCCAAAAGCGGTAAATATAACAAAGGCAACAGGAAGGCTGGAAAGAGAGCAGAACATTTCCTATACTGGTCACTTTCTAACAATAGAGGCGTAGAGCAGCTATTCTTACACGCTGGGCAGAGCATCTGTGCTTACAGGAGAAGTCCTATGGAACAAAAAAGGTTTCTCCTTGAACATAATTAACCCCCAACGCTGTATACAGTTATAACACCCCAGTACTGTATACAGCAATAACCCCCCCCAGTGCTGCATACAATAATATAACCTCCCAGCGCTGTATACAGTAACAACCCCCACCAGTACTGTATACCATTATATAACCCCCAGCACTCTACAGAGTAACAACCCCCCAGCGCAGTTCATGGTAATAACCCCCAGTGTTGTTTTTGATATTTAATTAAATAAATCCATGCTTACAGGAACAAATGAGTATAAGTCAATTGAGGCTTAACGTGTTTAACCCTCCAGCAAGGGTCACGTGTGTTGTAATTCTTGATGTACCACAATGTCTGGGGTAACAAGGCAGTAAACTATCTACACCTTGATTAAATCCACCATTATGGGTTTCCTTTTCGAAACGTTTTTTGTTGGGCAGCCCCAGATAATGGGCATATACAGTATGGTGCTGCCTTTCCGAACATTTCGGGGAGAAATAATGGAGCCTACGGCGTGGGTCTTATTGTCGTATCAATGTTTTTGTGTAAAGAAATCGATAAAAATCCTTGAATCTCCGTTTACAATGAAGGTCTTAAATATGGCGTTTCCGACCATAGCTACATGTGCAGAAAGTATCTTTTGTGAAATTCTGAAGTTTAGCGTTTAACCTGGAAATGACTTAACCAAACTCGAAAATTGAGTTTTTCCTACAATAAGAAGGTGGAAGAAAAGGCAATTTCACATGAAGCATTTTTATAGCGTTTTGCATATCAAACATTTAGCAAAAACAGGATGTAATTCTGAGAAAACCCAGCTGGGAAAACCCATAAACTGAACGACTTTCAATGCAGTGATGAACAAAGATGATTGCAATGAATTATCTCCATGAATGTTATATCCATTAAGCCTCTTGGGGGAAAAAAAACATATATTTATGTCCCGCTTTTTGGCTACGTTGTAAAAAATGTTTTTGGTGTTTTGTTTTTTAAGTATTGACAAATATATCAAAGTGTGACTAGTAATTATATCACCTTCTAGCTGCGCATTCTGAGATGAAAAAAAAATGGGATCTGTGTTTGAAGCTGGATACTAAAATGTCGTCTTTAATAAAAAGCCTCTCACTCATATCCAATTTGAAAAGTGGTTTGGCTGACAGTATCGCCGAAATGCATTACCCAAGGATTCAAAAGTAATTGCCGGCGCCTTAAAATAAGCATGATTTTAGAAAGCCACTGATGCGATGTTGTAAATATAACCTGAAACATCTGGCTGTAGCATTAGGCATATCCTGACATTATACGGCACCGGTGCGGCAAGATTGATGCATCGTAATGCTTTAGCAAGGTTAAGGCATACTATAAAAAGGGAGAGAGACAAGGAAAATAAAATAGAAAGAAAAAAAAACCTATAGGGATATAATGTACACGAGAAATAATTCCCGTTAAAAAGCAAGAAGAAATCGTTAAAAAGCATTATTTTATTATTAATGTATTTATTTATTATTTTATCACAGAAAAAAATATGCATAAAAGGCGTAAACATTCAGATTCCTGGGTTGCTGCTAGAATAACGATGACACAAAGCAAAAATTCGGCCCATACCCAGCGAACACCGTTCAAAACAGACCTAAGGCATAAGTATTGGGGATTCCGTCACATTGCATGGGCATGTATTGTTTAGTAGTTTTTATTGGCTACATTTTGACCCTTGGGTTCCGTCGTCTGGAGTTGCCCAAACTCTTGGTTTACTAGAATGACCCGATTTACAAACATATTTGACGTTAGACCCATTTGGCCCATCTAGTCTGCTGTAAAGACTCAAGCCTTCATCGTGCCATGGACTCTACATGCGGTCAGAAACTAGTATGATGATTGCGATGAGGGTGACAACAGTAGCAGACAAGCCCCGACTGGCCATCTGGCACACACTTTAAATGCCTTGTGGGCCACTGGCTGACAGCATCACTCACTCACTTGATCTCCTGCTCCAGCTTCAGTGTGTGGCCATTGGCTGGATATGCCCGGCAGAACGCTACTTCACCAGACGGCCACTGTCCTTTAAAGTGCCAGGGCCACCTCATCATGATGAGTCTGGCCCTGGTAGGAGAGGTTTGTGAAACAGTTCATTATCTTCAATAGGACGGCGACTGCACATGTGCAGAAAGTCTACTTAAGTACACTTCCTGGTTTCAGTAGAGACGTTCAGGGGAGGAGAAAAGGTCTAATTTCTAACGGCATGCACTAAAATGGACTCTAATAATCATACCTGGGAACTTCTTCACTCCAGATACCCGGCGTCTTCCCTTGCAGGACACGGCTAGGACTGCCCACTGACGTCAGCAAGACCTCTGATGTCGGGGCGTCCCTGCTGACGTCGGGGGCATCCCTGCTGATGTTGGGGGCATTCTCACTGATGTCAGGGGAAAACACCCCCATTTAAAGGGAAAATGGGCGGCGAGCCCGGCATGTCAAGACCCGGGTCCCGTGACCAGGAGGACTCGGGTCTTGACCTGGAGAATCCGTGCTTCACCCAGAGATCTCTGGGTCAAACCCAGAGAGTTTCCATGTATGGTAATAATATTTTATACAAAACAAGCATTGGAATGTTTTTCTTTTTTCAAAAACCTGGCATTTGATGTATATATGGTTTGTTAAGTGCTCCACTTAAAAAAAAACTCATTGTTAAGCTATCTCACAATATAACGCACAATTTTTCTTTTTTAAATGTAATTTTATGCAGTGCCTTTGTCCTTTTAGTTGTATTTATGTATATGTAAAACAAAACACGGGATATCTTACAATACAGCAATGTTTTTCCAACACGCCTTCTTGTTGTACTGCATTCTCTCTTGAGACAAAAGATAAATACAGAGCAAAGAATTCTCTGTCTGTGACTGTTCTTAAAATGCTTTTTTTTTCTCTTAAGCTTTTAAAAGAAATGCTGTCTCTTAGAGTTGATTATGCGCCAAGCCCCATGTATTTCAAAGCATGAGCTAAAAGCAAGAGAACAGCTATGTAGAAAATGCAATTACCAGTAGGTTAGTGAAGAATAATTATATTACTTTTTCTGACATTAAAATTGTGTGTTCCACTGCAGTAATGTTAAATTAATCATTACTGATGAAAATGATTTTTTTTCCATCTTGTTAATGCATTGTTATTGACAGAATAATCAGATACAAAATATTCTAGAAACATTTGAAACATACAAAAACCAGAGAAAAAATGTATTCTAAAAACCATCTTAATAAACAGCAAAACAACATTATAAACAAGCATTTCAAAATTTTGTAGAAAATGAAAAAACTTATAATAATCAATATTTTTATTTTGGTAAACCCATTATGTGGCTAATATGTACTTGAAGATATAATTAGGTTTCTCATCCCTCTCTTATACTATCTACCGGCCAAGGGATGGAGAGGGTATTGACAGTTACAAAAATACAAAAAACCTAGCCACCTATTTATAAGTCTCCTATCGCAGAAGTAGAAGCCATTTTCCCACTTATTGCACCCTTTAATTTTGTCTGTCTAGTCTCCTAACATCCAAAAAGTGTCTGAAACCATCTCAAACACCCTACAGGGAAGTATTAGAGGTTAAGAGGCTAGAAAACATGGCTAGAATGAAAGAAGGAGGAGATGCATGGGTCGCTTGATTTATTTGTAACCCCCCTATTGCACCCTGAAGGAGATGGAGGTGAGAAGGGTATTATTAAGGACTATACTTCCCCAAGATATATTTTAGTACTCTCTAGTGCCCCTCAGGAGGACATGAGGATCCCCATTTATTTAAAAAAAATTTAAGTATATATTTTATGTTTTTATTTAAATGTATAAGTTTTCATTCAACTCGCACACCCTCACCTACAATTTACAAATATATATATGTGAGTCATTTTGCAAGTGTTAACACGAGAGGGAGTGCAGACACAAGTGTTGGTTCATAAGGCATAAGAAAAATATAGGACTAAACAAGAAGCTTGCATTCTTGAGACAACTTGGAAACTAAGTGCACCAACGCACATGGACAATTGTATTTTTGTATTTATTTGTACACTAAGCACACGTGGACAATATTTTTTTTTGTATTAACTTGGAGACTATAGTTAAAGAATGACTCAGACTGTGCTTTTAACCGCTTTATTGTTAAGATGGCTTTATGCACATCCCAAGCTTTCTTGAAACAGACAGATAAATTGAGCTCAGTAGGTATATAGCGCTTTAAGGCAATAACACTAGATATCTGCTGGTGCATGGTCTGATCTCCCATGTCAACCTGTTGATCTTCCTGTGTGTTCATTGGCTGTGGCTGATATAGATATCCAGGTCCTAATTTTAAAATTTCACACCTTGATAACACTGTGAATGTTGTGTCCTCAAAACAAGAACTTGCATCAGTTGCTCAAAGTGTTCCGATACAAATGATAGTTGTCCACTAGCCGTTCACTGTCGAAGTGACACAGTTGGAAAGGACAAAATCTAATAGAATTTTAAAGGACAGCTAAAGCTACGCTGGATACAGTGATAGTGACAACTGAAACCCAAGAGGGAAAACATCTTGGAACCAAAGAGGAAAGAAAACTTCAGATTGTTGGATGAAAATATCCCTTTTATGCATATCATATATAGTGCAGAAAGGAGAAATGGCAACTTTAAATGTAAATTTCGCAGTATCGACCCCCTATGCTTTTTCCTCTTGACCTGCCCCCCTACTACTAAGCGAGAAAACCGGACTACAGAAGTTTCTCTTAAGGGTTAGATTTTTTTTTCCGTAGACCAACGGCAATTTAGGTTCTTAAGGGGTTACTGGAGCTGCATAGGGACATTGGTACATCTCTTTATATGGACAGTTTTATTATTATTTAGTATTACTAGCTGTTATATATATCTATATATATATTAGTAAAATAGCTCAGGATGAGTACAAGTGAATGCTTAAAAAAATAACAATAAAAAAGCATAATTAAAAACCTGGTCATTGGTGAACTTTTTAAACACAACATAATTACTATTTCTCAAAACCAATTAATTTTAGCAAGTCCCATTTCAACAGTTAACATAAAACTAATAGGCATTCAGTAAAACGAATGCTGGTGTCATTTTTAATATTTTCTTTTTTTTTTTGTGAATGCCCTCCTTTAAAATTCCCAAAATGCAAACCGTTATAGAAGATTTTGGGAAGATACAGATATAAATCCATTGACCTGATTGGATCAATGCTTATGAGTGTTATACAATGACTAAAACTGCAGGTTAATTAAGTACCTTACTCATCCAAGCGTTACATTTACTAATTAGCACAGCTGCAATACATTACAGCAGGGGCCAATGAAAATACAGATTATTTCGTTACTGTTTTTTCTTTTTTTATGGCACAACAAAAAAAAAAAGGTTCATGGTCAATTTGACCCCAGAATACAGATCCTCCACATTCTCTGGGGCACAGACAGCATGAAATGAAATACCTGTATATAAAGGCATTGAGGGATATTAACACAATATTGAGTTTATTGGTATCTAAATCTTATAGATTCTCGACGGAGCAATATACTAAATACCAAAAATAATGAATTTGAAGAGGTATATTTTATAGCACCAAGAATATTCAATTTGATTGATACGTTTAAATCAGAAAATCTAAATTATAACAAGAGGAATATGTAGCAAGAGGTTACAGAGGTTACAGAGGTAGCAAGAGGTTACAGTATTAGAAGATAATTTTTTATCATAATCATGTTTCCGTTTGACCATGGATATAAGCAATGTGGTATACCTGCTCACTGCCCAAACATTTTCATGGGAAGTCTTTTCTAGATCCTACTCCGCCGCTGGAATCTCGATGGTGAAGAAAAAAATATAATTCACTGTGAATCTGTGATCTCCTGTCTCATAGCGTGTGGAATAGCTGTAGGTTATTATGTTTTGATGTGATAGCTGTTAGCAGTAAGTCTGATAATACTTGTTTACTCAGCAGACAGGATGTCACAACCAAAACATTTTGTCGACTTCAAGCTTAACGTTTCTATGGATTGTTCTTTTTGACACATTGGAATTCTAAGTATCCCTACTCCCAGTTCCCACTTGGTTCCTCAGCCGGTTTCAGATTAAATTACCCTCAATTCTTTAGGTTAGCCGAATAAGATGGAACACTTTGTTGTTGCTGACGCAGAAGAAGAAGGTTGGACGCCAGGAGTTCTTGGGCAAAGAACTTATTAAACAAAGACAGGAGGTGGATCTTCACAAAAGTAGACGTGTCAGTTAACAGGAATAACAGTTATGCCTGAATCCTTCTTTGTAATAGGGATCTCTGAGGCTTGTAAGGAGACAGGGTGCAGGTTTCCTTCATAACAAAACACCTAGCAGATTTAATAGATGACCACCACATATACTTAAACCTAGAAAGCCAGCTAGGTCTATACTTAAAATGTGCCGGATACTTGGTCTGGGTGTTCTGACGTTCAGAACAGATCTTCTTGCAATGTTCTTCAGAGGTATTATTAGAAGATAGTTTAGGACTAGTCTCCAATGATTGGGGATGACCACATCAACTGAACACACAAAACTGCATTCCCTTTCACTGTATGACTCAAAGGACAAAGTCAGATACCAGACCAGGTCCTTGTCACATAATTTCTAGCAGTTTATTTTATATTCCTATTTCTCCCAGGTGCTTTACTCCACGAAGAGTGGGAAAGCTTAGACAAGTAGCTTAGAGCTATGGAAAGGTTGCCTCGTGTGACAGCACTTCTACCAACATGGCATAGTAAGACTCAGAAGAAAAGTAGGACACCTCCAACTTTTGAGCCCAAGGTGCCAAGCAATTCTGACGGTCAGATCACGGAAAATAAATATATTGGCTGCTGTGTCCTACTTACATGTCCTGCTGTGACCCTTCAGTTAAGTTTATATATAAAAGAGTGCCTTTTAACTTTAAGGCAACTAGAAGACAAAAGGAATTATATGCGTCTTCCGAGTTCTGTTAATTAGAGATGAGCTACATTAAACGCATGCATAATTTTTCACCCCAGGTGAAGAGACGTTTGGTGCTCAGGATTTCTAAAGACGCCTTTCAACTTTTAGTTTGCTTTATGAACTTCCTGGACTTAATTCGACATTTTTTGAATAACAAGAAAAACTATAGTCTTATTTTTACATCTTACCTTAGATGTTTTGGGGGGGGGTTTTCATTTCATTCTGTAATTTAAGTAAAACAAAAGAGTAAACGTTTAATGTTGGGAAGGATGCTTTATTGGCAAAGCATTTTTCATGGTGATGTCTTGTACGTTCTTAAACGATCCTGTGGTGTCTACAAAACCATGCTGTAGAAAAAAGAGAAAAAAAACAAAAACATGAGCATTAAAAGTTGTGAGAGATTTGCTGTTTCTGTTACCGGCCTGGTATAGCTTGAAATCTCCGGCTGTGATGTTGAAAAGGCTTAGGGCACATCAACTGCAGTACTGTTCTTACAGGATTTTTATTTAGCTGCGAATAGTTATTGAAAAAGAGAACAAGAAATGTTGGCTGACAGGTTTGAGGGTTTTTGGGGGGTTTTTTGCCATTTTTAGGTTGTTTTTTTTTCCCAGTAAAGTTTTTACTTTGAGCCGACTCGATCTTGTATGTTAACTGTTGTGTCTTAATAAATTCTAGGATGAATTGCAAAATGTACGTTCAAATGGGTTTGTAAAATAAAAGATACTATGATAGATTCTGTTGTAAGTGAAATGATGTTGAGAAGATCTTATCAAAAAGTCATGATTTTTCTTTTTTTTTTTTAACCCCTTAATAACAAATGCATTGTTTTCAATGGGTTTAGGGACCTTCCATTGTTCTTAAGGGGTTAAACAAAATCTATATAAATGCCGTTATTTCAAGAATTTATGTCTTCTTGCTTCAAACGTTTTAATATTACCAACAAGTTGCTGTTTGTGCATGTGTGTTTGTGATGTTTTTTCATACAAAAAAATGCTACAGTGGAGCTGGGTCCCCAAAATACTCTTTTTTGAACTTTTTTTTGGAGGTGGTATTGAGCTTTGTAGCCACTACACGTCCTTTGAAGATATCAGTGGGTTCTTTTTCTGGAGAAGACCCGTCCCTGGCAAGGATATGGCTTAACGGGAAAAGATGGCGGCGCATACACCCTTCATGCTGAGTGCAGCCCCAGAAGATAAAGATTGGGGTCCTGGTGGCCTTGCCACTGGAGAACCGTTCACCACCTTTTTTTAAGCTAAGAAGCACGGAAACCTGGTACTTCACAGAGAAGAAAAAATAGTACATCAGCTTCTACACTACTTTTCCCAGTGACATATATATATATCACCCATCAGTTCCTATCAACCTTTTTCTTCTAACTCTTCTATTGCTGATGATTTGACCTTTGCTAATGTTGCCACTTCAGAATTTACATACCAGCAAACAGTAAATCTTGTCGGAATTAATGCAAATGCAAACAATCCTCATTAACATCTCCCTTCGATAAAGAATGACTCGCCTCAACGTTATTACAGGCAAACAATTTGTCCTGATTGCCGGCGAGATGAAACGTCTGCAGCACGAGTACAGCACAAGCAATGCAGAAATGAATTTTCCCGACATTGCCTTTACTAATACAGGGAAGGCAGCTACGTGCTGTCGGAGAAGGAATGGCACTGTTTGATTGATTTAGTGCTAAGAAACCCAAAAGGTTAATTTGTTTTTATTTGATTCTGTGCAGGGCCAATCTTTAAAGGTAGAAGTAGTTGTTGTTATGTACGGAACTCGTTAGAATAACTCAAAGCAAAAGATCTTTAGAAAAAATGAGCTGAGCTTCTAAAGTTCATTCTGCTGACTTGAAGAAAAACATTTATTTTTTTTTAGCTAAAATGTAATTTCTTTATGTGAAATGTGAACATTTTATTTCCTGGGTAATTGTATCATTTAAAAAAAAAAAACATTAAAATTTATAAAATAAAAACAGAATAGTTTGGTGTTGTACAATTGCTTTTTTCTGAATTTGTACAAAGTAGTCAATGACTAAGCTTGGAGAATATACACTGATAACCAGAGGTGGATTCTGGCCTAGGGCAATTTGCCCTAGGAAGGCAGTTCTGGGAGACGACAGCACAAAACCAGGGGCAGATCAGACTTGGCGGTGTGCTCCTGCTCAAGGAACTGGTTATAAGCAAGGTCTCTGATCTCCCCAACTGGTCTATTTAGACTATGGAGGACTATACCAAGCCAGCACAACCTCCTCACCATGCTGATCCTCAGCACCACTCATCTTTAATCAGCAGCGTTCTGGGATATGACATCATTTCCTAGTGCTTAGCAACAAACATGGCGGTCATAGAGCAGTCAGGCCTAGGGCAGCACCAAATATGTTGCTGCTTACAAAATCTCATCTGCTATTATTTACTGAGGTGTACTTGAATATGCTGTTTTTGGCTGATACGGTCCCTTTTAGTCAGGGGTTTCAACCGGTGGCCTAGGAGGTCAACTTGGGCTACTCTAGAGGTGGCGGTCCCTATGCCGCAAAAAAATTAGAATACGGATCACCCACTTGGGCAATCTGGCTCCTTGGTGTGTCGCTACTTAATAGAGCAATTACATGTAGATCTCTGATCTCCCCAACAGCCTATGTACACTATGGCGGCTGTGCCGAGACTCGAAGTCATGGAGTGAACTAGATCATTTGGGGGGAAAACTCAAAAATATCTTTAACCCATCTCATCTGTTCCTGTAAAATGAGACGTCAGCAACTTTGGAAATATTTCAATAAACTTTTTTTTTTTAGGGTCTAAGAATTCAGTCTCGAGTTGCAATTAATGAGCAGAGGTTTATTAGATTCCAGAACATGACTAAACTGTCAACAGCGGAAAGCAATACAGTTTTCCCCCTAGGATACATAAGTAATGTTCCTTAACTGGCAATCTACCGTAACTTTGGTGAAAAAAGTTTTTCGAAGATTTGCAGGCAGAGTAAATCCACTTTCCATTTAATAACTTGGAAGTCTGTTCAAGATTTTAGATTGGCCAGCGATCTTAATAGGAAATTAATTCAACATTACATTTATTGGATTACTTCTTTGGATTTTATTGTAAAGTTACTGATGGACAATTATTTTCTTTGGCATTAAAGTGGATTCGAAAGATCCATCCGTATTATTAAAGTGTTTACTTTATTGATTGACCAGGGTAATGACGGATAGATTAGTGCCATCCAAATCCTGTTCCGTAAATTTGTTTTGACTGAAATGAGACCAAAACATTAAGTAGCAATTACTATAAAAGACCCGGGCACAGAGAATTTTCTGCTGACTTTGCTGTTTTACAATAAGCCAACTCGTTCCAGCCACATCCCATAAATAATATTTTTGGTACTTTAATAAACATCAAGATTCCAGCTACATTATATTATCTACCGTTCTGTCGTCACATCAATGAATTCAATTAATTACCTTGTAAAATTTACAGTCTGAATTTTATTTCTAGACTTTGAATGCATTGCTTTTAGTAGATATACACAGACGGGGCTGGAATATCATAATCGGGACTTGGGTATTTTAACACGCAATGAGACCCAACACCACGAGCCTTAACAAGGACAACGAGTATCAGCACCCAGCCTAGAAGATCTATTAACATCCATTGATCAATGGATTACTTTGATATCCGGCCCTCCAAAAATCCGCCTGAACACATTAATATCAGTAGGGTGCATCAGATGGAGAAGTTTCGCACTACGGTTGACCAATATGTCCAGTAATTACCTACAGACTTTCGTTTGTTCCTTTACATGTATGTTATCTACAAACACTTTTGTTTTTCTTTTGATTAGCGGTAGGTAGTGAATGATGAGCTGACGTTCTTATGGTTAATTTGTTTTGGGACAAATCACCATCTTTTCTACCTCACCTTGCTTCCTGGAGGACATCCCTCAATCTGAAGCTCAGCATTTCCAAGCTTCTGGTTATCCTCCCCATCTCTCTTTAATTCCCAGTTCCTGATATCGCCATCACCATTGAGAAGTCCTCAATCTACTCAACAGCCCAAGTTCCATGCTTTGGTGTTATACTCTTTCATTCATTCTTTACATCCAGTCACTTACCAAATCCTGCTCAACAGAAATGCTTACGATTGCAATGCCCTCCGTAGGTAAATTGGAGTATGTGTCAACCCATACATTGTTTAATGTTCATTCTGGTTTTCAATAAACACATTTCAAATTAAAGATGAATAGATGTTGGATATTACACGTTCGTCGCCCAATATCCATCTCGCTGTCAATATTTATTTCCTGTATTTATAGAATGATTTGGTTTGGTTGCTAATCTTAGTAACTGGTTTATACTGCCTGCGGGAAGGAAAATAAACATGACAAATAATTTACAGATGATAACATTTTAGCGAGAACATACATAGTCCAACCAGAAATTTCCCTTCCCTGAAAGAAAGAGAAGACGTCTGTGTAACGCAAAATTACAAGGGTTTCCTGCCATGTCTTTCTTCTTGGATTATTATTAAGTTATGTTCTCCTGCTGTGCAACACGATATCTTAAAAAAAGTACAAGATAATGCTCCTCGTGTTGTATAAAAACTTTAGTAAGTCAGCATGGCCGTGTGAAACGCTGGAACGTATGAAAAAGCCAAAAGAGAATAAAAAAAAAAATGGAGACAAAGTAACGTGACTAAACAAGAGTCTAAACCGATGCTGGAAACTGGTGGAGTTGAAATACTTCCACCTGTAATCAGATTATTCAAAATACTGATTTTGCCAGGTTTTGTTGAAATACGTTTTTATGTAGCGGTATGGAATTTTTGCATATTGATATCACCCCTGGTGAAAATGTGTTAAGCCAGTTCTAATTATGTTATTATAGCCTCAACCATTTTTTGGGGTATATTTATGAAACAAGCAAGACAGGAGCCACCAAACCAACAACAAGCACTGACTTGATAGCCTGCCCGAGGATGTGTTCCGTAGGAATGTCTCGCGTTTTTTCTCGCTTGTGCCTTTATTGTGCGGACACAATTGTTCTCTGTATTAGAAAACCAACAATAATCCTGGACATACATTTCAGCCTTCATAGGACTCAGCAGCAGGATGCAGCTGGTATTCCTCAAGGCACAAGTGACCAAGGAGGTCCATGTCTCGACTCTGTGTCCATTACACTTGGGGTCAACCTCAATAGATCCTTGAAGGGAGAAATTGCGTATGAAGACATATGAGAACAATTCAACCGAGAAAGGGCAGCAACAAAATAGCCTGACTTACGACGTGTCCAGCTCGGAAATATCTAATTTTTTAGCTCATTTGAGAGGAAGAATTTACATTAACTTATCAGTCTGATCTTGTCACAAGAGGACTCTAGAACCAGGATGCGAGGTAAACAACCCCACATGTAGCTTTTGGCCCCAAGTGGGTAATCCGTTCGGTAAAGGTGAGTCCAGCCATGGACTTTTCATAGATGGATACCAGCTCCAGCCCAGTGACATGTAGGTTGGGCTGTGGCTGTGGTTGCATTGTGGTTCTTGACCATCTTTGTGTGTAGGATCAAACTGATGTCTGTAACTACATGTTAATTTCACATTTATGCTTTGGGTACAGTGGGTTCCATTTGGAATTCTACATGTATATCAGACAAAAGGCATACAGAGTAATGTGGATGTCACATTCTCACCCCAGAGGACCAGCAATGACTAGGAAGAGTTGGGTGTTATGGTTTGAAGGTTTTGGCTGGCGGCACTTTAAATTCTACAGATTTGTCTAGAATAGAATCTATATCGGAATTTCTAAAGGTTTCCAGCTATACTTCTATTAGATCTACCGTTACCTTTATTGTTACCTTCAAATCATCTAGAAAATGTCTACAATGCCGTACGCATTGTTACATAGCCTTAGAATTGGTGCTTGTCCATTGAGCGCTACTTTCAGAACTGCAAAGCGAAACAAAAAGAAAATATCAAATTTGGGTTGTCAGTAAGTCATTATATGTCTGTGAACTTTGCCTTTCAGCAGAAAGTAGAGTTTTTTAAGCAAGTCTATTAAAAAAAAAAATAAAAGCAATATATCCAGCAACTCTTCCTCTTAACTGTAAAAGTACGAATCGCAGATCTCCAAATTCATAATCATTAGCAATATCATTATCCAGCGGTGTATGAACCATTTTAGAAGTAATTGTCTGTAATATGCTGAGTGTACAAATACTAAAGTTTTTTTATTGTTCAATTAAATTTTATTAACGCGCACTTCTCGATGCAGAATTAAGGAGCTCTCTGATGACAAAGCGAAGCCTCTGAAGAAGCCATGTACACATAAACCTTATCGGACAATCTTACGCTTTATGAAGCCCAAATATTTTTGCCATAAACCATGGAGTTTAATAAAGCGTCTCTGATTTTGCATTCATAGCTGTTAACTTAAAGCTATGTGTGAAATAAGACTTTAATAGATTGGCACCAGGAAGAAATTGGGGTTCATCCCTTGGGTAACCAATTAATTTTTAAAGGGAAACTTTAAAAGTTTTAGTCAATAACCGTATTGACTACTCTTGCAGGGGAAATGAAAACATGATGAAATGTTTCACATTTGTTTCAATTTTAGAAGCCGTTCATTAGAGCTACTTGAAGGACATGCGAATTCAGCAAAGAGAAGATCACTTTCCACCATAGCAATCCATATCATATAATAATAATAATAATTTAAAAGCTGAGTTGGATATAATAAAGGACTTCAACTAGGTTAACTACTCATGACCAGTCTCGGACTGGCCACCTGGCATAGCGGGTAAATGCCCACCGAGCCACTGGCAGACAGCACCACACACAACTGCCCTTCTAGCAGCAGATCAGGTGCTGCAGCATGGCGGCCAGCTGAAGGACAAGCCTGTCAGCATGGCACATGTGGATAAAATATAGCCTGCAGCCGCACATATCCTGCTGTCGACCACAATTACGCCGTCAGGTGGCAACTGGCCTTAAAGTGCCGGGGCTCCCCTCTTATGGTCAGTCCGACCCTGCTCATGGTTGGTTCGCGAGTCTAACGCCATCCAGGTGGTACAATGGGCAATCTACCGAGCTCAGAGATAGCACATTGTATTTATCCACTCTCTCTCAGCCCTACCTATAGACTATGGGTCACGCAGCCACTGTCCATGGTGCTGAAGTGGGTAATTGTAGAGGCAAAGAAAGCCAAGACAGCAGTACAAACTGCAAAACGCACTTAATGGAGGTGGGTCAGCACTGCAAGAACTTAATATGGCAGTCTTTCTTGTCCTTTCTAGGCTCTCTCAATATAATGCTACCTCCTGAAAAAACATCAGCAATTCTGAGATTCGAGTTATCAAAATCTAGCCTTTTTCAATATCATTCACTAAGGATTTCCAAAGGAATAGTCCTTTTCTTTTAACATCGTCCTTCCAGCGGTGGATAAATTAGAGCCTCGGCCATTCTGGCAGCTCCCTCTGTGCTAATCTAGGAGCCTTCAGCGCTAATTACACAGCCACCTGTTTTCCATTGAAATTGTAAATACTTGTTATGCCACCGAAATATAGCTATTCATATAGTTATTTATTGCCAATTACGGTATTAGTATTATTACATGTTATTTCTATGATAAATAATATTTGCCCTATTTCACAATAAAAATATATAGAACAAAACTATATCCGACGGATTAAGTCGTTAAGCATCTAGTTTCGGATTCTGACGTTAGTAACCTGATTACATTTACAAGGGTTACAGTAATCATTTAACTGGTCAGTAAATTATTTTTATATTCAGATAACTGGCTTCTTAATGAATTGCAGAAAAAAATGTATTCTGAAAAGTCTAACCACCAAATTTAGCAAAATGTCATAAAATGCTCCCTATCGAAAGGTTGATTTGGTTTTATTGCCTTGGATTTTGTCCTAATGGAGGAAATCTATAGCCGAGCATTGTTCCAGCCAATTCGGAACAATGCATTATGATTAATTGGATTTCTTATAAGGCTAATTTATTAAAACCGCTGAATTAAATTTGCTTGGCTTCTGAAATGTGACATTGTCCATTTTATAACAATTAGCGGAAAGCAAAGGGTGAACAATTACAAGCGAATCGGAGAAACTGCCATTATTTTTAATTATATTACCTGAATTTCTAATCAATATCTTTGTAAAATGGTAAGACTGCGCATTAAGGAACAAAATCATTTAAATAGAGCCATACAGAGTACTTAATCTGCAATTATAAAAATTGTAAATTTATAATAAAAAAAATTTAATTATCTTTAAAATTCTAAGCTAAAATCTACAAAATAAAAATATATATTTTCCTACATTTAATACAGAATATAATATATAATATAATGCATATAATACAGAACACAAACAGAAAGCATTATAGAAACTTTTAAGCCCTAAATTTCCAAAGTTTATTTTTTTTTATGTTACTTCTAGTTTAGAAATGTAGACAAAATAAAAGCAGACATCATGAAATTGAATTTTTTCTTTGTTCATAAAAACTTTTATTTTTTTCAATGACATTCCTTAAAAATGAAGGCTTTTTTTCTAAATAAAGGTAGGGAAAAACTGTAAAGAAATAAAAAAAAAATGGGTGAAGAAACATTAAAACATGCTTGCTAGGAACGAAATTCCCATTTGAAAGATTCCGTCAAATATTGAATGTTTGTCAAAAGAATTAGCAAAGTATGGAGCTGAATAACAGATCATAATAAATCAAGAATGTGTATTGTGAAATATTTATGTCTCGTTCACTTAACTGCTGTTGTTGAATATTCCTTTTTGTTAGAATTAATATTTTATAAAGGTGCGTCGTCTCCAATCCATTCCTCCTTCAAAAAGTGTCAGCCGCTAAATGTTGAATTGTTGTAAATAAAAATACACCAGATTCCAAAAGCAGAGAAATCTCACCCAAATCTTAACACTGCCCACATTCCCAACGTAAAGCCAATGTAGGGTTTATAATCTAACAAAGCGCTACGGAGAAGAATTCATATATATATATATATATATATATATATATATATATATATATATATATATATATATATATATATATATATATATATATATATATATATATATATATCAATAAACAATCAAACATTTCAAATGACATACATGTCTGGTGAATATTCAATGTTAAACTACATATAAAGTAACATATAAACTAGTATACAATGGTTCAACAGTCATGCGTCTGGGTTTAGATATAAAAAAACAGAACCTGACGCGTTTCGCCGCTGAAAAGCAGCTTCCTCAGAGGTGTAGGGAAGTCAAGACAGGGACGAATTAGGGAGACCAGAACTTGGTACTTAGGGATCCTTCTTTTTAGTCAGACTTAATGTTTGTTTCATGTGTCTGTCCCACCTGTATTTTATTTGATTTGTATTTTTATTGATTTTGGGTGTTTTTTGGAGCTCCTTTTCCTTTTTTTCTCCTTGAGAGTCTTTTGTTTCTTTTCCCTTTATTTTATCCAGGGTTTATAATCTGCTTTACATTTTAGTACATTCTTCACAACAGATAAGACCCACCTAGGTCTCCGTAGGACTCATATCCAACTCAAAATAAGAAAATGGACTATGAGTTTCATCTCATCTGAGTAACTGTCTCTGTAAAACATAACTTGGTATCATTTTGAGCTAAGGAAATAGGTCTCCTTGATCGTGGATTATGATGGGTCTTCAAGGCAAGGTTCAAAGCCACCTCTTATTCTATGAAAAAGGAAATCATGCAACCCAAGATCGTCTCCAAGCTTTTGACCGTGGCTTAATTCTACTGGAAAGATCAGTAGTTTAGAACACATTGTTAATTATTTAACCCCTTAAGGACAATCGGCGGTCCCTAAACCCATTGAAAACAATGCATTTTGAGCTCGTACGCTTTGTCATTAAGGGGTTAAAGGTGGATTCCAATGTAACTGTTTCTTATTTTTTGTGTGCTATTTAGTACCGTATTTGCTCGATTATAAGACGACCCTGATTATAAGACGACCCCCCAAAATCTGAATATTAACTTAGGAAAAAAAGAAAAAGCCTGAATATAAGACGACCCTAAAGGAAAAAAGTTTTACCAGTAAATGTTAATTCATGTAAACTATTTTTTTTAATAAAAGCTATGATTGAGAAAAATATTTTTTTTGTTTTTATTTCTTGTATTTTCCAACCTGTCCCCCAGTTACGCACATCTGCCCCCAGGCTTGCCACTCCAATATGGCACTGTGGCCCATGATATGCCTTTTAACCCTCTATATGCCACTGTGCCCCATGGTATGCCTTTTGACCCCCTATGTGCCACTCTGCCTCCAGAAATGCCTTATACCCCTATATGCCACTCTGCCTCCAGAAATGCCTTATACCCCTATATCCCATTCTGGCATTTAGGGGGTTAAAATGCATATTATGGGGCAGAGTGGCATATAGGGAGGTATAAGGCATTTCAGGAGGCAGAGTGCTCTATTAAATGCCCCCTTAATGCCACTCCAGAAATGCCCTATGCCCCCATTTAACACACACACACACACACACACACACACCCTATACCCCCATTTAACTAACACACACACACACACACACACACACACTCTCCCCTCCCCTCCCCTCTCAGCCCTCTCTTACCGGTGCTTCCAGCCGGGGCAGCGGGTTGACGTCGCCTTCTGCTGCAGCCGGAAGGAGGTGGAGTTGGCAGCGGGGGTTTGTATCCGTCCGTCGCGTATACTTTCCCCGGCTGTCAGAGATCAGAATTCCCCGCACCGGTGCGGGGAACTCTGATCTCTGACAGTCGGGGAAGGTTTGCGCGACGGACGCAGACAACCCCCGCTGCTAGCCACACCTCCTTCCGGCTGCAGCGGACGTTGTCTACGCGGATCGCGTAGACGTCAACCCGCTGCCCCGGCAATACAGCAGGAAGCACCGGTAAGTGTGTGTATGATGGGGGGGGGGGGGGTGAGACAGGAGGATCCAGGTCCCCTGCAGCGGTGCGGGGGATCTGGATCTTAGTCTCCTAATCAGACTCTATTTGAGGTCTGATTAGAAGACGACCCCGATTAGAAGACGAGGGGTATTTTTCAGAGCATTTGCTCTGAAAAAAACCTCGTCTTATAATCGAGCAAATACGGTAATTTAGTTTAACAGTAATTTGATACTTTGGGTGACTTTCGCTTCCTGCGGGATGTGCGCTCGGACTCCATTCCGTCGAAGGCCAAATAAATATATATATATATATACACATATATATATATATATATATATATATTACCCCAATAAAAGCACTTTTTTGTTCGTACCTTTAAAGCTGCAGAACACATCAATTTCTAAAAGATAAAAAAAAATGAAATCATTGATGAATACTTGAAAATGTAAAATACCTGGCTTTTTCCTAAAATCTAACATAGAAATCAAGTTAAAAATCACCTTTCATACGTATTGTATATAAATGCCTTCCGATGTGTCATTAGCCACTTTAAATTTGAAACCAACCATCTGATACGAGCATCAAATGTATCGAGCAAAGGTATCCCGGGGAGTCACACAAAATACTATATTTGATGTAAAGAATTGGACGTTGATGAATATTACCAATTCAGTCCTGCTCTTTATAAGTGGGTTGAAAAGAATGGTCTAACCACGATCACTTGGCTTTTAAATAACACAAATCACACACAAAAAAAACACCAACATTAAAAATGTCCTCTTTTCTAACAGAAAAATGCTATTATTTTGCATAAAACTGGTATTTTACATGAAAATGATTAACAGAGGGAGTGAAAGGATAACGTCTGTCTCTTAAGGTTTTGAAGCCGAAGCGGTAACAGATAAACAAGCGAAAAAAGAACAAACATACAAATAAATGAATGGAAGGTTTTCGTGAGGGTTGTACTTAGCATGCTTCATATAATTTAGGTTTCTTTTTTATATATTTTAACCTGGGGGAAGGACAGGGAAGGGTAGCCTTCTATTAATACATTGGAACAGTCCTGGATTGACCATCGGGCACCCCGGGGTAATGCTCTAAGGGCACACTATGCGGCCGCACATATCTAGCCGTCGGACACGCTTACAGCATCCGGTGACCACTGATCCTAAAGTGCCATGGTCACCCTATCATCGCCAGTCCGGCCCTGCCTTCATATACCTTGTTGCAGACGGGGGTTATTTATAAACATAATACAACCTTAAAATATAAATAATATGTTAAATCTCTATAGCATCATAAAAATAATTAAAATAAAATCACTAAACTGTTTATAGTGAAAACAACCTTATGAGTTTTCCAGGGCTGCAAAAAAAACCCATATATTTATAAATTGTTACATTGCATTTTTGTTTACGGAGCGTCAGCAGATGCCGTAGAGCTATCATATTTCAGGACAACGGAAATTAACCCCTTCACGGCGAAGCCCATACACGTACGGTCTGACAATGCATTGTCCTTAATGGGTTCAAGGACTACCCGTTGTCTTTAAGGGGTTCAAAATCACATTAAAATTTACAATACACAAAATTGACAATTACATTAGACGTACTGGTGCATAAGGAGCGGAGGGCTCTGTTCTTGTGCGCTTGCAATCTAAATGGGATCTATCATGGAATTCTTCCCTTTTTTATTCACAGATTTTGTTATTGTGACTCCAGATAATTTCGTTCTAAAAACCCTTTATATACTGACACAATTGCGATTTTTTATTGGTTTTTTTTTGCCTGTTCTTGTACCGATGAAGTAACCCCCATAGAGTTTTCCACCTGAGCGCATTTTCCACGTAGGTCTAGAATCGCCTGGGGCAATTTGGGCTAGTTTTCAAGTTCAAGGTCTACAACATTTTTTATAGCATAGCTAAACCTTCACGTGTAACACAATGAACTAGAGTGGAATGGAGAGAATATTCTAAATCCCAAGACTATTTTCTAAATCCTTTTATGACCTTGGTTAAATACCTGAATACAGAGATAATGTCCTTCCGTTTCACGTCTTTCTCGTTGAGTCCACCGAGGCACTGAAGCAACCAAACCAGATAAAAATCTAAATCCATTAGCACAAAAAAAATGGAAATCCCAACGAGACAACATCTTTTATTCTATCCTGCCTACTGTACAACAGAGATTTTATGAGCAGTCGGGTTAGGAAACAATTTTCAGGTCAATTAAATCTCGAGTGGTCCTCCGGTAAACCTGCTTCATCATACGTAGCTCATAGAGTAAACACAGGTCACTGAACATTTTACATCACAGTTTTTTGCTTTGAACAAATTGCACTTTGCTATGGGTAGAGCGGATAAAAATATATTTAAGCTGTGCTTAGAATCGGTCATAGACCCAACATTACAACAGAACAGGGAAGACCATGAAGGCTGGTCTTAAAGGTTCCACAAAGGTTGCGCAACTATAAAAGTATAGTAAACTCTTAAATCCTTTACTAGATATTGGGTAACAGAGCCAACTTACAACTCCATTGGGCACTAGGCAAGGTAACAGATGGGGTCTCCATCTAGATTGCTTTATATACTAGGCGTCTTTTTGCCTGTAGCAAAAGGCCCAAGCTCAGGGCAACCATTGAGGAGACCAGAGATATGTTGAAGCTTGTGGCAGGGCCTACAATATCTGATCAATTTTCTGTCTTTAGAGACTTTAGATCTAAGTGACTGAAACATTTTACTGAGCTCTTTCATTACATTTTATTTTAGAATCATTGGCGATATACTAATAATAATAAGGATTCACAAGAAGATGAAGATGGTGAAGAAAAAGAAGATGAACAAGGAGAAGGAGAGAAGAAGAAGAAGAAGAAGAAGAAGAAGAAGAAGAAGAAGAAAACAAAGGAGAAGAAAAAGAAGTAGGAAAAGAAGGAAAAAGGAGAAGGAGAATTCCATTACTCGTGGTCAATAACATAAAATAGTTTGTAATGTTTTGTATGCATTTTGAAGAACCAACTCCATGCATAGTGATTCTTCTTATTATTTATTGATTGATTTATACTGTATAGCACTGTCATGTTCTGATTACTTTTAAACATCTCCCCAGGTTAACTATGCATTATTCACTGTCAAATCAGCCATCTTTCCGGAAGATGTTCCCTGGGGTTGACCCAACTCTATACATATCAGACCTTCTAGTGACTTCAGATACAAAGTGAATCAAAAAGGCCTCTAATAGTCTAAGAATTCACAAAAAAAGATGCATTATTCACTGTGAATTCCGCCATCTTTCCAGAAGATGCTCCCTGGGATGTCCCGATCAATGAAAATAGCAAATATCATGTAAATCAATTGTTCAGCAACAGACCCTACAAATACCTGGTAGAATAACCTTATTTTGGGAACACGTTCGCTACATAAATAAAGTTTGTGTGTGCCTTCGGAGCTGCTTCCATAATATTCCAACTTCAATTTGTAATTTTATGGTTTGAAATGATAAATAAACATTACAGACGCCTTCCAAATAAGCTTAGACAAGGGCACAGCAATTTATGTTGGCTTTTTTTATATTCAGAAGGAATTTAAAAGCCAGATGACCAACTGAGGTTTGAACATAAAATAAAATTTATTATTAAAGATCTTATCTTAGCAAGATCAATAAAATGTGTAGAAGGAATAAGAATATATATATATATATATATATATATATATCAGCTTTGTTCACCATTTATATTATTGGTTATTTTTCGGAAGGAGACATTTATTGCAGATAAAATTTCTAGTTAAAAAAATCCAAATAAAGATTCTTTTTGGTTTTCTGAAAGCTGTCAAAGTAAAACTATCTGGGACCAGACCTAAAGAAGAGTGGTGAATCCGGATTGGGTGGCGTTCTGAAAAGGTTTTGCCAATGCATTTAAATTACGTGTCATATAAATATTAGTTGTTCATAGCTTTCCAGGGTGGGATTCCTGGAGCTCTCCTTATTCTGGAAGAGTAGTTTTGTGAGAAGTGCTTCGATCTGCATGGAGCCAGGGTTGGCCATATTTGTGGTGGCGCTAGTTGCCCATGGGGTGGGGCTAGCAATGCCTATAGGTGGAGCTAGCCCCTGATAGTCTTAAGTAGGTGGGGAGTAGGAGGAGAAGTGGGCAAGGAATGGGCATGGCCAAATGCTACTTTTCTGCCCAAAGAAAGAGTAAAGTGACCAAGGCTTCACCCGGAGACTCCGGAACAAACCGTGAAAGTTCCCAGATTAATTTTATTTAGAAAAATAGTACTTTGGGGATAAAAACTGAGTATTTGCCCAGTGTACCAGATGGCTGGTTCAGATCATACTTAACTGAGTTACTTACTTAAATGCTTTTCCTCCGAACATGAGGGACAGCATGAATTGTGTGCCGTACACTTTAACAACTTGAATATATAAAGGCTCAATAAACTCATTAAGGTGTATTGGATTTAACTCTATAAAAGTCGTTAGCACTTAATTAAACTGTATCACGGGCATAATGGGACAAATTGACCTACCCCTGTAATATGTGAAGGACGAAGAGGCACAAAATAAACGAAAGGTGCTGATTGGCTGAGCACAGGGATTGACACAATCTTTGGTTTTTGGGAAATTCTTAACATAATCCTTAATAATGTGTTAAATTAATGAATTAACGGCAAAGGCAACTTGTCTGCTAGGTCTCTTATAGTTTATGACAAAATGCTCTGAATAACAGCTTAAAGGCCTTCAGAATTTTTCTTCTGTTTATTTTTTAAGGCATGATTTATTAAGTGAAAGATGCTAGGTCAGCACGTCTCTATTGTCACTCATTGTTATCTCATTGTTGTTCATCTTTATCTCTCTCCCAGATAGATAAAAAAAATATTCTAAACATCCTAAAATGGCTATAATAACATTAAGTGCCAGATTTTATTTTTCTTTCTAAAAAGTAGCAGTACGGTTTCTCTATCAAAGAACCTTTCTCTCTACTTTTGTCACGATAGAAATAAAGATGGACGTTCTGTTACTTCCTGTGCATTCAAACCTGATTGTTGAGCAATTCAAAATGGCAGCTTCCTGCAGCTGATGTGATGTCATCGAAATATTACTTACAAGTTCCCATTTAAGAAAGTGGAGTAGTTGCCATATCAATATTACATTTATCAATTGCTACCCTGAGCATTCTGGAAATTGAATTCTTTTGGTTTGGCCGTAGAACTGAAACATTGTATAGTAGATGATCTGCAAAAATGTAGAATAAGTGCGCTAATGTGCGACGTTCAGCGCTTTAGTACATAAGGTGGTATTTGCGTAGTCTGCTAAATTCCACATCGAAGGACGATTTGTCCTTTTTAAGTTTGCATTACTTAAGTACAGGAATTAATTGAAAAACATGGTTTTTGAAAAAAAAGTGCTAAATCTACTATGAAAATCAGTCATGCACGGACAAGACAGAGAAGAAGCATTCCTTGTTCTGGTCCCGCTCATGACTGTAAGCTCAATGACTGCAGGAACAGCAAATCTTTCCTTTTTTTCCAAATTACCACAGTGCCATCTATAGGACTAAATTAAAATTTCAGATCTTCATTGTTAACACTTTATGGGGTGGAAATAAAACATTTTCTAAGGGTCTATAGGCCTTAAAGAGATCATCCTAGAAGATAAAGTGTTTGGGTTTCTGAAAGACCCTAACAACACATTCAATCTAAATTAAGCGTGTGTTCTTCACAACAAGGCACCTTGTTTCAGGTCAAATCAAACACAAAAGTTATTGCGTTAAAGTGAAATTGACCATTTCCAAACACAAAATGTCCTGGAACTTCATCCGATCGTGGCTGAACACTTTGTGTAGGTTCTGAAAGAGGAAGTCGAGACTCTCATCCTTCAAAAAAGAGAAGGCAACAGCTATTAAGGAGAAACCTCAGTTGGACCTCTTCGTGACGTATTAAAAGACGTGGGATTTGACACTAACTTGTTTGAGAATTGTTTAAGGTCCAATCCCAAAAGTCGTGGGAGGGAGGCTGAAGAAGAACATGCTGACATCTTTTTGAGTCCCTACATCATTATATAAATGGTTATTGTCCAGCCAGTAGTTCCTGCTACTTATATGTGTTATGGAGTAAATGTTCAGGAATAAATAAAAAGTTGATATTCTCTTTCAAATGTCTCATAACAAATAGATTTTTGAAGCATGTCTTTATCCAAAGCATTATTCAGCATGCAAGTTATCAAATTCAAAATAAATGTACCTAACTTCTAACCTTAGCCCCTAATCCTCCTTGTTAATCCAGACCCTCCATCAATATGCTAATCAGAGATGGTCGGTCTAATGGCTCAAACCAGTCTCCTCAACCCATGACCCAAATGTACCTTTTAAAATAGTATTTCCTAAGGGACATGTGAGTTGGAAAGTAGACTCGCTTGATGGGTTAATGCAGTTTACAATGTATATAAAATATGAAAGAGAAAACTACTATCTCTGTTGACAGTAAACATACTCAAAATGGCTTTCATCCATCTGTCTATGTGCCATCAAACCCAATATGCATGAACTCATTTCCATTGTTTTTATGCTCCTCTATGAATTACGGCTTTTTTGGCGGAACTGAGACATCTGTTAAACCGAATATCGACGCTGTTTTATATGTTTTGGGGGGTTTTTTTGGAGGGGGGTTGGTTTTCATTTTTTGTTATTTTTTTACCCTCTGCCACCAATTTTGGAATTAGTTTGGGATTCTACATGGAAATGATGAATAAGCATGTTTCGGAATGTAGAACATTTTGCAGATGTGAAATAAAGTTCTCCCAGCAAACAGAAGTTATGAATTTCAGCCAGAATCTTTAATGACGAAGATTTTCTCAAACATGTTCTTCCCGAAGCACTTGGAAAAGATATAGGCATATCTTTTAACAATGCATTCAGCGTTATAGTGCATATAGTTCTTATGTTAGACTCCTACCTGGATGTTACTTGGATTCTGAAGACAGGTGCAATATATTGTAAATATACAGCCCTAATAGATTCTATAATGTGTATAGAAAGAACAGGAAATGGGTCATTATCCTTCTTAATGCCTTGATTAGTTATATTAATAGCTTTTTATAAATCCTCAACTCCATACACTAATACTCACACACTTACTCCAACTCCAAATACATATACACATGTCACACACACACACACACACACACAAACTTCCGCTCCTTCTCATCCCCTCTCCCAGATGCCACACACACACACGCTAACACTCAATACTAACACACACACTCATGCTAACATCATACACTAACATACACACACACTAATCTCAAATGCGAACATGCACTCTTGCTAACACCATACACTCGCACGAACATGTTAACACCATACACTAACACACACTCTAACACCATGTGCTTACACACACACACACATTCTTACACTATGTACTTACACAAAAACATACACATACGCTCTCTCCCTCTCCTCCATCATCATCAGTGGAACATATACAGCCCTCCTTCCCTTCCCTCTTTCCTCAAGCAGAGCCCTCTCCTCTCTTCAGTTCAGCTCACATTCTGTGTGCACAATGCCATTGTTGTGTTGTGGGGTCAGGTAACGCAGGTTACATGACCGCAATGGGCAGCTTGGGACCCAGGTGCCTGCTGGGGCAAACTGGCCGAGGGTGCAGCACAAACTGGTTTGAGTACGATGAGCCACCAACAAACTCTTTTCATGTCTGTTGAACTATTAAAGGGTTAACATTTAACCCCTTAACGACAAAGTGTATTGTTTTCAGTGGCTTTAGTGACCGACCATTGTCCTTAAGGGGTTAAAGGATGGATCAATGCTTCATTCTTGCCCCCCTCTAAGCTTTGGTGAAAAACTTGACACCCCACACCCTTGAATTTTCCAAGAAAACTTTTTTTTTTCTATTATTTGCAACCAATCAACTGCCTTATTTCTGAGCTATTCTTGATGCGTTTGTAGATTTGCATCCGAACCTGCGGTAATATTGGCTTTGTTATGCCAAGAAGAACATCTGCTGTGTATATGTTGAGTCAGATTCAACACATTGGCAGCTTTATCTCAGCTAAGAGAGGAAGCGGAGTTTATTCCCTATAGAACTTTAATGTCATGCATGAGTAAACCAGAGTGGGAAAAGCAATATTCTCTGCTTTAATGCAGTACAAAATGCCCCGTGTTTAGGAAGATTCACTGATGTGTGTATATCACGGAATTTGTGCTTTTGAAAATGCAAAAACTGCAGTTTTAATTGACTTTCTGTTTAGTTGTTTTTTTTTTAAAAACTAAATGTATCATAGAGAACGATACCAGTTCAGTGCCAAATACATGCTTATTCCGGCAGGAGAGCAATCAAAATGCCTCTCATCCAGATTCTGGGTAATAATTAGATCCAATATAATGGCCAAATAACCTGTAAAAATTATATTTTACAAATAAATGTTATAGCAATTAAGGCATTAAGAGATGCGTGCTATGTGCGTGGTATAAAAGACAAGGCGCATATTAGCCCAAGAGGAATTGAGTCTTACATTGAAGCTGATTGGATCAACCAAGAAAAAGATGTAAAGAGACATGAGCTTTCATTACCCCAGCGGTCTCCTCTTCAGATGGAAACATCTGATCTGAAGCTCTATACAAAACCGAATTTTCAACACAGGTGCCCACAGGCATAGAGGCTGCTGGTACCTTCCGGAAGTGATAGAGGCTGAAACAGTGGGGGAATTTAAACACTCAAGGTGCTAAAGATTTTTTAAATAATTTAAATACATGTTTAAAAAAGCAGGCTGCTTGCAAAATCATTTCCCCCCTCCATCCAACAGGGCTGGGATGGAAGAGAGAAGCATGTGCCCCCAAATTTTTGTGAGTTTCAGGTGAGGATATACAAGTTCACTTAAGTTGTGCTTACATGCCCTCGCCTGAAATATGCAAAATTGAAAGTTGCATTCCCTCGCATGCAAGTTTTAGAGTCAGGTCTGGTCAATTGAGTCAAGCCTTAACTTGTAGGCATGTTTTTGAAAGTCATAAACGTTATATATAATGTTTTCATATGCAAAAATATACATATATCAAGAAAAACATTCTGAGCTCCTAGAAAAGAGGGGCATCAAAGGAGGAAGGAAGGATAGAGCAATCACACTCGTGATACATTGAACAGAGAATCAGATGTTGAAGACGTTGCTTGCTATAAATTTCTAACTAAAATCTGATAATCTTAACTCTTTGTTTTAAAAGTTAACTTTTTTATGTTCTATTTATTTTGAGTGACAGGTTCTCTTTGATTGCACCTTAAGCCATGTTCATTAGAGTAATTCTTCTTGAAATGAGATTCAGCAGACGGACCCGAGTAATACAAAGTCATGCGGTCTCGCTCTGTGTCTGCCATTCATTAGGCAGCATTAATACTTGTCAATCATTCCAAGCTGACATTTTACCGAAGAATGCATAGAGATGTCTGCTAAACCTCCACCTTTCAGCTTAACGTTAATATCCGCGAGCCACATGCGCGAACTCCATGGCTTTGGGGGTTTTTTTTGCAAATGACTAAAAATAAATTCAAATTGTGTGTTTGTCATAAAAAAAATCTTGGACACTTTCTAGTCTTAAAATTCCTTAATTCAAGTTTTTGTGTACTCCTTATTATCAGGTTATGACCATTGACACGTCCTGCATCAGCAAAAGCCTAGGCACCAACAGATGTACTAAAAGGTGTACATATTAACTAAGCATGATAACTTCTAGGGGCTGAAATTAGACAATACTTAGTTTGGTCCAAAGTCCCAGTGTCCTTGTTTCCTTCATTGATGTCCCTCTTTTCTAGGAGCTTGGAATGTTTGTTGGGTATGAGGGTATCACAGCCCTAAAAGTCCCAGAAACAAAAGAAATAGTGTAAATTAAATGCTTAACTACTTTAATATCAACAGCTGAAACGGTCACATATGTGTTGTAAGCTAACAAGGAAAGCCCTCAAAGCCCACCATTCTTGCCAGGAACTTTGCCATAAGCCTCACGGCAAGGATCCTCAACTCCTGGTATCTCTGTGTAAATGTATATATCTATATGTGAAACCCCCCAATATTCAAATTCTACACATTTTTTGGGTGCGTGGGGGGGATTATGGTGAATACTTTTACCGAATAAGATCACCCAAGTAGAATGCTTGCAGTTGCTTCTAGGAATAAACGCTTCTAGCATTACCAAAAAAAAAAAATTTACCTCAATATTTTTCACATATCATGGGATTGAGTGAATTCTACAACATCCATTCGTGTTTTATAAAGAAAATGATTAGAAACGTTAACATGATGGATGGCTACTCACTTAGGGACGCATAGCAAAGGGATAAGCGCGTCATTGCTGCAGAACATAAAAGAGGTCAACAGACGCACTTTCTCAATCCATCATTTCATGTCCCAGACGTACATGTTTAAAAAACACTAGTGTCTCTTTCAAATACCAATCTCACTGCCTAATGGGCAAAACCTTATGATGTAGCCCAACGGATTGAGATGAATTGCTTTTGCATAGAAAACACGTTTAGAATGTTCGTATTTGAGCGTATCAGTAATCCGCCACTTTCTCGAGAGTCCCCCATGTGCAAAACCGCTTACTTAGATGCTTCGTGTCACGAGGAAAAAAAAACAAAAAAACATTTGTGACATGTATGATAGATAAATTCATTTGTGACACCAGCTAGAATTCCCGAGACGCAGCTTGCATGAAAACGATGAAGGCTATAATAAAATAAATGTTTAGGCTCATTGAGAACAGACGAAAAAAAATCATTTCAAACAACTGAATTCTATTTGTAAAATAAGAAATTTTTTTAATTTTAATTTAAATTTTTATATTTCAAGCCATGATAATGAAACAATATTAACATCTAAAAATTATTATTATTTTATTTGCTGATTTAAATGATTATGAAGCGCCGTTTTCTGTCCTACGCCGATTCAAATAATAGTATGCATTATGACTGCTAAATGGCCAAATCCTTCACAAAAAACTGTTCAATCGTGTAAGAATTTTCATAAATTATATTTTTTCTTCTGGGAATGCCTAATAGCCATATGACACAAATGCAGCCACTGTCTGTGGCCAAGGTCAAATTAAGGAGCTTTGGACCCAGGAGCAATTACACAACAAGTACCCCGTCTCCATATTTTTGACCTTTATATCAAGCTCTTTTTTTCCCCCCTTATTTTTTCTCTGCTTTCCGACTCTTTTTTTCCCTTTGTTCTATTCTTTATATTAATGCCCTCCCCATTGCCATCAAGTATTATGTAGTGAGGCCTAGTCCACATATGGTCCACCTGTATGTTTTGCGTGTTTCGAACCCATTACCAAAGCGGGTTAGTTCCAAAGTTGAAACAAAAATCCATTGGCAAACTTTTCTAGATGCCAAATCCATAACTTTTTTGTTTTTTCCCAAACACGCGCAGATATATTCACAGATTTCCAGTAGCGAGCGTCAGAGACTAAGAAGTTGGAAGCATCTATAAATTACCTCCATTTTCCTGGGGCTTTAAAGCTTGCAGTATCTAACAATAAAGTAAAATAAGAAGCAAGAACTTAGGTTTTGTTCATTAAAATTGTAACATGCCCCCCCCCGCTGTGCCTGTTTCCCAAAACACCTGAACGACGTATTATTTCAATGCCGGTTTTATTCTTTTGAGTTCTTTTGTTCTTTTTTTTTTTTATTATTATTCACAGGCAGAGAAAAGTTTCTTTATGGTTCGTGTGAAAAATAGCAAAATAAATAAAATGCCATAATTAGCTATATAAAAACCAGAACATTTTCATCCAATGAGATGCAATTAAGAAAGATGAGCCTTCCAGACCTGTTGACAAGGATTTTATTTATTTATTTATTTATTTTAATGGTACCCAAGTGTGTCCATTCTCTTCTTCTTCACGATATCTGCTAATAGATTGGAAGGTGTCAGGGGCGAGCAGGAAGGAGAAGGTGCCATATTGCGTTACAGAAAATCATTATTTTGACTTTTAATGATTTAACAAGGATCGCATCGGGTAACTGTGAATGAAACTTCCTTCAACATCACATTCGAGAAACTTCTAATGAACATCTTAAGTTTAAAAAAAATATATATAAAATTAGACAACAGAATATGTGTGTTTCAGTACACGTAATTATATCCTTGGAGTTTGTCCATTTTGAAATAGCCTTTCCCTAATATCATTAAAGGAGAAGTCCAACTGAAATGAAATATATTTATTGTAATATTTTAAGCTATAAAGTAGTGTTATAGAGAATTTTTTTTTTTATTGCCACATTAAAAATTATCCGCTGACCTGAAGATCACCATTGTAAGAAATCATGCGATATATGAGTGTCTATAACTTGATGGAAGACAGTCATACTTGGGAGCTTCTCAGTGTAGGGCTACACGGAGCTCCACCTCTTCTAGGGAATGGCTTCAATGAGGGGTGGCGCTAGCCCCAGCCAACTGTTTTTGGGTGGGACGATAAGCAAGCAGGAAGTGGGTGTGGTCAGAACACCGCTTTCCGGCCCGGAGAAAGAATAACTGGCCCGGACGCCTGGGAAAGCAAAGCTTCACCCGGAGACTCCTAGTAGCCCCTCGTAGATCTTTTTTACTAGAATTCATACTGGTCACATCCCCTCCATGTGTACTATGTTCAGAATGAGACACTACTGCAGCATGATCAGCTTGGTTGTCCAACAGATTCGGACACGATTGCTGATAAAGTAATTATACAATTGTTTAAAAAAATTACTTTTTCCAAAGGAAAACTTTGTCATAATTTTTATAAACTTTGTAGGAAGTCGGACTTCTACACAATGGCACCCCAATAATCTGCAGACTAGTAGAAGACAATACAACACGAGAAGGAAACACCAGGGTCTGTCGAAGAAGTGGGCCTTGCAAAACCAACGTTTATCAGGAGATATATCATGGAATGAGTCTTTGTGGCCAAGGGATGGCCATAAACCGCTTTTGTGGTAGTATTATTGTCTCCTCCTCTTGGCCTAATCCCAAGAAAAGAAAGTTAAGTTGAGTTCCTCTGCCAATAGCTAATGCATTGAGCTAGCGGATCATTATTAAACAACCTGGCACCATCCAGGGTACCTTGATTATTCTCGAAGTGGATCGTAATGAATTAAGACGTAGCGAATAGTAATTGTTTTCACCAAAGTCTGCCATAAACTTACAATACACCTTCAAGGATAGTGTGGTGGTATATAAGACTTCCGTATGTTTTTATTGTGATGGATGTCCATTTGTTCCTACAACTACGTTGTAGCTTTGACGTTCAATTTTTTTATCTGCGCTTCAAATAGAACTCATATTCCCCATAGAGAATCGAGGACTGTCCACGATTCTGAATTTAGCTATTAATATTCATTTCAGGAGAGAATTCAGTACGTCGCCCGCACAGTCAGACTCACAGTGTTTGTGCGAGCCGAGGCCGGCATTTATAACGGCAGAGCTGTAGAGACTACTAATGACAAGTAATAATGCAGCTGTCTTAATGCCCAGTGACAGCAGTTCATGTCAAGCTGTTAAAAAGATGTAAAGACACACATTCTGCAGACAGAAGCTTTTTAAAAGCCATCTGCCGGAGCATCCAATTTCACAGGGTAAATAGCTTATAATGAACATAAGCAGAGATCTGGCAAATAGGTAAAATTGAACGGATACAAATACAGCCTGCTTTGGTTCAAAACAGTGTTTTGGTTCAAAAGTAATATTTAATGCTGACATTGTTGGTCAGATTTGTGTTACTCTGTAGCAGTCAAAAATAATGTTTATTGAAGAGGTTAATGATCTCGTGATTACGAGTCTTTTTAATTAAATTAAGCATGGAATTAATGGAGCGCGAACGTATCGATGACTTGTGTGAGTGTGCTTATTGCTTCTAGCCCCATGGTTTTACAATAATCTCAACCCTTCTGTCATGTTAGGATGCGCAGGGCTCCCTCCAGGATACATTGTGTCTCTGAGTAAATGTAGATTATGGTAACACCAATCAGCTTCCATGACATCTACCACCATTGTGGGCACCCACAGACTCATCACATGGAAACTTTCTTGGTCATGGTAAGGAGAAGAACATGGACCACTTCTGCCTACCTTTTGAAGATCACTGAAATCTGGAAGCCACCATCACTCCCTAGTGGTGGAGATTCCATTGGGATGGAGAAGAGAGCAGGATATCTGTGGTCACCACAAGGACCATCACAATGCAATGTTATGCCATGTCACTTTATGGAGCTTGGCTTCAACACAAGACTTTGACCAAATTTTGAGGCATATATTTGATAAAGTCCCCAGTTCCCACCATGGACTTCCACATACAGAAGGGCAAGAAAGTTGTTATCTGTAGGTTGCCCACTCCTGCTGCTCTATACTCCTTGCCCTATCTCTGCCACCAGCATCTCCCCTTTCAAAGCAAATGATTCTTGTTTAATTTTTTACCCTATTGAAGTGAAATAGAAGGTTGAATCAGCAGGTGTTGGAGTATCAGTGGTAGTATCAGTAACTAGGATATGGATAAGGCTCGTGGACCTGAAAACGAGACTGATTAAGGTTTCCATGAATAAGTGATCAATATTTTTGTCATGTTACAAAATCAGAACATCATAAAAACTGGGGGGATATCTTGACAGCCTGTTCTATGCAATAAAAAAATAACATTACGGTGCATAACTTTCACGTCAAACATCTGAAAGTGTTATTTAGCCATGAGACTAATAACAGAGTAATTTTGCTAAAGGTTTAATAACAGCCAGGGTTTCAATTGATTATTTGGGTTGAAATTGGCCACTGAAATCAGTAGCAGATGTTTGCAGAAATAAACCTGCACAATTTTATGTTTTTTTTATAGCGCTATCCCTTAAAAAAAAGGACACATCGTTCCCTGGCACTCGGAGCACAAACATATAGGGTTTCTGGATCTCACATCTCCCTAACAGACCTTATTAGCTTTGTAGCTATAGTTTTAAAGCCTATGCCCAACTAAGAATAGGTTTAAAGAGCAGTCCTGGGGCAAAATATGAATACAAATAGGCAGGCAGTCATGATGGGACTTGTTGTCATTCTGTACTGGAATGCCAGTGGATGCCAACCATTCTGCGGAAGCCACCGGTTGTTATGATGGGAATTAAAGTCCATCTTAAGGCTTCTAACTGCGTCACCGAAGTCTCTGATCATTAAACACCGCGATGGCCGAAGTCTACGCAACAAAGAAAGGAGCGCTTCTTAAGTAATGAGAAAATAAACTGCTTGCTCAGTGTTTTCTCCATCTTTTTCTTCTGTTTTATTGCTTATTTTATTACAAATGAAAAAAGGGAGAGCGTGTTCGTTTTAGTGCCACGGAACAGACAGACTCCTCTGGGTTATAAAAGAAGCCAAGGATAGTTGTGAAAACAAATGGAGCAAGGTTTACGACGGGAAGCTGTCTACGGCAGACCTGACTCGCATCCCAGTTCTGCGCGCCGATGGCTCGTAGCTACTCTGCCGTGTTGAGGGCCAAAGAAGCAGATTGCTTTTATGCTGAGTCTTGGATAGTTTTCTCATCTGAAATGGCTCGCCCGGTTGCTGTCGGCATGCGCCAAATTGCAGGCAAACTAACGAGACGCCATTAGTGTCGGCCAATCACGGGACAGCTGGATGTAAGGGTTAATTAGTAGCCTAAAGTTATGAGGAATAGAGAGTACGATCTTAAAGTTTAGAAATGTCCTTGTTTTCCAAGGAAAAGCTAATTTTGTCCATTAAAAATAACAAAAAATGGATCAGAGATCCAGCGCCGATGGAGTTCTTCTTTTCTAATGAGGCCCAAAGTTGGGGGGCTGGGGGGGTTAATTTTATATTATTAATTTTATATAAAAATCTATTTTTAATGGGGGGGTTAATCGAATGCAACAAATACCCTTTTATCTGACAGTAGGGGGGTATAAATCCATATATGATCTGATTTTAATCCCAATGCCCCGGGGGGGGGTCTTCCCCGTGCCCCTCCCTAACATATGGATTCCCCAATAATAGCAAATATTACATTAAAGAAAGCAATACATTTTACAGCTCAGCAGATTACGGCTGCCTTTATCGGTCATCCCTGATGAGATTCGGATTAAATCACATTTAATACCAAAAAAAGCCTATAATTATAGAATTGCACTATTTTTCATGCCATTATCAACCGAGGCAAATATTTTATTTTTGCTCTCGTCTATAATTGTCGCAGAGCGGCTCGTACGAGAGGCTTAATGTACATGTCAACCACTTAGGCTAACAGAAAAAAAAATAAAAGATAAATAAATAAAAATAACCTACTTTTCTGTACTTTTAAGGCTTTTTCAAACAAAATGCATAATGTCCGCACGCATCTATGTAAAATTAAATCCCTCAAGTTATATTCAGCGATTGCATTACCTTGGTTCCAGGCAGATGCTATCCTCTAGACGCAGTAAGTACCTAGTTAATGCAAATCCGGAGCCGAACATTTCATTTTAATAACCTTCTTTTTACATCACGTTCGCATTAGGAAATGTGCCGAAAGTGTCTGCTGTTTGACATTGCGATATCACGTCTAGTGTAAGGCGTCGGTAATTACCACCATTTGAAAACCTGATTCCTTTACTGTCTTCTCTGTCCCAACTCCGGAATTATACTGGAAATGATTGTTACACGGGCTCCTTTGTTATATTAAAGCAGCCGTTCCACCTACTCTTTTTGTAACTACATTTGGTTGGTTGGTCCATGAACATGAGGACCTGTCCACGTTTAGCCTCAATTAACTTGATTAAGGGCTTCTGTAAAAAACAAACAAACACAGGGGTCCCAGCAACAAATTGAGCACAACCAGTATTTGGATGTGTATGGGAAAGTTGGTAGGACCAGCAGAAGACAACCCTACCTGAATCCCAATGGACAGGTTCAGAAGTTCCCCAAATCTTTGCAGAATGCACGCATATGCCCCATAATGATGGGATGTAGGGTTATCCAGAAAATTTTGGGACAGAAGAACTGAAGTTTGGGGTATGGTCAAATCCATCCTACACTTGTTGATTTTGGAGATCTACACCCCATCTTCATCATGGCCTTTAATACTCATCAGTGGATCCAATATCACAGCCCATGCGCCCTTATAACCAGTAAGGGGAGCAAATCTCCCCATCACGTTACTTACCTCTTATGGTTAAAGATAGAGCTTCTTTCTTTTCTTATGAAGCTGTTCCAGAAATATGGATCTGTTTGTGCGAAGGTCTTCTTTTACTCTCTAAGAGCTCTACACGACGAATGCTGATCTAATAAATAACCTTAAACTGTGGGGTTGTGCGTCCGTACGCAATGGCTGGCATTAAATTCACAAAATAAGAAATAGTTTTAGTATGTTTGAAAGGTGACAGCGTTATACATGCTGAGTGATTTCTGGAGCAAAGCCGTATCGCGAACTGTCTTTGTGAGAGGTATCAGAAATACGGCAGCATAAACATTTTGTGTTCTCGTCGTAAAAGCCATAACATGTCTTTTTCACATTTGTTATTTCCTCTCTGCCTTTTTCTTACATTAAAATAAGGAGAGTCTATTATCCATCCTAAACATATACAGAGAATTCTTCCTCCGGTCACCCCACAATTCTAGAATGCCCTACCTCTTCGATGGTAAGAACGTACAGTAATTGTCAATTTGTATCACCCCGTCATTAAGTCGGGACTGGGAGGATCCGATAGTCTTTAGTTATAAAGTAAATTATATCCAAAGTGTGACACAGAAATCAGTCAAGACCTGGAAGAAAAACAAAATCTAGAAAAAGACATTTCTATACCACCATTGTCCCATACAGACAGTTCCTTTTTTTTAGCAAACAATATTTTTTGGTTACACATCCAAGCATTCCATCAGAAACAAGGATACATTGTTTCGTGAACCTCTGTTGATATAAAAGGTACCCGCGTTAAATAAAAACATTTGTCATGAGTATCCTTGACAGTTCTTGCCAAATTCCATTTTAATACCAAATACTACGCAGAATGTTTGTTCTCCAGAGCTGAAGGGTAGGAACCCTCCTTTCAATTCAAAGGTATAAAATGACATTTTTTGGCCGATATGACAAAAATAATTTAGGAAGGTGTTTCGGTAAGGAATGATAATCTGGATCGAAACATTTTTGGGATGAATTGAGCATTTTGAGAAGGGAAGGTTATGAGGAGAAAAAAATGGGGAGCAATGATCTGGGTCGAGAAAACCATGGATGATTTTTGGCAAGGAAGGTCATGTGTTGGCTATTTGGGACAGAAAACAAACCATGAAGTCTAATATTTTTTTTAACGAGGATATTTCAGAATGAGTGGAACATTTTAGAATGATTTAGTTCCATAAAACCTGATGTGTGTTCAAACCAGAATTCACCCAAGAAGTTGAGATTTCTGTGAGGAGTATTTGGGTCATTCTAGACTCTTCTAGATATTAAGACATCAAAGTCCAACCTTACCCTGAGGGTCTTCTAACAGGAAAGGGTGGTAGATGAGTGAAACAACCTCCTTGTAGAAGTGGTAGAGGGTAATACAGCAAGAGGATATAAACATGTATGGGATAAACATACGGCTCCTGAATCTAAGACGAGACCAACTATGACCAAAAATGGTCAGAATAGGGCGACCTACCATCAAATTCTATGTTTCTGTGTTTCTTGAGCTATACATTGTTCTAGATTTCTGTTTCAATGAAACTAATCTACTCCCAGACTAGTCAACCGTTCCATACCCTGACAACAACCGAAGGTGGAAAGTTAACTACAATGGATGGAAGCTGTAAAGTCAACCATGCAGCTTAACGCAGCGCATTATGGCACCAGTCCAAGACTGGGAAGTATATTATATGACTAGATCCATCTTAACATTTCATTTGCGAGCTTACCCTGCTGAAAAATTGAGCTGTAGGAATGAAGATAAATGGAAACCTAAAAAACATCAGTCCTCTTCCCTTAGTTAAACCTCATTTGGACAACGCGATGGTAATTTCTTGTCAACCGAAGAGTCGTGTTGGTAGAATCAGAGCTGCTTCATACAAGGCAAGGCATCATTTATAGCTGACATAGTCATAGTAAGCGACCTTGAACTGTTACGGAACAAAATGAATTATCTTGCAGGCGTAGTTGAGTTAAAAGAAAAAAAGCCAAAACTATCATATTCCAAGGATATTCAAGATATTAAAAAAAACCCTAAGGGACGATGTTTTTGACAGGAGTGAGGCTTGATTAAGAGACTTAATTCTCTATGATTAATAGACTTGGAGTCTCAAGGGGAGCTCAAAATGTCTTCAACCGTCTCCAATGAGACATTGTCTGCGGCAAACTATATATATATATATATATATATATATATATAATCAACAACTGAGAAGGCTAAAAATGTCTTTGCGTATGTTTCTCTCCTTTGGATGTGAATGATGATTCCATGTCGTTTCCCCGACCGGTTTAAACACCGCCGTTGATTTCTCTGCGGAAATATGTTCACGCATCAATCTAGAAAGCGCATCTATTACAGTAAATAAGCTTCCGTCGCAGGCATTCGGAGGAGGAAACAGGTGGGGATGGGGTATACTTTTCTCCCAGCTCGCCGAACCTTGATTTGGAATCGGGAAATTGCAAATTGAATTTCACGCGTAAAAAGCTGGTTTTCTGAAACAGAAGGTAGAGGATCAGCCGTTTTTTGGGGCTGTCACTCAGCATTCCGTAGACTTACCTGCTTGTGCATTTATGTGTTAAAGAGACACTCCAGTCATCACATGTACTTTAATGCATATAACAGCTGAGCGTTCTATTACCGTTAGCAAGTCCAAAAGCTTTCCTTGATCCATTTGCCTCTTGACCAGCCCCCCGTGCCTAGGGAACGCATCTCCTGCTTGCCGAAGTACATGCGCACTTTACTCACTTCCAGCTCCATTTGTGATTTTTTTTTTAAATGTTGCCAAAATATATGATGTATATTGTTTAAAAGTAAGCAATTATTTTATCTAAAGGAAGATGAATTTTGTAACAAAATCAATTAAACTGTCCTGAAGTTCAGTCCCTTCTCCTCAACCAATCCATAAAAAAGGCTGCCTCAGCCAATCGGCAACGATCAGCAACATTCGACCTACAAAATAAATCTAAGATTTGGGTAATTGACAAATCTTCTATAAATAAGAGGAAAATGTTACCCTGCATTTTAGGGCAAAAAGCGATAGGTTAATCATTATTTTAAACTGCGTTTTTACCTAGATTACATTCTTAACATAACACTTCTAAAATTAACCCCTTAATGACAAAGCCTACGGGCTCAAAATGCATTGTTTTCAATGGGTTTTTGGGACCGCCCATTGTCCTTAAGGGGTTAATGTAGCGAATACTTGTTCTGATTTTTAACATTTTTTTTTTCCAGATGAAGTGTAATTATGACGAGCAAAAGTTAATCCACCGGCTGATAAAACAAAACAGCTTGGCCGGAACATACTGCTACTTCTATTCTTTTTCCTTCAAGGTATCGTATTAAGATCATTTATCAGCGTGGTCAGGTTAGGAGCCCTACGACCACTAAAAGTTAGAGTATTTTTATGCCGTACAAAGTCCATGATGGATGAAAATTTTATTTCTGCCTTTGTTAAATAAAAGCCAGTAAAATCACGGAGCTGCAGTGTTTTATTACATGGTTGAAACAGCCTTTTTCTTCTCCTCTTAAAGTATAAAAATAAGAAAAAAAACATAAAATTGAAAGCCTTGGGATTAAAATGACCTTGAGAATTTATCTAAAAATGTTTCCGTCCCTGTGATTGCAGGCTTACAATTACAATATGAAAGGGCAGAAGTCCAGTGTTTTTTGGTCGATATTTTTGTTAATTAGGGAAAAATATACAGTTTTCTGTTTTGAGGTCACGGTACTATTCCTGATGTAATCTGGCCTAGGTTGGAGTATGGCTGACATGCCGCAGTTGGGCAAATTGAATCCCCGGTGCAAAACTTCTTAATTGACTGGTTGGGGAGATCGAAGGTCTTTCTAGTTGCTGGTGTATTTATACTACCATAGCTGGGACCTGGAGTCTCTGGATGAAGCCCTGCTTCCCCAGGTCTCCGAGTCAGATTCTTCTTTGTCTCTGCTAGGGGTGGGTGGCAATGTCCGTCCCCCCACCCATGTCCTGGCTACTTTATCACTCCCATCACACCTGTGTTCCAATGGCCCTTTATCACTCCCATCACTCCTGTGTTCCAATGGCCCTTTATCACTCCCATCACTCCTGTTTTCCAATGTCCCTTTATCACTCCCATCACTCCTCTTTTCCAATGGTCCTTTATCACTCCCATCACTCCCATGTTCCAATGACACGTTGTGTTTGCTGATCCAAGTTAAGGTTTAAAAGGCTAATTGATCGTCAGAAAACCCTTTTGCGATTATGTTACAGCCAGAAATGTCCTTGTTTTCCATGAAAAACAGCGAAGTGACCCCAAACTTTTGAAAGTGTACTTTTTCATACTGAAAATAAGTTTTACATTGATTAATACGTTAAAATAGATAATTAAATATATTTATTTTCTCCCTTTGGTAGGAAATATGCAGTTCAGCTTTTTCATTATAATAAATCAAGAGAAAATAACATATTTCTTCTTATTTAGCAGTGTGGCTTTTTTTCCAAAGCAGATTATTATGATATAATAGATTTCTGTACTTTTTGCAAGCATTACTATTTTTGTGATGCACGCGTTCCAATCCATAAATGTTAATGGGCTCTCATTATGTTGTTGTAGATCCACACATCACGGAGCTTAGGGTACAGATGAGTTTTCTCATCTTTCTCGAGATTCGTCCAATCAATATTTCTATTCGGTTTTAGAAAAATAAGCAGAATAGACCATCATGCATTAAAGGAAGAAAATTGAGCTTTTTATCCTATGAATTCCCTTTACATAGAATTTATCTCTCCTACAATTTTGGGTAATTTAAAAAAAATCTCAGTATCAGATGAAATATAAAACTTTGCAAAGTCATATTTGCTTGTATATTTCAAAGGGACTTGAAAAAAATATAAATGTATATTGTGACAAAAAACAGGGGATAATAATAGAGGGAGTGTATATATCCCCTTATATTTTGCAGGGTGGTTACCCTCAATAGTTGTACCAGCCCCAGGGAGATGTCTTATTAATAATGGAATTATTGATGTCTGTTATTTGTGTATTTTGGGTCCCTGGGGTGGAGCACTTGGAGAGTAGGGCGGGCCAGTGCTCCACTCCACATTTTGTGAGCAGCCGAAGACCAGCAGGTGGGAATTAATGGGAGAGGCATTTAAGTAGCCTCCTGATCTCAGAGCAGGAGAGATCATTTGGCTCCCTGAGAGAGAGAGAGCTGCTAAGTTACTGAGCGCTGCCATTATTAACACATGAACTGTTATTTTTGTTTGTTGGGAACGGATAAGCCGTCCAACTGCAGTTAGGCTGAAGAACCTTGTATTAGTTAGTGCTCACGAGAGAAAGGCTTTTTGTTTTGATTTATTTTCTGTAATGCCTGTGGTGACAAAATAAAACAGGCCCAGTCTTTTATTTTACCCTCCTCGTGTTTGAGCCATCTCTGCAGCCTGGTAGACTGTGTGTGAGTAAAAGATTCCCGGACAGAGTACCAAAGTGAAGGGGTATTGTGTCACATATGGTGGAGAATGTGGGTAACACACGAATAAGTCGGTAAGGTGCAAAAGAGACTGAAGAAAATGGAGGACGTCATTAAAGCACTTATCCAGTGCACCACAGTGCAGCAAGAAACTAACAAAAGGGCAGCTGAGACTAATACTATACAGCAGGAGAATATCGCTGCACTACAGCAACTGGTGCTAGCCCAGAAAGAAAACACAGAGGCTATGATCAGGCAAGCCGCATTAGCTCAAGCTGAAGCTCATCAAATGCTCAGAGAGGAGCAGCAAAATGCCACTCGTGCCATGCAGCAAGAGATCCAGGTCCTATCTGAGAGGCTTACCAGGGACACCGCAGAAGGACTGCAAGGTCCCAAGGTAATCAGAGCAAGTAACTATCTGCAAAAGATGGTGCCTACAGAAGATGTTGAGGCCTACCTTATGGCATTTGAGCGAACAGCAGAAAGAGAAGGCTGGCCTGTGGCTGAATGGGCAACTTAATAGCACCGTTTCTAAGTGGAGAAGCCCAAAAAGCATACTACGATCTGGAACCAGACCAAGCAAGGGATTATAACAAGCTAAAATTGGAGATCCTGGCACGTTTGGGAGTTACAGCCGCTATCCGCGCACAGAGATTTCACGCCTGGATGTACAGCCCAGGAAAAGCCGTTCGGTCACAGATGTTTGACTTGATACATCTCGCCAGGAAGTGGCTAAAGCCGGAGGTTAACTCATCAAGCTACATAGTAGAGCAGCTAGTGATGGATCGATTTTTGAGAGGTTTACCAGTTACTCTCCGTCAGTGGGTCAGTGAGAGCGACCCTCAGACAGCTGACCAGTTGGTCGCTTTAGTAGAGCGGTACATTGCAGCAGAAGAAGTCATTCAACATCCTGCAACAGAGCGACCTCGAAACCTAAAAAGCCCCAGCAAATATGGTAAGACTGCTCCTGGGAAAAGGGGGACTTTTGAAGAGAGAGTAGGCTCTTATAATTCCAGGGACATAACGCCAAGAGACAGAGGTTTTTTCATGCAGGAAGAACCTACAAGGGACACTAGAATGATAAAATGTTTTAAATGTCAGGCATTTGGGCATATAGCAAAAGACTGCCCTGATAATATCGAACCAATGGAATGTAACTTGGGTAATAATAAGGATGATTATTCATTATATTCACGATCTGTGTGTTCTGCAAACAAAAGTGGTTGTGTAAAAAATCATCCATGGTGTTCTGTGACTGTGGAAGGGAAAACAGTGCAGGCCTTACTAGACTCTGGAAGTATGGTGACTCTGCTTGACAAGTCTTTGGTTCCCGACATTTGTAATGATAACTGTAATAAGGTAGATATTGCATGCATACATGGGGACATACACAATTATCCTACTACTATGGTACGGTTTGAGACACATTGTGGCACAGTAAACTGTCAAGTTGGCCTGGTACCAAAATTTTTTAGGGTTGTGGAATTCCTCTGAGAATAATGCAACTAGGTTGTCGGATGATTTTCCCTTTGCAGAGATGTTAGTAGATGAGCTGAATAAGCTGATGAGAAGCCTGAAAATAAGCTGTCATGCCCCATTAAAACACTAGTTGGCGACAATCCAGAACAGAATGACGCCTTGAATAGTCAGGAACAAGACATGGGGTTAATTGATTTAGAAGTTAGCCCAGGTAACTTCCATAGTGAACAGTGGTCAGATCCTACTTTATCAGTGGCCAGAAGCACTATTGCAGTAAGAAACGGAGCACGCACTGACCCAGGAAAACCACTTACCTCTCCGTATTTTGAAGTTGATAATGACTTATTATATGTCTTAGGGGGTCATCTAGGAGTGAACAAAACAAGAGAAAGGATACTCAGAAGATTTTATTGGCCAGGGGTGATCGCAGACATAACAAATTACTGTGCATCCTGTCCTGATTTAAAGGATTCCGTAGTCCATTGGTGCCCTTGCCCATCATTGAAACCCCATTTGAACGTATTGCAATGAATTTTGTTGGCCCGTTGGTGAAATCTGCTAGAGGACACCAATATATATTAGTAATACTGGATTATGCCACCCGATATCCCAAGGCGATACCTATGCGTACAACCTCTGCAAAGTCTATTGCCAAAGAATTGTGGATGATGTTTAGCAGGGTTGGGATCCCAAAAGAAATTTTGACAGATCAGGGAACACCATTCATGTCTAATGTCACTAAAGAGTTATGTAAGCTCCTTAACATAAAGCACCTGAAAGCATCTGTGTATCACATACAAACAGATGGCCTTGTAGAGCGGTTTAACAAAACCTTAAAGACAATGCTAAAGAGGCCCAGTCTTTTATTTTACCCTCCTCGTGTCTGAGCTATCTCTGCAGCCTGGTAGACTGTGTGTGAGTAAAAGATTTCCGGACAGAGTACCAAAGTGAAGGGGTATTGTGTCACAATATATATATATATATATATAGGCAGAGTCAGAGCCTAATTTGTTTAGAGCCAGCCATCAAAGCGTTTAAATGTTCTTCTAATACTTATATATTCTAATACTTATATATTTTATCACTCTTTTAGTCTCTGCATTTCTTTTTTCATTGTTTTTCCTTTTCGTTTATATTTCTTTCCAAGTTGCTAGAATTGAATGTGACCCATCAGAAACCCATAAATCTCTTTTCCATAAAACGATCATTTTGTTCCTCTTAATATATGTAAAGGGACTTACCTCGGAACTTCAAGACACATCGGTGAACTGACGTATGTCTTGTTCACTTTGAAGTTTACTGAAAAGACAATGAACTCTTCCAACGACCGGCAGTTCTCGAGCAGCTAATGGAAAAAGTGGGGTTTTGAAGTGGCATGGATCCTTTTTTTCTTGGCCAGGTCACAGCTGGTCCAGGTAATGGTGGAAACGACCCAACAATAACTTCTGGCTGAAGTAAGAGGGGCCCTTGTTTTAAGTAATAATCAATATAGGAGTTTTATCAAAGTGGTTATTGATTGATCAGTATTGAAAGTAAGGGTGACTTACGGGAGCAGGTCGGAGAAGAATGTGTTGGATGACCCTGCTTGTTGAAGAGGGTGGTAGTGTGAGTTGAACGAGGTAGAACGCATTGACACGTAAACAGTAATTTGGACTGTTGCAGACTCCATTCTAATTGTAGACTTGCAGTTCGGATTTCAGTCCAGGATTAGGATACCAAATTGTATAGCAATGATAAACACTGAGCTAATGCTTTATGGCAATGCTAAGTTCTTTCCTCCATAGACTTTCATAAGTCAGAGTGTCGAGCTGGGTGATAAAGACTGAGACATTCTATTGTTTCCCATAGATGATAAGGAGTTGGGGTGTTTGTCTATTAGATCAGTGTCTGATAACAGAGCGAGAACTCATACAAATGGCTGATATGCAGCTGCCTGAAAACATTATATTAAAACAAACAGCTCAATAATTTTAATTATCTGTAATATTTTAATTCACCGATTTACCTGTGCTTTAGCACCTTTTGCAAACGTCTTCCGGAAGAAGTTCTATATCGCTGATTTAACTACACATCATACAGGGCCAGCTCAACCTTTCCTTCTTGCAGGACACATCTGAAGTTGCCCCTTTGGAAAACGTGAGGTCAATAAATTAAAATATAAGAATGACTCCCCTGCAAATCCCAGTTTAGTTAATAATCAAAAAATATTGAATGTGTTATAGATCCCATTAAAACCGTCATTGTTTCTTTCTTGTCTATGGCTGCCCAGGAGCCAGACCTGGACTGGTCATCTGGCAAAAGCCCGGTGGGACGCTGGCCAACAGTGCCACACGCTCATCCGATCTGCCACTCCAGCATCACCGCCAGTCCCTGCCAAGAACACACATACATGTAAAATAAAAATGTCAGAATAAATATCACCGACTAACACCCATCTGAAACAAACAGCAGATCTCTGCCTCCCCCACCGCACCGCAGCTCACCTCTACACAAACAGAGATTACCAATTTTATGAAGGTGAACGGCTCTCCATATGCGAGAGAAGGAATTGAATGTCCCCTGGATGCCGGCCAAGTGGAAACATTGATTGATGTGGAGTCAGTCATCCTCGGAGCCAAAGACACAAAGTGGCAGAATCTGAGAAACGGGGAATACGGATAGTTTATTTATGCCCGTCGTGGTTATTCATTTGGTGTTTTCATAGCATTGTTGACACTATTCATTTTCCATCTGCTGTGCAGCCTCGTGCATCAGCAGCGACCTGATAGGGATTGACTGACTGCGTCGTCGCCGGAGTGTTTCTCTAACTTCGCGATAAACATTGGAATCAGAGAGCAGAAGGAGAATGGATGGCTTTTATGTTATCTTTAGGCTCGTGTGCAGACCTAGAGAGGGAGATAGATAAACATTCCATGGGAAAGGTTCCAAATGAAGACTCCCATCTATGTACCTTTAATTCACCGGTGGTTAATCTCTATGGAGAGATTTTAGTATCTGGAGGGGTAATCTTCACATAGACAACCCTACCTGGCCACCTGTTTATTATGGAACGTCGCCTGTCAATGAAACGTAGGCTTGAGCAGATACCAAGTTTTACCCAACTAGGTCCTCAACGGCTGAAACGGAACAGAAAAATATATAAACAGAGATATCGAGTTGTTCAAATCTGAACTTCAGATTCATTAAACTTCACTGTGTATTATAAGAAGCCAGTGAGCTTCTTCTGCCAAAGGGACTGCCACTGCCATAATGCATGGTTTTATACATTATACAGGGCCACTTCAGCCCTTCTTGCAAGAGGAGCTCATTTTGGGGTTCTTTGGGAATTGTGAATTTGATGTTTTTGGAACTTTCTGAAATGTTGATATTTTGTTCTTTAATGTGTGTTTTTAGTAAAGCCCAACACTTTGCTTTGTGAATTCGATCGGTTGCTTAGTAATTAATATTTTTAATTTTTTTTTTTAATAGACCTGGGGGGGGGCATTTTCATTTAGGGATATCTCTAAAAGACAAAGGGTAGAGATGAAACCAAGAATGGAAGGATGGGTGGAAGATACATATGCTAGCACGACGATCAGTCATACTCACCAACTTCTGGTTCCTGGTCCACATCATAAAATGTCTTGCCTGTAGAACGCACCTTTTATGCCCCTTTTTTATGCGGGGTGCCTGGTTTGGTCATTGAGTCAGTACAGGTGACAGCGATCCCACACATCGGGATACCGGACAACGAAGCTTGCCCGGGCTTTCCTGCTCAAATCGAGAATGTTCATCAATCATGTTCTGGTTTGCATCTCTTTAAAACATCATGTCCTTAATTTCAGACGCACCCTCATAAAATAATTACATGAAATGTAGCTTAATGTTGATCTTTAAGCATATCTACCATTTCCACGCTGCATGACCGGTAGAACCGGCTTTATAGAGACTGAAACCGTGCTAGTTTGTGATGTTGTAATGTTTTATACACAGGATATGAAACTTTTTTATTTATATGTATCTTGGCCTCTGTTGTAGCAGTAGATGGACTGTTCTACTCTACTTTTGATATACATTGAATGAGATACACCATGAGATACATTCCATTGTTGTGTTGTAGGTGGTCTACCACTTCTAGCTGCTCCACTTATCGATCATCCCCTCGGTAAAGTTAAGCTTCCTTAAATTCCACCTGAGCCTCTGACCCTTTAGGTTCTTAGACCTCTTGTTCTGACATTTCTCCTCCTTTGAAATAAACAAGAATCTTATACTAACCACCAGCAACCATAAGTTACTTAGCAATGTCATCTACACCAGCTTTGGCCTTTTTGTAGCGTTCGTCTTCTGCTCTTAGTTCCAGGCCGTGTCGGTTTGTATTAAACTCCGTCTGTACGAGTTAAAAGGACAAATATGAACCAAAATCGCAAGTTTCAAATAGTGGAGTAATTTCCCTCGACGCTCGCAATTCACGTTCCTTATCATTTTCCGCTGCCTTTTTTCGCTTTCCTTATTCACAAAGGTCATGAACCCCTGTACTATTGTGTATTACAATCACTTCTCTGCACTTCCATAATAATATTTTTAATCTTATAATTTCCCGCGGTTGAAATTCACACCGCCGGCAACAAACAATAATTCGGCTTTATTTATTGTTATGATTATTTTTTTTGGTTTATTGTTTCGGAAAAGAGGTATCCAATAAAAGGCATATTATCCGGAGACCGATTGAGTTTTTTTTTTTTCCGACATCCCAGAGCCGGAGAAATAGTTCTTCAATCTTGTGGTAAGTGAGGTTCAGGACGTTAAATTGGAAAGCGATTGCATGGAGGTTTGATGGCAGATATAGGAGATGCGTATTCGGAGAGACGAGGGTTTAATAACAGGTGTCAGAACGAGTGGAGAACTGACTAATGAGGCTCTGGAAAGGAGGACGCTCGCTCCGTACTTTGACATTTTTGACAGATGTGCTCGGTGGAACTATAACAAGTAGATGGTAGTTATTCCGGATTCTAGACTTTTATGGAGTGGCTAGGAGATTTAACACAAAGGGCCTAGTATCCTTCACATCATGAAAATTAATAAGTGTTTAAATGGCCTCTGGGATCTGGGGTGCTTGTAGATGCTGCTGCCATTAAGAAACAGTAGATAAGGGACATTTTTCTTGGTCCCAGTGTGGTCAGCCACTGCCCTTGTCCACGTCAATGATCCAGGGGAACTTAAATGGATGGTTTATTGTCCCTGACGGCCCCCATAAAGAAAAATGCCGCTCATGCACACCAGGCTCTGAATAGACCCCTGCCCACAGTGTACACGGAGCCAGTGGCACAGAGAGGCTGTTTGGGGCATAGGCAACCTTTTTGGGCACAAAGAAACCACAGAAAAGCTGTTTGGGGGCAAAGATTGCACAGGCAAGCTGTTTGAGGCCAAATATAGTATAGGCAAGCTGTTTAGGGACAAATGTGACACAGACAAGCTGTTTGCAAGTAAAGATGGCACAGGCAAGCTGTTTGGGGGTAAAGATTACACAGACAAGCTGGTCGGGGCAAAAGATGACGCAGGCTGGTTGGGGGCAAAGATGGCACAGGCAAGCTGTTTGACGGTAAAGGTGGGTGGTAGATTGTTAAAGGTATAATTTTAAGAAAAAAATATTAACCCCTTCAGTTCCATAAGATTGCCACTGGATAAAATAACTTTCTTTCTCCTTTTTAAGTCCCGCAGAATTGGAACCCACGCAAATATCAGCCCCCGCTGCCTTAATAACATTTTCATGCCTCTGTTAATGGGCCTTTTGAAGCTGGATTCTATGATAGAATTTTACACTATGGTTTACGAGAGCAAAATACAGCTTTAGCCAGCAGGTCGTGATAATAAAAATGCCTTCTAAAGACGCAAAGAAGTGTCAAAATCCTCCCATGCCTGCACTGTTGTTTGATAAAAGACTTTAGAAATTGAAAATAAATGCAGGAATGAAGTGGGTTAGACATTTACATGCAAATTGATAAGAAGGATAATGGAGTAACATTTAGGCCGTGATATTAATTTAGTGTGACATGTAAAATGTGACGGAGTAAACAAATTAATACGATTCAGACACTATTTCTTGCGAAAATGGGTAATTTATTGAATTTGGTAATTAGTAGTTTTCCTCTCAAACTGTTTGCAGCAATATTTATTTTCACAGGTTGTATATAAGACTACAACTCTAATCACTCTCCCCGCTAACAGAATCCACGTCAAAGCTGAAGGACCATCAAGGAGCAGACGAGGTTGCTGTCTCTCGTACGGTTGATGCATATAATTGTTAACCCGTAGTGGCACTTAGAATTGATTACATATATGTTTTATGTAAAAGGTCACGCCAGATATCATGTGATAGCTGAGATGTCCCTTCCTTGTAAATCCCAAGATCCCCCTTTTGCCCACCCCAGCTATTTGCCTCGCAGGAGATGCATTCATCCCGTCTTCCCTTTGGAGGACCATATGGCATAACCCAACGGCTTTTAGCATTTGGAGTAAAATGATATTCTGATCTAGATTGTAAGACTTTAAGAGCAATGCGCTCGTTTCCATTTTTTCTAGCAGAGCTGATGTCATCCTCTTGGCCATGGACCCAAAAAAGAAAGGGAAGGAGGCTCCTCCATCTTAATATTTTCCATATCGGATGTTGGGCTCAAAACTTGTCCAACCAACTGTATGTCAGCTTTTTTTATGACCGCATTAAACTACACAGCACATCGGGCAAGTTGGAACCTACAAAAGAATAATGACAGTAGCAGTAACAGATCTAGACACTGGTTTCTGGGCTTCTGACTCCTTGATTTCTTGGCTCCATCCAATGTCCACCAAGAATCATCTATTTTCCACCTCATTCTTCAGCTAGCCTTGCTCCTTGTCTCTCCAAACCATACTGTCCCAGGTCCCATACGACGCAGTAGGAGGGGGGGGGGTCTCCTGAATTATACCCTGGAAGTAAGAGAGATACTCATTACCCAGATAGAATGCTAACCCAGAAAAGCTAACCTTTCTATCCGGGACCTGAAACGTGTTGAACCTCGGAGGAACTATTGTCTCTTGCCCTCAAGAAGGTATTTATCAACAGACAATTAGACTGATTACAAATAATATAACATCCACCGAACGCGCCCAAGAAGATTCCTTAGTTTATCAGTAACAATGAATTTAGAATCTCCGCTCAAAACGTACAGTGTGTTCTGCTTGCCACCTACTGGATTCTCTATAAAACTAACCAACGGTTTTATCTTTTTTTATTTTTTTTAACCGGTTACTTGAACGGCACTAAGTCCGTGCCCCGGTTGCAAATTATTTCTTAGCTGATGCCTTTTGTAACGAATCCTAACTGGAGTGTTAAAGAAAATAGTCCTAAGATAAATAATGTGTTCACAAAACTGCACAAAGAATGGTCCAACAATTCGTTTCCGGTTCTATGGAAACCATGGGTTTTTTGGGGGGTACAGCTGTGTCGTCAGTAGGCAGGGCTGGACTAGCGATTCCGAGGAAGCTCTGGCCCTTTAATGCCAGTGGCCATCTGATAGAGTAAGTGCTGCCGATGTCTGGATCGGCTCGGCCATATGTTTTTTTGGCGCCTGTCAGTAGGATACCTAGTGTCGGAGCTTAGTAGGTAGGTGAAGAAGTGAGCTGGTTCCCTTCCATGTACCAAGGCAGCTGGTTCTTCAGTCTTCACAGTGCTGTGACGTCATCTCTCCCAGACGGACTCTGGACCAAACAAGGCGGGGACATCATCCCATGACATCATATGTCCTTTGCGCCCAGCCACACAATGTCAAAACTAAAGCTGCTTTTTCCAGCCTTCCCGGCAATGCAGATACGGGACGTTGGACACCATTGGCCTTAAATTGTCGGGGCTGTCCCAAAAGCGATAGCACCTTTCTATGTTCTGTCTGCAAAGACTTCATGTGGATACTTAAAAAAAAGTTACAAGACGCTTGTGTATTATGAAGGAACTTACCTTTTAGGAATAATTTTCATTTAAATAGTTTGTATTCGGTAAAATGCAAAAGCCTAATGATCTCTGCCGGTAAGAAAACCAAGTCAGCGACTTTCTCGCTGGAAACTGATTGAAGCCGGTCGTCAGTTTCGGATATTCCCCCCCCCCCCTCTGTGTTTTCCCATGTTGGCCTTTAAACATTGCTGAATACTGATGTAGTGCTTTTTTGTTTATTGGCCTCCAAGGCCCTATAAGATATCTAAATGAAGATGTTCGTACATGTGATATCTGCCAAATTCAAGAGGACTGAACAAACTGTATTTAATGATCGCATTGATAATGCGGAGGAGAAGACCTTCTCGTTGTCATAGAAGAGGAAAAGAGGTCCCGATGTTCTGAAGCACTACTATAGAAGAAGGAACATTTAGGATCTTTTCTCTTACTAGCTGTCGGCGTCGGAACATTTTAATCACAGGGATGCAGAACCTGTCGGCATCATATAAGTAAAATGTAATAATGGTTGCTGATAAACATAGGTCATGTAATATGAATTATTAAGCACTATCATCCTTAAGCATACAACTCTACTAAACTGGGATGAGGTTCTAATTGAGGTTTGGTCTAAATCGTTTGGTGGGTTAAGTTGGAAGTCGCAAGTTGGGCTTTAGGCCCACTTTAACTACCCCCTGACCCCCAATAACCAATCATAATCTGTACCAAGATCACTTTAATGGGAAGAACATTTCAATTTATGTTTCCCAGGAGGGGTGTGTGTGTTTAGATATATTGCGAAGCCACCACTCAAAAATATCATGTACGCAACCATGGCTTCCCTTGTATTATAGTTTGCAGCATCAACAGGTTCATCTTGAGAATTGAAGCAGAGATCTTTATCCCTTGACCTAGGGGTGCTCACCCTGAGCCTTTTGTCTGCGGATAATGCCTCCCTTTCTGAAACCGGTTATATATTGCTTCTCCTGCGACCACCGATGATCTCACGTGATCTCTGAAATCGAGATCTGCCTATTTCTACCAGCCCATGTTAAAATAATAGTAATGAATTACCTGTAAGTTAACGGCTACCACTAGAAACACCATAATAATAATAATAATAATCTTTTATATTTCCAATAAATGGGTTTTCACAAGATATATTTTTTTATTAAGTCATAAAAGAAATACCAGTGGGCAATTATTAAAACAGTTTAATCAAAATCATACATATTCGAAATTCGGCATTTTATCATACATTCTTTATCACAAGCTCTGGATACGATAGAATTTTTATTTTCCTGTCTATAAAGATCATAGAAAAACACAAGACGCAGGACGACGACATATATGTATATATATATATATATATCTACGTGTTTCAGGTACAGCTTTTTTTTGTAGCCCTTTAAATGTAAAGAAGAAAAAAAAAGTTAAAAACGATAGGAGCCAAAAATATTCGGCCTCGAGCTTTTGTGATTAAGGGCCTAGTGGAGCTATTCACGAAGCGGTCTGAGCTTCTAATTTAGGGAGCCAATTGCACCGCCTTAGAAAATCATGGACTCCGTCTAATCAATTTTCAGTTCTCACCTCTCCTCCCCGTCCATTACAACCAATTAAACAGCAACAGGGTCTAAAACCGGCTAGATTCTTGCTGAAAGTCATTTACTGGATCTAAAAAGGTCCTACGCCGGTAATAAACAAGATATTTCTCAGGATTTATTTATTTTTTAAATTTAGATGGACTCAGGACTGTTTGCTTTTTTTAAGCAACCTGCGGGTCTCATGCAACCTATTCCTTTAGAACATCAGATTCTGCCTCCCTCTTATCCAAAGAGGTCACGTGAACCTACCCTTGGGGTTGGAGGTTATTAATTTGGTTCTAAAGAACACGGTCCTGAAGACGACGTTGCGCGGAAAAAAAATGTAAAGACAAAGCATGTCTCATGGCTTTAAAATGTCCAGAAATATATATATATATATAAGAAAAAAGCATATTTTTTCCGTGTAAGTAGAAGGGGTAAAGAAATATTACAATGTAAATAAACATTTAACAGTGAGAGGAAAAAAAAAAAAACCCACAAAGCACATATTGGTCAGAATGTTACTATATACCCCCCCCCTTATAATGTTACCGTTTTAAAGATGCTGTCCCTCCTACTTTAACACATTTGTCACTGCATGCTGTATTAAACCATAATCTCTTATACTGTCGAATGCCCAGACGCTTCCCAGAATGGCTAAATTATTGTACGACACAAAATCAGGCACTGCTCTGATATTTTTAAGTGATTTAACATTTAGTGGAAAGAATAAAATGTCCCTTTTATTTAATAAGCATATGACAGTGCACTAGTAAGTTGTGTAAGTGGAACAGCATCTTTACTATTTCTTAATGTTTATTAGTGAGCCGTATTGAGTTTTCTAATGCGGCTTTTCCCACGCAGGCTGTTAAAAGATACATTCACAGCCGTTACTCCTCGAATTATTTTGATCTTGTTTCAGGGGGCTTTCTCTGCCCCTTGGCCGATATAATAGACCCAGAGCTCTACCGGCCGCAGTCGCTGACACATGGAAGAACGGCACCTTGAACGTTTGGAGCTATAGTTCACAAACGGTACCAAAAAAAAAAAAAAATAATAAAAAAAAAAATATATATATATATGGGCATCCTAGCACTTTATGTAAAAAGTATATATTTTTTTATTTTTTTTTAATTTTCATAGGCTCTTTAAAAATGACCAATTTGTTATCGATTTCATTCTCTACCTAGCATGTATAAAATTAACAACATGATCAACTTTCATTAGTAGGCACTTACCCAATTACAACATACATGAATGATAGGTGTATAAAACAACAACAATAACAATAACAAAAAAAAAAAGCACCACATAACACACTATAATGATATAACCAATTTTCCCCGCTGCGAATTAACGTTTTGCAGCAACAAGTTTCATCATTAATTATCCCAAGGAAAACAGATCTGACGAGCCGGAGGAGCAGCAGCAAAACAACTTAACGGGAGCAGCGCTGAGTTTTAGTCCTTGAGCACTGTGACCTTGGCAGCATTTTAGGATCTCTTCTGATCAGGATCTTGGTCCGCGGCGTCCAAGAACTAGGGCTTGACATAGCGGCCCTACCTGAAGGTTTAGGTGAGGCCCATGGCGGTACAGAAATTTCTATTTTTTTTTTTTTATAGCTCAAAAGAAACATTAACGGCAATATATATATATATATATACACACACACAAGATTCCTTGCTACCAAACCTTGCAAGGGAAGAAGTTTACAAAATAAATAAAACCAGACTTCTTTATAAATAGGTTTCACAGATCCTGGTTTGTGCTTCTGGCAGCGGTACGAAGTGGCGTAGAAAGTCCTTCACGGTTCATTCGGTGCTCCTAGAAAACTCCCAGTTGCCTTTTTAAGCCGGGGGTCACCAGCAGCAGTAATTTACACTTTCCATCGGCCTTTCAAGGATCAAGCCGACTCTGTTACATGTTATTTTTCTAAAGGCGAGGATGGCTTCTGGGGTCAGATGCAGGTTGTTGGAGACGTCAAGGACTCGCAAGGAGTACAGGTTGGCCAACACAATCAACGCTTCTTCTGTTAACCTTGTATTGCTGGAACGAAGCAGATATATTCATACTCAGTTTACTCATTTTATATGTTTTATACATGCCCACACCACTAACAGAACAGATATTTGTTTAAGAAAGAAACTCCAGTGCGCAAGACAGGAGTTTTGCCAAAGAATGCACAGCAGAGACCTTTAATACGCATTTAACAAAGTCGGAGCCGACTGGCAGTAGATTCCGTTGTGTTTGGCCGACCATCTCCCGTATGGCAAACAGCTGGGGCGGGGGGCAGGCAAATGCATATGGAGGGAGTTTAATTGGACCCCCCAGCTATCACTCATTAAAGTGCATGTGGCGTCCCTTTAAATGCAGGTCCGCCAAGACCCTCCCCTTTGCCAACGTGTCTTGCCAAACTGTTTGGGATCTCAAGACACATGGGATTTGGTAATTTTTTTTAAAAACATGTTTTCTTTAAGAAGACTGGCTCTTAATCCAGTTTTAAGCATACCTGAGGTAGAGTTTTTGCAGATGTGGAAACAAAAGGGGGAACCTTTTCACAATGTCATCATCATAGCCTTGGGAAAAACTCAGGTTTAAGCTCTTCAACTGGCGGGCGCTTTTTGCGATCCAGACAAGCGTGGCGTCGGAGATCTTGGTTCCCATCACGCTGAGGTTTTCTAGTTTAGAAGATATCGGACCCATGAACGGCTTGAACGGTTCGGCCCCTGGAAACAAAAACATTTTGGTCAAGAAGGGAACTGGAAAAATTCATAACTTAGTCCAATCGATAAGATTGTTTCAAAAGGTAAGCAATGGAGCTCTACAAATTCCTCCCAAATATTTGTGGTATGCAAACATGCACCAAAAGTATCAAAAAACAATAAAAAAAAATAAAAAAAAAGCGTATAGCTGTCCCGCACCTGATAGAAAAGAGGGAGAAAGTTGCCAATAGGGAATAGTCTTCCCATGCCAAGGTTTAACAGTCATGGAGGTCCCCACACCATGGAGGAGGCAACAGTAGGTTCCAACCCTGGAGGCACAGGGAGGATATGAGAAGACACAGTGTGGTAAAAAAATAAATAAAAAAGGAAGAAAATTTACAGGATATCTAGATCAAACGCCAAGTTTATGAGAGGTGCAGCTTGCCAGTCCAGCCACAAGGAAGAAAAAGGGAGACTTACATTCAATTTTAAGCTCGGTGAGGTTGGGCAGCTTCAGGAGAATGGTTTCAATGAAGTCTTCGTGCTGCAAGTACTTGTAATGCCGCAAGCAGACGCTTTTGAGGGTGGACAGCTGGTCAAAAGCATTGGTTGAGAGGCTGGCACAACCAGAGTTCATCAGCTCGAGTTTCTGGAGCTGGAGTCTTGGAATACAAGGTTGTTCTGTAGGAACAAACAAAAAAAAAAAAACAGACGTGATACATCTCCCCTATGGGACATCTTCATATACGGACCTGCTGATGAATCTGGAACTATGTGGCATTAATAAATGTTAACACAGGATGGCTTTGTATAGATCAGGGGCGTCCAACCCGCGGCCCTCCAGCTGCTGCAGGACTGCAGGTTGGACACCCCAGGTATAGACAATAGCAAGACAATGGACTACTTAATATATACAGAATGGCCACTAGATGGCAGTAGAACCCAAAACAACTGAGCCACGAAATACTGCTAACATGACTCCAAGAGGGTCATGGGAAATGAATCAAGGGAAGTCGGCAAAACAGTGGAGTCGCTGCAAAAGCATTAACAAAAGCGTTACAAACTTGCACAGTAACCGCAGCGTGGATTGTATTGTTGCACCGACACCAAACACCCGCGTTCTCCAACAGGGCGGCAGCCGACGTAAACGTTCCAACTCACCTTCAACCGCGGATACAAAGTTATCGGGCACGTTGAAGCAGAGAGAGAGCTTCCATTTATTCATGTTACCGATAGCGAGCGACAGCTCTCGGAGTTTCGGTAGCCGAAACAAGATGTACTGCAACGCCCTTTCGGGCACAATGCCTTCTTTCGAGTGAAGCGACAGGGAGTACAGGTTCTGCAGCAGGACTATGCTGGTTAACGGAAGGACACTTGAGAAAGTCACTTTGCACAGCGATAAATGGGTAAGGTGTTGGAAAAAAACAATTTCCGTAAATATATCGTGGTCCGTTACATTGGAGCAGTCGGTCAGGTGCAGCTGCTTCAAGTTGGAAAGCGGTCTCAAGCCCTGTAGGATCTCTCCCTTCAAGCAGGAGTCCATGCGGACGCTGGTGATGTCCGGCAGCGAGCTGGCCATCTTCTTGAACTGTTTCAGAGTGACTTTGCTCACTTCCACCGAGCAGATCTTGCGGGCCTGAAGGGTATCCCAGAACTTGGCGTTAAAGATCCCGATGCTCTTGAAAACTATCGTGCTGTTTTTCCACAGAGACGGATGGTCCACGAGGTTCCGTAAGTAGGTGCACGTGGCGCGGACATTCGCCTTCTCAGCCGGGGACAGGTACGTGAATATAAGAAGCAGGACTTCCTGCGGCAGCTGAAGCCACTGAATCACCGGCATTTTCCAAGGAGAGGCCGAGATTAGATCTTCATGTCAGAAACCTGAAATACATAAAAAGTCAGCATCGAAAAGGAGGTACTTCTCTCTCACACGCACACTACAGTGCAAAAGTTTGGGGTCACTTAGAAATTCATAGGCGTACAGAGGCCCTTTATCACTCCTGTGTTCCAATGGCCCTTTATCACTCCCATCACTCCTGTGTCCCAATGGCCCTTTATCACACCTGTGTCCCAATGGCCCTTTATCACTCCTATGTCCCAATGGCCCTTTATCACTCCTGGGTTCCAATGGCACTTTGTGTTCACTGATCCAAGTTTAAAAGGCTAAACTGGATCAGCATACAGAACCCCCCTTATCATATTTTACCCCTGTGCAATATGCTTCATCACATGACCAGGAAAGACAGGGTCACATGCAGCATATCCTTCCTCCAGGCCCTGTAACAAAACATGTGTTACTATACCCTACAAACATATCATATATATTATCACATGCATGTAAAATCATACATATCCTCACATGTAAGTAAACATGTGTTACAGCAATCAGGGTCACTCATCAGATCACCAATGAATTATTTGCCCATATATCGTGAGGACACTCCCGAGTGCCCACCCCTAGCACAATAATTAATTGCCCCCTCCATGCCCCCCAGGGGCTCATACTACCGTTTAGAAAGATGTCAGAAAGCTGGTGACAGCGTCCTTCCGGGTGTCAGGCTTGCTGTGGAGAAGCTCTTCCCTTCTTTTAAAGCGGGGGACTTTTTTTCAGTTAGCTCTCGGCTGTGAGAAAAGCCCTGGCGGCTCCGCGGCCATATTTGTTAAGGGCAAGGGCGTGCTTAATAAAAGAATATGCAGAAGAGAAGGAGGAGTTATGAGCAAGGCATCACGGGACGATCCACATAATTTGCTAGGAGAGAACGGTGTCGGTTTAATGCTGATGAACCGTTTTCTGTCGGGCTCTTGCGTTTATTTTGCCATGGCCAAAAATGGCCGCCGAGTTTTCTGCGCGTGGGTATGATGTCATTAGGCCTGGCTGTTTCCTGTCCCGAAGCCCTTCCTTTCAGCTTCAGTAGGATGTGGCGTAAAACCAGAGGTTGACCAATGGCTTCTCTAGACGCCGGAGCTTGAAAAGTCTATAACGGCTGTTTGAAAACAACTGGCGGGGAGCTGGTGAGCGATAACTTGGGGTGACTGTGCGGGTACGGGGGCCGGAAGGGGACAATATACATCACAGGGCGCGCAGAAGAGTGCAGAGGGGCAATGCTACACCCTATATGCTGCTTCCTCTTAACCCTTTACGTGCCAGAGGGTTGTTGACAAGCAAAGTTAAATGGGGAGGGCTGTGCTAGATAAGAGAGGGGATTTTCTTCCTATGGCTGTAATTACGCAATGGGGGGCAGATGTACACTGATGTCTTCTACGGGGTGAGAGATTCAGCATTCTGGAGACAGTTATGGAGGTGCTGTCACATGGTGTGTCTGGATTATCTCGCTATAGGCAAAGATCTTATATACGGGATCCATTCATTATTGTTTATATTGCTGATATAAGGTGATCGGATGTATTGCCCCAGACCGGGGCAACTAACATCGTTTGTTCCAGGCTTAGAACCTTTTAAAAGTCGTGGAATGCTGCGCAGATACCGGTAACCCAAAGGGATTCAGATAATCAGCAGAGGTTGTCGGCTAGACGGAATCATCGTATGGCTGAGATGGGGGGGACGTGTTTATCGGTGGGTTCCGGGTCTTAAGGAACCCGTATGGGGGATGATCTCGTACCGATTGTTGACAGTTGAACTATTTCACCATGTAGTCTTTCGTGGTGTTTATATATCAAGCGTATAAAAGTCTTTCTTATACTGGAAATAGTGGTTTTAATTCAGATCTAAGTGGGATCCAGGTGGGTATTAGGAATCAGAGCGTCTATATGATCCCGTAGTTCAAGCGAGGGAATGTAAACAATGCATGGGATAGACATACGGCTCCTGAATCTAAGATGAGACCGACGACTGAGTCTTGACAGCAGGAGAAACGGGCGAGTAGATGGGGGCTGGATGGGACCGATCTGCCCAAATTCTATGCTTTTAAAGTGCCGGCCCGTGTTTCTCGTGTGAGATCCCGAATAGTACGTTGTTGACCTGTGAGAAGTGTTTATAGTGATTTATTTTTGCACTTTTGCAGGTGAAAAAAATCAGAATATGATCCCAACTGTGCAATGAACGCTCGGAAAAGGCTTCTATCTCACGTTCCTGCAACAAGGGTGAAGAACCCTGGTGACGCGTCTTTATAATGGCGAGCAGTCACCTCCTGGTACCTCCTTTCCAGGCACAGAAGACACGAGTCCACTCGGTTCCTCTGGATATTATTCCGCCTAATTCGTTGACTCCATTGAAGGAATTAAAGAAATTGTACTACAAAAAGTCCTTTCGATCAAGTTCTTTGGCCCAGAGTTCACCCAAGTCGAAAACGCTGCAGTCCACCTTAATTCAAGATGGCGGCTCGTGTGCTCCTGAGTTTCCTAACCTCAGTGTCATAAATCAGAGCATTGGCCAGCAAAAATTTGGATCTTGTAAGCCCAACGAAGACGCACAACAAATAAAGGCCCTTCGCTTCCACAATGAGCCTGAATTTGTCCTGGAGTCGCCGGCAAAAATATTTCAAAGGATGAAAGCCGCCGGCGCCAAAGATAGGCTTCTGAAGACTCCCATGAAGAACAGGATCTCGTCCATTGTGAACTGTCAGCGGGACGTGCTATTAACCCCTTTCTCTAAGACGTTTGTGTACGATAGAAACCAAGGTCTGAATAATTTCCATAGGAACGATGATGATGATGGCGGCCAAGAAGCAGCTCCTGATGACAGATCCAATTCCAGTGATGGCTCTTCAAGTAAGTTAGCAAAGCCTTTCGTTGTAGTAGAGTGTCTGTGCCCTCGGATCATTCGCCTGAATTGTAGCCCAACGCTCTTAGTAAAGTTCTTGAATTCTTAACGTATAGCACAGGTCTAAGCGTTAGAACGTCTAGACGTGATCTCCGTAATGTAAACCATCTATTGCTTTCCTATCCAGTCCCAGGTAAAAGAATGGCGCCACACATACAAGTGTGCAGGCCGCCTGGGCGAGCAGCAACGGCGACGCCAACAAAGCTATTTCTGTTAATGAAAGAGGCAGCCCAGAAGAGACAAAGGCAAACGGATGTCCATGGTGGAGGTATGTGTCATGAAATGCTGCTTCTCGCGTGTTTCTTTAAGGCTTCCTACATTTTGTTCTAAAAGTTAAATTCTAATCCATGAATTTGTCCGATTTCTTCTGTAGATGGTTTTCCAGCACCAAGCACGGAAGAATATAACTCCAGCCCACCGCCACGGCACGCGGTGAAGCCGCACAAAGTCCTAAACGGTCCCGGCGTCGAAGAAGAATCTGTGGTGGGCAGCAGTTTCTGTAGCCCGGAAAATGTCCTGGGGGAGAAGGGCAACGAGGCCGACGACGAATTGTCTCAAAACAGCCAGACGAATGTTTCACAAAGGGAAACCTTGACCCCCGAGGTGGCCAGACCCGCTTCTTCCGCACAATTGCTTGTGAATAGGGACCCGCAAGTCGAAAAGAGAACTTTGGACGAGGGTGAGCCGAGCCTCATCTCGGACACCAAGAAGTTTCTCAAAAAAATGTCATCCGTTCCTTACATGGAGCTCTGCGATATTTTGCTCACCTCGCCCAAGGTTCACATACCGAGGAAACAAGCGTCCAAAGAAATAAAAGCCCCGGCTGACCCGGTTTCAGATACAAAACCAGTGGATGCAAAACGAGAGGTAGGCAGAGCTCTTCTGTGGTTCTTGAGTTTTGATATTGATGAGAACCAGAGCCAGGTTGAGCCCTTGGCTTCAGGCGAGTGGACTCCTGGACCGCAAGCAGAAGTCCTTGCTGTAAAATCATCTAAATGACATCTTTTCTGTGCTAAACCCATACTTTTTTTGTGGTTCCTTCTGGATATAGGCTAAGGGAGTGACGTTGACCGATTGGGTTCTAAAATTTATCTCGGACAGTGGGTTGTGCGTGGAGGGAAAGCGCCCGTAAGTATCTCTTTGGTCTTTCTAGCCCTGTAGATAGAGACATGTTCTCTGATTGTCTCTTCTAAAGCGGATATACGACAATACTTGAAGTCGCTGATCGACGTGCTGATCCCGGCCGCCGTTTACGTTTCTGGCCGTGGACCAACTTTGTGGTGGACACGTGTGGATGTTTATTTCTTGTTCTTTCCCGTTGTCTCCCAGGGATATGGCGGGCATATATTGGCACAGCAGCGCGATCGTAGAGCGCCTTCAGCACAATCAGGTGAAGACGTTATCAGGCCAGCTCTACGAACTGAAGGGAAAGCCGGATCTGGCTGCCATGAGGTTAGCAGGTAAAGAACATTTGGGTGTATTCAAAGGTTTATCTGTAAAGTCTAGATTAAAAATGTACCCTTCAAACAAATACATGTCTGCTTCTGTTCTAGAGAAGCATCCTTCCCCTGTAAGGTCTTGGCCCGTTGTGTCACCGTGTACATTAATATTGTGAAATATTTAACGTTTGTAAGGAGTATTTCTTTAATCAATTGTTTTCTACACAAAATGCACAAAAGTACTGGGACACCTGACCCTTACACCAACAGGGACTTTGATGACATCACATTATAAATCCATAGAAGTTAATATGGAGTTGGTCCCCCCTTTGCAGATACAACGGCTTTTACTCCTCCACGAGATTTTGGGGAGTTTATGTGGGAATTTTTGTCCATTCATCCAGTAGAGCGTTTGTGAGGTCAGGCGCTGATGTTGGTCGAGACGCCCGGCTCGCAATCTCCGTTCCAGTTCATCCCAAAGGTGTTGGGTGGGGTTGAGGTCGGGGCTCTGTGTGGCCGGTCAAGTTCTTCCACCCCAAACTCCTCTAACCATGTCTTTACGGAGCTTACTTAGGACGCTGGGACGCAGTCATGCTGGAATAGAAAAGAGTCTTCCCCCAAAATGTTGCCTCAAAGTTGGAAGCATTGTCCAAAATGCCTTGCCGTTTCCCCTTAGCATACTAAGTTACCGTATGACTGATTCCACCCTCTCTGATCACTGGTGTAACCACGCAAACTGAACGCTACGGGAACGAGTCAATCTGTCGTTCTGATATCGTGATGCTCTGTTCCCAGCTTGTACTGTGTGATACTTCTCTAAAACGTCTTTTTACTTTCTTCAGGCTTCCCACCTGGCTTCATTCAGAAGTTTAAGTCCGGTTTCCCCGTTGATTGGAAGACTCACGTGGATCGATACTTCCAGGGAATGGGCAGGTGCGTGTTCTACATACTACAGATAAACGTCAGAGACTTTTGCCAATGTAACAAAGCTCGGGGCAATTCCAGCCACATCATCATTTACTTGGCTCTAAACTAGATATAGAGCGAATAAGTAACATATTTTGTTTGGAGGTATCCATACGACATTTGTCTGCGTGTAGCATATAGTAAATGAGGGTTTGTTCAGTAAACAATGAGTTGAAGAACCGTAAGAACCTGCCTGCAGATCAGCCCCGTCTAGTCTGCCCGTTTCTCCTGCTCTAAAGACTCAAACCTTAATCGGTTTTTGGTCTCGTCTTAGATTCAGGAACCGTACGCCTATCCCGTGCATGTTTAAATCCCCTCGCTGTATTGGTTATTGGGAAATTGCTTTTGGCGAGGTGAAGAGTTTCAAGTCGCTTATAGAACTACACGAACTCCAGATCCAACCCAGATCTTCTTGCTGGTGAATGTTGACATGGTTGTCCATTGTCCATGTTTAGCTATCGGATTGAGATGAGTTAATTTCACCAGGGTTACCCATTGAACAAATAAATAAAAAAACAAAACTTTCTTTTCTCCAGGACCGGAAGACAAGCGACGCAGAATGTCGTGCCAAAAAGTAAGAAAGATCCTTCGAGGCAGAATTTAAAGCCTGTCCAGCAAGAAAAGTCAAGTCAGAAATCCAGCAGCCCTAAGTCACCCGGCAATAATAGGAGAAGAGAGAGAAACGGGCTGATGAGGGAACTGGAATCGCTAAAAGAGTCCAGCAAACCCATCGCGGGTGGGAGTTCTTTGGACGCGGAGGAGATTGACAACCTGACGTATGACGTTTCACCCAAAGAGCGAGCATCCAGAAGCAACCCTCCGACACAAAAGCGGGCGAACAATGCAAGTAAAACAGGTATGCTGGGTGTCAAAATCTATGTAAACCCACTGATTTCACCAATTAAAATTTTAAAGTTCTTTATTCGAATTCCAAAACGTGTTTTCCCTGCGTATACTGGCAGTACCGGCGGGCTTGCTCTCTTCCCCGGGACAAACACTGTAAAAGATCGAAGGGGTTAAGCTCCACCCCTTCCTTCCCCTATAACCGCACGTACCGGGCGATCGCCAATCGGTTCTTTTTTGTCCCGCAGGGACGAGCGCTGGGGCTTCTGCTCCACGCTTGGATCCGGATTGGTCGGCACGTGGGTTGTGTCCGGCGAGAGGGGGTTCCTGCAATCCGTTCGTTCCCCGGGTGGGAGCTCGGCTGGTCTCTTCGGCACCGTGTTACAGAGTGAATCTGTAGCAGGCAGGGGAGGAGTATGCGCAGTACAGTGGAACGCACGCTCGGGTGGCTATGCGTTCACTGATGATCCGGCCGTGCTACAGCGCACGCGAGGCTCGGATCATCCGATTTTTGCCGCCAAATTCAAAATTTGGCTGCCTATTTATGCTGTGCAAACTTGTCTGACCACAAGAGTGTGTGTGTCAGGACAGGTTTCCGTGTTGTCTAACCCCCCACACGTTTTTTGGTGATCTTTATATTGCTAACCCCTTCATCTCCAGAGAAGGATAAAAATGCCTTCTGCTCCTCCCAAAAAGGCTTCATGCAAGTCTAAACATTTGGCTTGCCTTGAATGTAACACTCCTCTCCCAGACGGCTACAGGGGGAAGCCAAGTTAAAACGCAGGAGAGAGCGAAGTTTATCCACATCAGAGTTGTCATCTGGGGAATGTTCTCGTTCATCTATGGATGTGTCTAGTTCTGAAGAATCCGGGTTTCCTTCTGAAGAGCTGGGGAAATTTGTTAAAGAATTAAACCAGATCTAACTGATTCCAGAAGTGAAGAAAAAGAGTTTTCCAATTTTGCCTCACCTAATGGAATTTGCGCAGCGTGAGTGGAAACATCCAAGTAAACGAGCCTTTCTTTCAAAGCACTTCAAAAAAAATGTAAAGCTTCAAGATGACATCACGTGGGAAGAGCTTTCTGAAGTTGATGTCCAGATTGCTCAGTTATCTAAGAAAACTACGTTGCCGATTGGAGAGGTTTCCGGCCTCAAAGATACCATTGGACAAAAGAGCAGAGACTGCTAATAGAAAAATCTTCCAAGCATCAGGTCTTCAAAGCAAAGCGGCGTCAGCTGGAGCAGCAGTAGCGAGAGCTCAAGGCTTATGGTTTCAGAAATTGGAAGATCAGGTTCTGGAGGATGCAGATATGGATCTTTTTCAACTTTAAATTTGAAACTTTCTAATGAATTCTTGATTGACACGGTGGAAGAATTGGTCAAGCTATCGGCCCGTAATATGGGGCTTTCTACGGTTGCCAGGAGAGCAGTTTGGCTTAGATCCTGGAACGCTGATTCTGCATCATAGTCTTCACTGTGTGATCTACTGTTTGAGAGAAAAAAGCTTTTTGGTCCTCCTTTTGAAACAAATGTCGGACACCAAGAAAGCGCTGCCTCAGGATGTCAAGCCTAATTGGAACCGCAGGTATCCCTACAATAGGCAGAGATATTCCAGGCCATCGGATAAATCTTCCTTTTGGAAACAAAATAAAGATTCCAGATTTTACCCTAAAGCGGCTAGACAAGATAGGGTGAGATGGTTCTGACAAAGTGGGAGGTCGCCTTCAGATGTTTCGGGAAAGATGGTTCCAGACTACCAGCAAGCCGTGGATCCGTCAGATTATATCGGAAGGCTACACCATAAGATTTTGCAGGTCTCCACGCAATTGTTTCCTAGTCTCCTCTTACCCATCATTGGACAAGAATGCAACGTTAATCATGGCAGCATCGAAACTTCTCAAGCAGGGAGTTATAGAAAACGTTCCAAAGATGCAGCTATTTCAGGGAGTTTACTCTCGCTTGTTCCTGGTCCTAAAGCCGGGTGGCACCTTCCGTCCTGTACTGGATCTGAAGTCCGTCAACCAATATATTCCATATCAACACCTCCGTATGGAAACCATCTCTTCGGTTACTCAAATGATTCAGAGAGGAGATTATATGGCTTCTCTAGACCTCCAGGATGCTTACCTGCAAGTGCCAATAGCAGTAAAGTCAAGAAGATTTCTAAGATTTGCAGTAAAAACAAGCAAAGGCTTACATCGCTTTCAATTCAAGGCGCTACCCTTCGGCCTATCAACTGCTCCAAGAGCCTTTGCCAAGATTCTCACTCCTTGGGCGGCAGAACTGAGATTGAGAGGAATAGCTGTGGTTCCATATCTGGACGACTGGCTGATAAAACCTTCATCCGCTGCGCAACTTTTAACAGATCTTCAAGTGACGATCACTCTTCTCAAAGAGCACAGCTTGCTTCTGATCGTAGCCAAGTCGCACTTAAACCCAAGCGTATCCCCTCTGCTCTATCAGAAGGGTAATGAGCATTTTGTCACTTATGACTTCCCCCATGCCGGCGGTAGCCTGGGCACAGGCAAGAATGAGGCCTCTGCAATGGCACGTTCTGTCCCACTGTCCAAGAACGACGAGGACCTAGACAAGAACATTCTGATATCTCAGGAAGTACTTCAACTACTAGAGTGGTGGAAGGTCAAAAGAAATTTGACAAGCGGGCTGTCATTCCAGCCCAAGCAGTGGCTGATAGTTACCACGGACGCATCCCAGACTGGTTGGGGAGCTCATTTTCAGTTTCACACAGCACAAGGGAAGTGGTCAGCGCAGGAAGCGCGTCAATCCTCGAACTTCAGGGAACTAAATGCCATCTTCAAGGCTCTAGTATTCTTCAAACCGTGGATATTGGGCAACCCGGTGAAGATTCAATCCGACAACGCCGCAACAGTGGCCTATATAAACAGACAAGGAGGTACGAGAGTAACCAGTCTCCAAAGTTTATGCACCAAAATCTTGAAGCTATCTCTGCGATCAACATCAGAAGTCAGAGCAATGTTCTCAGCAGAAACAGATGTTCTCAAGCAGAATGGTTCCTTCACCCGACTATTTTTTCCTGGCATACAGTGGCAGTACGAGTGGGTAGTGTCCTTTTCTTAGGGATAAGTAGAATCTAGAGAAAATTAAATGGTTAACTGCCCCGGCGCCCCTCCTCCTTACCCATAAAACCAGGGCCGACCGTAGGAAATCAGTTTTTTTCTTGTCCCTTTCAGGGACGGACAGTGGAATCTTCGGTTTTCTCTTCAGTCTGGTCAGGCGCACGGGTTGCTGCCTGGGGGTCTGGCAGCCTCCGATTGCTCCCCGGGTGGTGAGCAGAGAGAGAGAGGTCTTCCCTCTGTAACAGTTCGCGTTACGGAGGAGGTCTGTTTGTCTTCCTTTGCGTCCAAGGAAGTGGGAGCATGCGCGGTTTGGTGGAACGCACGCCTCGGTGTCGTTGTGTTCCACCGAAGATCCGATCGCGCTACTGAGCAAAAAGTCCACTTCTAAAGGCAAACATTTAACCTGTTCTGAGTGTGCTACTCCACTTCCTGATGGGTGCAGGAAAAAATTGTGTAACTCCTGCTCTGCAGAGCAACTGGCTTCTGAGAAGCGTAAAGACCTGCAATCTTTCCTTGGTTGGTTCCAGGAAAATTTGGCCCAGACGTTTGAGGCTTTTCAGTTCTCGGCAGCTCAAACCCGGGAGAAAGTCAAGGTTGTTTCTACACGGAAGCGCAAGAGGTCCAGGTCTGTTTCTCAGTCAGACTTTTCCTCTGGTGAGATCTCCCATTCCTCAGTTTCTTCATCAAGTGACAGTTCAGAGGACGAGATGGTTTTTCCTCCCCACGACCTCCGTAAGTTCACCAAGGAGGTGACGCGTCTGCTTCTGGAGGATGATGTGGGAAGAATCAAAGGTTTCCCTGTTTTGCCTAAGGTTAATGACCTTATTGCCAGGGAGTGGAAGCACCCGGGGAAATGAGCCTTCCTTTCTAAGCAATTCAGTTGTTCAGGCTTCAGGGGGAATGTTCTTGGGACGAGCCCCCCAAAGCGGATGTACAGGTCGCCCAACTCTCTAAAAAAAAAAAACTACTCTTCCTCTTGGTGAGGTGTCCGGGCTTAGAGACCCCATGGACAGTAGAGCTGAGACATCGTGTAGGCGTATTTTTCAGGCTGCAGGTTCACAGTGCAAGGTTGCGGTATCCAGTTCAGCGGTTGTCTCGCTGATGATACCGATTCGGAGATTGCGAGACTTTTAAAGGACTTGAACCTGTCCAACAGTTTTTTTTTGTTGATTCAGCTCATGAATCTTTGAAGCTCTCAGCTAAGAACATGGCATTGTCATCTGTGGCACGCAGAGCCCTGTGGTTAAGATCCTGGACGGCTGATTCCGCTTCCAAAGCTGCGCTTTGTGACTTACCTTTGGAAAAGAATAAATAGTTTGGTGCTCCTTTGGAGGACTTGATGAAACAGATTTCAGACACTAAAAGAGCCCTGCCTCAGGATAAAAGACCAAGGTGGAATCGTAGATATCCATATAGGAACCCGAGGCCTTTTCGACAATCCTCTAGATCTCAGAATTTTCGTGGCTCCTTTGGAGATAAGAAATTCCAATATCGGCCGAAAAAGCAGGACAAGAGGAAGTTCTGACAAAGTAGGAGGACGCCTGCAGCACTTCAGACTCACCTGGGAACAGACCACGCAAAGTCTGTGGATTCGAAAGATTATTTCAGAGGGTTACAGGATAAGTTTCCTTCATCCTCCAGTCCACCAGTTCCTGATTTCATCTTATCCCTCGGTATCAAAGAATTTGGCGCTTTATTCGGAAAGCATTACCCTGTTGAACAAGGGAGTGATAGAAAAGATCCCTGTTCACCAAAAATTCCAAGGAGTCTATTCCCGGTTATTTCTGGTTCCAAAACCGGACGGCTCCTTTCGTCCGGTTCTGGACCTAAAGAAGGTCAATCGCTGTATCCCCTGTCAGCGTTTTCGTATGGAAAGCATCACCTCAGTCACACAGGTCCTGAAAAAAGGTGATTTTATGGTCACCCTAGACCCGAAAGAGGCATATCTTCATGTTCCAATTACCGAGGCGTCCAGGAAGTTTCTCAGATTTGCTCTTCGGGTCAACCAGAGAGCCCATCATTTTCAATTCAAGGCCCTCCCGTTTGGTCTGTCATCAGCCCCAAGAGTTTTTACAAAGATTCTTTGTCCTTTGACGGCTCACCTCAGGGATCAGAATATCTCTATCATCTAGACGATTGGCTGATCATGGCGGGTTCTCGGGCAAAGTTGTTTTCAGACCTATCCACAACAATGAGATTTTTGGGAAAACACGGCTGGTTGATAAACAAGAAAAAATCTTACCTCACTCCTTCCACCAGGATTCTATTCCTGGGGTTTTTGGTGGACTCGATGTCCCTCTGCATTTATCTTCCGCAACCAAAGATAAAAAAGATAAAACAAGAGCGTCCTGGGTCTGCTCACGGCTTCCATCCCGGCGGTACCTTGGGCAAGGTCTCGGCTTCGTCCAAGCAAGAAGAGGACCTGGACACTACCTTCACAATCTCTGGGCAGGTCCTATCTCAACTGAATTGGTGGAAACAGTTGACCCATCTCGCCAGAGGACTCTTTTTCCAACGCAGAAGTTGGATAGTTATTACCACAGATGCCTCCGTTCTGGGCTGGGGTGCCCATATGGGTTCCCTTTTTCGAAGGGGAAATCGGGCTCCAGAAGATGCTGTTTGCTCTTCAAATTTCTGGGAGCTGAAGGCAGTTCTTCAGGCCCTCCTGGTTTTCGGGCCCTACATAGAGGGTCAAGCGGTGAAGATCCAATCGGACAACGCCACGACAAACAAGGTGGGACGCGGATACGGGGTCTTCAGGTCCTTTGTGCGGTAATTATGACGTGGGCCCAACATCATTTGGAAGATATTTCGGCAACTCGTATTAGAGGCCGCTACAATCTAATTGCGGACAATCTAAGCAGGGCAAAGTGGTCTCAGACAGAATGGTCGTTGACCTCACGAACCTTCTACATCTTGGTGGCACGATTCGGTCTCCCGGAGGTGGATTTGATGGCGACTCGACGAAACCGAAAGGTTCCGGTATTTGTGTCCCTCATTTTCTAGACGGTCTTTCCATGGTTTGGAATTTCCGGTTGGCCTACATCTTCCCTCCGGTGGCTTTGATTCCGCGCGTCCTGCAGAAAATCCGCTGTGACAAGGCCAGGGTCTTGGCCATTCTGCCTTACCGGCACAACAGGAGTTGGTTTGTCCTCCTCAAACAGTTGACCGTGGCCAGTTGGGAACTGCACTAGATTTCAGCACAGTTATCGGAGAACACCGACCTTTGCCCAGAACTCCTTCAAGTGTTCAGACTGACAGCCTGGCTGTTGCGAGGCTGATTTTGCATAACCAGGGTCTTGACAAAGATATCTCTGATTTTCTGTTAACATCAGTGAGGAGTTTGACGTCCAGAATTGACAAAGTTCCTCCTGTGGTGCTCCGCCAGGAATCTAACAATTTTTCCTCCGTCCGTCACCTCAATCCTTCATTTTTTACAGGAGGGTGTGGCTTTGGGCCTTAGTGTCTCGACCCTTTAAAAGGCAGATTTCGGCCCTTAGTCATGTTTTTCTTTCCGATTTTGTTTCTCACCTTCTAATTAGGCGTTTCTTTAAAGCCGCCACTATCCGACGTCCTCCTAGGAGGTCTCGGTTTCCATCATGGGATCTTACCATTGTTCTGCAGGCTCTATGTTCGGCGCCCTTCGAACCTTTTGGAGGAAGTATCCATGAAACTTCTATCACTCAAGACGGTTTTTCTGGTGGCTATTACCTCAGCCAGGAGAGTAGGAGAAATCCAAGCTCTTTGCTCCTCTCCGGATTTCACCATTTTTCATAGTGATAAGGTTGTTCTGCATGTCAAACCTTTGTTTCTCCCTAAGGTCATCTCCAAGTCAAGTATCAATCAGCCCTTAGTTCTCCCATCCTTTTTTCTGTGTCCTTCCTCTCCAGAGGAATCTGCATGGCACACGTTGGACGTCAAAAGGGCTTTGGAAATTTATATTGCACGTACCTCCTCCATCCGTACCTCGGACCATCCGTTTGTAAAAATTTTTGGGCATTCAGCCGGGAAAGCGGCTTCCAAATCTTCCATTTCCTGATGGCTTGTGGACACCATCCGTATGGCTTACCAGTCCAATGACCTCACTCTGCAATGGCCCATTCCATAAGGGCCACGGCAGCCTCCTGGGCAGAAAAGGCTGCGGCTTCACCTGAAGACATCTGTAAGGCTGCTACCTGGTCCTCATTCTCCACCTTCATTCAACATTATCGGCTAGATGTCTTCTCTTCCTCTGTGGCGGATTTTGGGCGTAAGGTGCTCCAGGCGGTGGATATTTTTTTACTTACCGTAAATTCCTTTTTCCTTAATACAGTGGCAGTACAGGTTTCCCACCCAGTTTTGGTGGAATAAATTTATTTTTTTGGCAAGCATTTCTGTGTTTTCTTGTTACTTACTGATTTCCTACGGTCGGCTCTGGTTTTATGGGTAAGGAGTAGGGGCGCCGGGGCAGTTAACCATTTCATTTTCTCTAGATTCTACTTGTCCCTAAGAAAAGGACACTACCCACTCGTACTGCCACTGTATTAAGGAAAAATGAATTTACGGTAAGTGAAGAAATTTCCGTTTTCAAAGGTTGGTGGCAATAGTAGGCCTGCCAGAAGTGGATCTCATGGCGACAAGACTGAATCAGAAAGTCCCTCTTTTTTCCTCTCTACACAGGATGGATTGCCCTCCTTTTTCTGGATGGTCTGGAGATCAAGTGGCAATTCAACCTGGCATACATCTTTTCTCCGGTGTCTATGATTCCTCGAGTCTTGCTCAAGGAAAAGATGGACAAGGCAAGAGTACTGGCAGTTCCGCCATTCTGGCCAAACCGGAGCTGGTTTTCAGACCTTGGCCAGCTTTCGGTAACTTATTGGGAACTTGCGTTGTCCTCGGACGTTTTGGAGACGAAAGGAATTCCACTCCACGTACTTCAAATGTTCAGATTGACGGCTTGGCTGCTGCAAGGCTGATCCTGAAGAATCACGGTATAGACCCAGTTATGACCGATATCCTCTTGGGTTCAGTAAGACTAACTACATCAAGAATTTATCTAAGAACCAGGAGGAAATTTCTTGAATGGTGTCAGTCTCAAGGCCTACAGACTTCTCCTCCATCCATTCCGGTCCTTTTGTGCTTTTTACATGTGGAATTTAAAGCGGGCCTCAAGGTTGCAACACTTAAAGGTCACGTGTCTGCTCTCACATTTTCTGCTACTCGATCTGGCGTCGGATCGTTTAATTTGGAGATTTTTTAAGGCCATCACGATTAGAGACCTCCAGTTGGATCGTTTTTTCCACCATGGGATCTTACCGTGGTGCTCAAGGCTCTGTGCTTGACTCCGTTTGAGCCTCTCCAGGAGGTTTTGCTTAAATTCCTCTCCCTAAAGACAGCATTTTTAGTAGCCATCACATCAGCACGATGGATTGGGGAACTCCAGGCTCTCTCAGCCTCAAAAGATTTTCTCATCTTTCATCAAGACAAAGTGGTTACGTATCCCAGACCATCATTCCTGCCTAAAGTGTCGTCTCAGGCTAATATTAACCAGCCTATAGTCCTGCCAACATTTTATACAAACCCTACGGCACCAGAAGAAAGTGACTGGCACTCTCTGGATGTTAAGAGAGCTCTTGCCATATATTTGGAGCGTACCGCTTCCTTTCGTTCATCTGACCGTCTATTCCTTCAGCTCCATGGAAGATCTTCAGGTCAAGCTGTGTCTAAATCTACTCTGTCCAGATGGCTCACAGATACCATCAGGCTGGCATATGACTCCTGTGGTGCGACTATTCCTCCTCCGGATTAAGGCTCACTCCACAAGATCCGTCGCGGTTTCCTGGGCCTCCAGGTCTTTGGTCTCTCCTGAGGAGATTTGTAAAGCAGCAACGTGGTCCTCATGGAACACTTTTATTAAACATTACAGACTGGACATTTCCTCTGCTGCGGCAGCTGATTTTGGACGTCAGGTCCTTTGCGCTGTTAAGGCCTAACCCCCTCCCTTTTTTTTTGCGGATCTTGATATATCCCGCCAGTACTGCCACTATATGCTGGGAAAACCAGTAATTTTACTTACCGTAAATTCTCTTTTCCCAAGTATAGTGGCAGTACGGATTTCCCTCCCAAATTTCGTTAATAGAGAGAATTTTTTTCCATCCTTTGGTCCTCTTGTTATTGGCGATCGCCGGTACGTGCGGTTATAGGGGAAGGAGGGGGTGGAGCTTAACCCCTTTGATCTTTTACAGTGTTTGTCCTGGGGAAGAGAGCAAGCCTGCCGGTACTGCCACTATACTTGGGGAAAAGAGAATTTACGGTAAGTAAAATTACTGTTTTTTAATGGGTCGCTGGGTAAAGGCAGATTTGATTATGACATTCTTTTTGCTGTCCTTGTAGAGACGGACAGTCCTGCCTCGCAGTCTATGTTATTTAGCACCACGGTCAGCCGCAGCGGTCGGACCATAAAGCCCGTTTTGAAGTACTGGTGCGGCGAACGGCTTGTGGTTGATAAAGAATTTGATGTTCGGATTGAAGGTTGTGAAAGCCAGCTGCGGACATCGCAAGTAAGTCCTTGTCACCCGCCTGCGTATGTGTCCCTAATTTCAATTAATAAAGAGTTAAGTGTGCTGTTTCATTTACTTTGCTTATTTTAACACTAAGCAGCATTAGAAACATCGCCCCAAAGACTTCTTAATGGCCGAAAGTTTGTGTTTATTTGCTCAAACGGGAGCTCCCACCAATGTTCTCAGAAAGCTGTCGTTTGTATGAGTTCTCTCTCTGTTATCTGAGAATCAAGACAAACACCCTGAATCCTTATACTGCCTCGTGAGAAACCACAGAATGACTCAGTCTTAATCACCCAGCGGGACTCTCTGACTAATGAAAGTCTATGGACGGATGGAATTTATTAGCATTGCCATAAAGCATCAGCTCAGTGCTGTGTTTGAGCCGGGAAATTTGCCCAAAATATCACGTGACTGACAGCAACGGCGGCCTCCGGGTCTGCAGATAAAGGGTGTTTATTCGAACAAAATTAGATAAAACCGGGTTTTTGACACCAACATTACTGTATACAGCGCTGAGGGTATATTACTGTACACACAAGTGTGTCTTAAGTGCTCTTTAGGTGTGCAGTTAATGTTTTAATGGAACAGCATCTTTAATGACCGTCAATCTTCCTGTAATGGTGTACTATTTGGCCCGTCTTAATAGCGAGGTGTACGTCTCTCATTCTACAGCTGATGGAACTTGTCATTTTAATAATTGCAGAACTTGTGATATTTTTCTTTATAGTTAAGAAGCAGCAGCAGATCTCAATGCCAAACCAACCCTCGCAGCGTGCAAAGATCCACAAGAAAAGGTAAACAAAGCTTTAATGTCTTACTTTTTAAGTCACCTATTGGCCTTTAATTATCGCTAAATGTAATTCCATTTTGTTGGTTTTTTTTTTTTTAAAGAAGACAGTTAAGGAAAATTAAATGTGCTTTTTGTTCTGTAGGAAACTATATTTCATCATCATCATCTGACGAAGAAGCAGAAGTTGGGGATCTCCAAACCAAAGTGAATTCACAGAGGCCGCTACGTCCAGATAAAAGAAGAAAGTACCCGCTCAGATCCAAAACCAGCTCCTCTTCTTCTAGCGAGCAGGCCAGAAAGCGCGTAAGCCCCGCCGTCCTGTCACTGGGCAGCAGGCACCCCGTTATAGAGAGCGATTCGGAATCGGATGCGCCCGAACAGAAAACGAGATCTGCCGCCCAGAATCTTAGTACGCGGAGGGCCGAGAACCCTCTGAGATCTACCACAAGCAGCTCCTCGTCTGGTGGCGAGGGCTCGAGACGGGCGGACCCCGTAACCTCGCGGTCTAATACGAGACACCCTGTACAAGGTAATATCCCGGAAGAGCCAGAAGTTGATGCCTTTCCTGGTGTTGTCGCATTATATATGATTGATATATATGATGAGATATATATTTATATATTGATTGTCTTTCTCTGGGTCTGCCTTCTTGCCCTGTGAAGTTTGAATGAATAAAATGCTGATTGATTAGATTACATTCTGTGATTGGTTACTGTTAAAGGTGTGTGTTTCATTTTTTATTTTTTATAGCACCACAAACATCTGGAAAAAAGGACAAGAGGATGGTCGTCAGCTACTTGAACACAGAAGAAATTGACGTTGAGGCTTGTAATCAAAAATCGCCCATTGTCATGCTCACCCCTTTAATGTCTAAAACCCATTTGATTGAGAAGTGTTCCAAACACAATCTCCGCTTCGAGAGCGTGGCGGAGAGCATCACGGACAACAGCGTGTTTGAGAGCGGACCGGATGTCGGCGAATCCCAACCCGCGATGACCGCGGTCAATCACGAACCTAAAACCACTTCTCGGGTACCCTCCAACGCAATTCGCTCTTTATCTTCTGCTGAATCGTCCGACGAGGGCAAGGAGGTCATCGATCTTTGTGTCAAAAGGAAACCAAGAGCAGCCAAGCCAGCGAATGGCGTGGAGAAGCCGAACGTTTCTAGAAAGTATTCGGAACGCGTGGCTTCTCCGTATAAAACAAAAGAAGCGTCCGGCTTTCAGAACAATCCCACCCCATTTAGGAGAGGGAACCCTATATCCATTCAGCTACAGAATAACCTTGGAGGCTCCGAAGACACGGACGGAGAAAGAAATGTGAACATTAAGAGAGCGTCAAACAATAAACATGTTGGAGGGATGAAGGACAGCGGTCTGGTTGTGACCATGAAGAAAAATGAGGCCCGGTCCAAACGACTCGCCCGCAGGTCCATGGCGGAGACCAATGAGGGTGAGGAGTATCTGCCGACATCTTCGAAGAAGAAAAAATCTGCCCCTGTCAACTCTGCTTCGAAATGGAAAAATCAGCCGAGAGAGAAGTCGACCAACTCTCTCCAAAAACCGGTCGGTGAAGACGAATGGACAGAGAAGGAAAAACAGAGGCTTTACAAGTGAGTCGTTACACTGTTAGTCCCCCCTCGGGTATAAAGCCGTGCCGTGCGTGTGCCAGGACACGAGAGCTTCTCCTTGTGTGACCAATCGCAGGCCAGAGGGGTAGCTGCACCAATGTCCATAAATCTAAAGATCTTGGCATCTGTTGGCCGTCTGGCTCACAGAATGTAGGAGTTATTTTACCGGGAGCGGGTATTAAGGTGCCTGCGGGTATAAATGTAGGCGCAGCTGTCTTGTAGGGATGCTTGGAGATTGAGACACGGTCATTGTTTAGGAAAATTGTTTTTCTTTTGTTTTTCTTGCTGCCTCCCGCGTCAATGAAATTGGCGCCATATAAATGTAAGGAAGCTAGATGAGCTTGATTATGTTAATGTTAAATGTTGGCTGGAATCTTTATTTTTTTTTTTTTTTTTTTTTTTTTAAATGTTATTTATTATTATATTTTGTGTGTGTAAGAAGGCAAAAAGGTCTGTAGGAGTCAGAGGTTTCTGGTCGGGGGTCCTCGTTGAGTCTTTGGACCTTTTGACTTGTCAGGAGAAGTTTTAAATGTAGTCTCTAGCGCTGCAGTAGTGTTTGTGGATCTCTGAATTAAATGGGCTGTTACTCGGCTCCGATGTCTTCTCCCCACCGCTTTACAACTCTTTGGTCTTGGATGCCCCCCCCCCCGTTCCACTTAGTCCGCCTCTGTATTTGTCTTCCAACCTCACGTCGCCTGCTTGTTGTCTGGCAGGGCCGTCTCCTCTTTGCCGAAGCATAAGAAGGGGTTCTGGCTGGACGTGGCGATGGCCGTGGGAACGAGGTCTGCAGAAGAATGCCAGGAGGAATATTTCGAGAGGCAGCAGAAGAAGGGATCCAAAGCGCAACCCCGGAAGAAATCTGAGACGGCCAAAACGAAGGGGAAAGGTAACAATTTGTTTTGGTACGATGCTGAAGGCCATGGGTGGACCATAAGAACGAATTGTGTCTAGGTTAGATACATTAAGCGCTCTCTGCTTTAGCTGAGAGACTTAGTGACCACAATTGACCAAGCACCATGGAGGGCCAAAGTTCTCTCTTGCGACCCGTGCATCACAATAACAGAGGAACTTTATTCTCTTTAAACAAGTTGTGTCCTCTAGAACACCATGACTGGGAACCTGGCGAATTATACATTTATTCAACCTAATTACTTATTTTTTTTACTTGCAGGAAGTGGTGCGGAAGAGAAGACCCTAAAAATAACGGCAAAAGTGGGAACCCTCAAAAGAAAGCAACAAATGCGCGAGTTTCTGGATCAAATCCCAAAGGATGACCACGACGACATTTTCAGCGCTACGCCGTTCCAGCAAAAACGAGTGAAGGTACGAGGACGGAAGGCTGTCTGCGTTGTATGCATGTTCCCGAATGGCTTATATTAACCCCTGACATAACCACCCTTAATTATTTTTATTCTTTTCGCCCGCCTGCAGCTCCCCACTTTACGTCAGAGCACCGAAGACGATGTCTTTCAGTTGGCTCAGACCGACCCGACGACTCCTTCGTCCACCGTTTTTCCCTTGGCTTACACCCCCCAGTGCGATCACATCAGCCCGGGCATGCTGGGATCCGTAAACCGGTAAGCGCGGCACTCGATGGGTGTTTTTCCCAACGGCAACAGCATGAAGCCTATTCACTTACATGACAGTCTATAATTTAACCAGGAACCCGTCTTTCCCGTTGGGGGGGTTTTTTGTATTTGTTTTGCCTTCTTTTGGATCAGAAGCGGGAGGTGGAAAGGCTGAACGTCTTTCTGACTATATCACTCGGTTACTATGTTTCCGGTTTGTGTTCTTTGCGTTTCCGTGAAAATGAGTTGTTCCGCAGGTCAAACGATGACAAGTACATGTACAGACTGCAGAAGGACACAAAGAGAAACCGCTTCATGACGTACGACAAACTGAATAAGCGATCGGTAACGTAACGGGTACCGTTTTCCGGCGGGGTGGTTAACGGTTGGAATTTGGTGCCGATTTGGCTGCTACTAACCAGTTAAGAAGGATCCCTCTCCGTGGAGCATAAATGGGAGTTGTGTGGGACTTTGCGGGTATATTTATTTGTGCTTGCGTTGGGGGCATTCCTTTCCGTTAAGGCACTTAATTGGTTACACTGGGCATGCGTACATAGAATAAATAATAACTTTTTTCTTTTATATTTTAGGTTATAAATTCCCACACGACTCCGACCTCCAGGAGAACGTGTTTGTTAAGCAAAGGTAAGCTTGGCAATGGCGGTGCTGTGTTTTTTGGGGGGTTCTTTGTTTGTTTTTACGTGATACCCCCTACCCTTAGACTTGTCTCAAGCCTGGAATGCATTATTTCCCCCTCCAGGGTCGAAGGACACTTCTGTCATCGGAAAACTGTTTGCAGCGGAGGAGCGGATGCTGTCCGACGAGGAAGAGGAAGATTTTTATTTCAGTTCTTCTCCTTAATCCTCTGCTTCACGCTTTCTGGGTAGAATGTATGTTGTTAAGCCGAGCGGAAGTTATGGTTTATTATAATCATGAATGTGCTTTGATTGCCAGTCAACTCAACCCCCCCTTTTTGGAGATCAGTGTTAAGTATATTCCTGGATTGCTGAAATTGGGGAAATATAGGGGTTTCCAGAATCCCGGGCACCGCCTGCCATCTGTAAAGCCAGCCGCCCCGGCGTCTCTCTGTGGCTGGAGTTGGCTGTCAGTTCCCCTGGCCAGGATCTCCTACGCCGTCGCTGTAAATACGCTTCACCAAATCCAGATTGTAACTTTTTAAGATTGCGATTAATGTTTTTATATGAGTTTTGATCATGTTGGCTGTAGTTTGCTGTATATGTATATAAAGAGCTTGACTTATTTTACGGTGTACCGTTTTTTTTGGTTTGCTCGAATTGTCTTTTTTTTGTAGTTTTTGAGCCTGATGTATAAAAACCTGTTTCAGTCTCAAATCGCGCGTGTGTCTGTTTACACGTTGTAGGTTTTCATTAACGGTTTACTGAAATAAACATTTGTTTTTATATTTCTTTGGGTACAAAGGGCATGTCTTGACACAGTTATTGTAAAATATTTTCACTAATGCCACGGGTTACCCCCTCCACCATGGGGTTGTGTGATGCCGTTTCGGGTCTAGGGGGAATTTTATGTTGTTTTCTTTAACAGCCGGGTAGAACTTGATTACCGTGTTATGGATGTTAAATAACGCAGGGGTGGGGTTCTAACGCTCGATGCCCTCTAGTCCTCCCTGTTCAGGTCCTTCATGCTGTGGGGGGCTGGTAGGTTGTGGCTATTAGCCCGATGGCAACATCCAAGCATTAAGAGACTCTGGAGCTTTTCTAGGATGTAACTTCCAGGTTTCTTTATTATTAAATATCACTTTCAGATTCATGCTGCTGTGCACTCTTGTGAGGGGGGCTTGTACCGGCTTACACATGTTGACTATTTATTGTAAGAAGCTAAACTTTACCCCAAACTCTAAGCAGGATTGAATCTGCGTAAAAATGATCCGAACGGGAATAAGAAATGGATCCTTATGGGACACAAACAGTGTTCCCTCCGTGAACAGGCAGTATAGATACAGTCACTATATGCAAATTATTTACAAAGGCAACAAGTTTAATTGAATATAGTGGTTTTTAGTTCTGTGTAGACAAAATTCATAGGCCATTATCTCTTGATCTATACAGGACCAGTACAACTCTGAAACAAAAGGACATGCTGTAATCCGTATCACTCATTGAAATGCTTATAGTAACGATTTTTTTACAGTTTACAACTGAATATCAATAAAATAAAGTGCTTCAACACATGTTTCTAGAGGATTGCGAGGTGATAACACTCTTTCCAGAAGGTGTTTGTTTACAAAAGAAAAATACACACATACAAAAAATGTTTAGTGAACCGGTAATTTCTGTTAAAGGGTCTGCTTTTTAGGAGTGTTCCGATTGGCTGGCAGCATCGCGGGGTGGAAAGCGTGATTGAGGTAGTGATAGATTTCTTTGGCTTTTTGGGCGCTCACTCCGCCCTGCCTGGCGATGACATCCACGGAGCTGAAAATGCAACGTCAAAAGGGTTAGAACCAGCTGCTACACGATGAGGTAGAACTCTTGGCATAATGCTGCGTTGCTGTAAACCAGATTAGTGTTTGAAAATACTATTTTGCGTCCTCGATGGCTTAGTAGACCAAACATGTGGAAAAGTCTATTTATAGTCATGTTATATTAGTGTGTGTGTGTGTGTATAGATATACACTATTATATATACTTTTATATATATATATATATATATATATATATATATATATACACACTATTATATATATATACACTATTATATATATACACTATTATATATATATATATATATATACTATTATATATATACACACACATATA